>PPOZ03000020.1:0-47998 GCA_003708715.3 [Candida] wancherniae | reverse complement strand
CATGTCTCCTTGTGGGCCATTTTCTCTAAATTAACCTGATCCGGAGGTCATGGGATGCTTTCGTGTAAATGGAGACTACTTTACTTCTCTATTATTCCGACAGTGGCGCGGGCGCCGGGGCCAGCGTCACGGCCGGCGCCGGCGTCACGGGCTGCATCTGCTCGATCGGCGTGTCCAACACGGACAAGTCCTTGACGTCGGAGCCGCGGAACACCACGTGCTCGTGGATGTCGGCGCTGGGCAAGATCTCCAAGGTGGGGTGGCCCTGCTCGGCCATGCGGCCCTCGGTGCCGAAGCAGCGCACCGACTGCAACGCCACGGTGGCGTCCTCCGCGGAGATGTTCTCCAAGAGCCCCACGTAGCGGAGGCCCTTGTTGGAGATGAGCGAGATGGTCTTGCCGATGTATTGGGACATGGGCGTGTGAGCTGGGGCGGCGCGGCGAGGTGAGCAGCGAAGGTGAGCAGCGCAGCGGAGGCGCCAGGCCCGTACACCAGCACCCTCCGGCCCTGCTCTCCACGGCCTGGCGGTGGCTAGCGGGATTTGTGGCTAACGGGGTTGTGGCTAGCGTGAGTTGTCTGGAGTTAAGGCTGGGAGCTGGCCTGGCCAGGGGCTCGGCTCAGGCGTGGCTGGGCCCTGCTTTTTGCGCTGCTGCCCTTCTCTGCCCTCGCACTGTTCTCACATTGCACACAGGCAACTCGCTCAGCTCTCAGCTCCAACTACCATGGCCGAGCAGGACACGCAAACAGACCCCGTGCCCGGAGCCGGGCAAGAGCTCGCGGAGCAGGCGCAGCAGGCCGAGCAGCAGCAGCGGTCCGAGGACGAGCAGCTCCCCTCGGACGTGGCCGAGGACAACATCGAGGACGAGGGCCCCGACACGGCGGCCGACGCCCAGGACGGCGACGGCGCGGGCTCCAGCGGCGGCTCGCCCGCGGACGCGCCCGCAGCGGCGTCCGACGACGACAGCGGCATCTACAGCGTGCGGGCCCGCAAGGACGCTTCTGGCGCGGTGACGCGCAAGAAGAAGATCCGGCGCAGCGGCGACACGGACGCCCGCACGCAGTTGGAGGCGGAGAACCCGGCGGCGGACGCGTACGAGGACGGCGGCGTGGACTACGCCAACGAGGACCCGGTGGCGCGCAAGCGGCGGCTCTTGGAGGAGCGCATGGACTCGGCCACCAAGGCCCGCACGGTGCGGCGCAACAAGGCGGACGAGGACGACTTGGAGCGCATGCAAGACGACAAGATCGACTTGTTGAAGAACAAGATGATCGAGGCGGCCAACTTGGACGTGGAGAAGAACTCGCAGGGCCAGATCGCCACGGAGAAGGTCAAGTTGTTGCGCGAGGTGATGGACACGATGTCCAAGGCGGACTTGGCCATCTCCATCTTGGACAACAACCTCCTCGAGGCGGTGCGGTTGTGGCTCGAGCCGTTGCCGGACGCGTCCATGCCCGCGTACCAGATCCAGAAGGAGTTGTTGCAGTCGTTGACCACGTTGCCCATCAAGACCGACCACCTCGTGGCCAGCGGCATCGGCAAGGTGTTGGTGTTCTACCAGCGCAGCACGCGCACGGAGAAGAACCTCAAGAAGATCGTGGACCGCTTGATCGGCGAGTGGACGCGGCCCATCTTGAACAAGTCCGACTCCTACAAGGACCGCACCATCCGCTTCAACGACTACAACAAGGCCAAGTTCACCAACAAGTTGCTGCGCCGCGCCAAGCCCGACGAGCCCAAGTCCTTGTACGAGCAGCAGGCCGAGCGCCGCAAGCGTGCGGCCATCCCCAGCGCACGCACCACCGCCTACAAGATTGCGCCCAAGGTGGACCCCAGCTTGTTGGCGCGCCAGCAGCGCCGCGGCGGCGAGATGTTCACCCGCCTCAACCGCAAGATGACAAACTCGCGCAAGAAGACCGTGAAGAAGACCGGGCCGTCCATCGAGGGCAAGAACTTGTCCATATAGCCCCTCAAGCACCTCATTCCCTTAAGAATCTGTGCTCATTCAGTTCCGTAGTCATTCAGTTCCCGTAGAGCAGCCCCGCCGGTGCCAAGCATGCCTCGCAGCTTCAGTATATCGTTCTATAATGGCTATGATGCTACGCAGCTTCAATATATCGTACTATTATAATAGGTTTATACAGACCGAAACCAATGCAAAGAACCATCTACGATCTTGGCTTCTCCTTCTTGTCCTTGTACAAGGCCAACAAAGAGACACCAGAGACCTTGACGACCTTGAATCTGACACCGGGAATATCACCCTTGGCCTTGCCTCTTCTACCGAAACCGGCCAACAAGACCTCGTCGTTCTCGTCAACGAAGTTCAAACAACCGTCGTTGGGCACGAAAGCAGTCACCTTCTTACCGTTCTTGATCAACTGCACACGCACACACTTTCTGATGGCCGAGTTGGGCTGCTTGGACTCGATACCGATCTTCTCCAACACAATGCCCTTGGCGTGCGAAGAGCCTCCGAAGGGAGACGACTTGAAGGCGGTACCCAACAATCTAGACTTGTACTGCTGGTCGGCCCATCTGTTGTTACGTCTGTGGACTCTCAATTTTCTGGCCGAGTTAAGACCTCTTGGTTTTCCGTTACCCATGTTTGCTGAGGAAGATGGAGAAGAAAGTCAGTGAGGATTTTTTTCTCGCGCTGTTCATGGATGGGCGCGCACGTGACCCGCGCGCCAGTCCGTCCCGCGCGCGGCACGTGCGAGGGCACAAGCCCTGGGCCCTGGGCCCCGCGGTGCGGCTGCTCCGCAGCTGCTCCGCAGCCGTGTCTGCGACCGCCTACGCTGGTGGGCCAGGATTATAAATATACTGTAAACGGTCTACTTGAGCGTCGCCTTCTTGCTGCGCTTGAGCACCTGCAAGAGCGACACGAAGAGCATGTCGATCTGGTCCTTGAACATGAACAACAAGCCCTGCACAATGACGCCTTTGATGAGCTGCGGCGCAATGCCCTTGTACAAGCCCTTGATCTTCTCGGTCTTCCACAAGTGCGCCAACGCGTCGACGAAGCTGGTGAACTTGATCTCGTCGTCGTCGTCGTCGTCGTCGTGCGCGTCCGCGGACGGCTTGCCGTCGGGCGACGCGGGCTTCTTCGTCAGCTTCTTCTGGAGCATCGCCTTGGACACGATCAACGGCTGCGTGGCGAGCGTGGCCAACGACTTGGCGCACATGCCGAGCGTGAAGCTCTCCAAGGGGCCCAAGAACTCCTTGTTGTCGAAGAAGATCTGCTTCAAGCGCTCGTACGAGCCGTAGGTGATGGACGGGTTGATGCACAACACGAGCGACACCTTCAAGCCCTTCCAGAAGCCCGAGAGGCCGTCGTGCACGTAGATCTCCTTGACCAACTGGTACAACGAGCGTTGGTGCTTGTCGGTCTGCTGCTGCGTGGTCACCACGCCGATGGGCATGGTGAAGAGCTGCGAGATGGCCGCGGCCAACGCGCCCAAGAACAACTCCACGGCCGTCAGGTGCTTCTGCGTGGCGAGCGTCTTGGTCACCTGCGCGTACACCTGCCGCACCAACGAGTACCAGTAGAAGTAGGAGAAGTTCTGCGCGGCGGTGCCCACGATCGACGACAACAAGCCGTGGTACCAGCCGAGCACGCCCTTCTTGGCGTAGATCTTCTTCAAAACGTCGAGCGTGTTCTTGTACTTCAACTCGTTCTGCTTGCGCTGCTGCACGAAGACCGAGTCCTCGCTGTTGGTGTTGCGCATGGCCTCATCGTCGCCCTTGTCGTGCTTGCGCACCTGGGTCTGGATGATGGTCTTGCTCAAGTCCAACGGGTACACCAATGTGTTGGCGATGGCGGACGCCATGGCGCCACTGGCGGCCTTTTCCAATGGGGTGAGGGCCATGTTTGCTGTTGGGGATTAGTTTGCGACTTGGGGCTCAGCCAAATCGGGAAGTGTGGGGAAGCCGGGGGTGGGCCGACGGGAACGCCTAGCGCTTTGCGGGCGGCGGGCGGTGGGTGCGGTGGGTGCTGGCGGCTAGCGTCGGCGTACGGCGGTGCTTGTTTTGGGGCACGGCCGGGGTGGGCGGTTTGTTGCTGTGTAGCTTCAGCGCAGTTCCTTCTCGAAGTGAGTGTGAAACTGTAGTGGGGGCTGGCAATCTGGCGGGTGCAGTGTGGCGGCGGCAGACACAGAAACGAAGTGGACGGCCGGCGGAAGCGAACAAAGGCAGGAAATGCAAACGGCTCAGAAGGCTCAGAAAGACAAACTGGTGTTTATGGTTTACCTTCACAGGCCAGATGGGTCGCACAGCGCAGGTGGGTGCGGCCCGAGGATGTGCTCCGCACTAGCGCGCGCGGGAGCATGGGGAAGCCAGAACGTGGCTTGGGCCCAGCAGAGCCCAAAAAACGTACGCGCAGGCGTGCTAGCAAAACCAGGGCGGCGGCAGCGGCCAGAGCCGGCGATCCGGTGGCGTCTACTGGCGCCAGGCAAGCACGCGGCGGTCGGTGCCGCAGCTCAAGATGGTATCGCCGTCAAAACAGGCGCACTTTATCCGGCCGCTGTGCGCGCGAAGCTCCACCCCAACCCGCTCGCTCACGAGGTCCAAACCGCGGAGCACGCCGTCCTCGCCCACCACCCACACGCCGCTGCCGTCGGCCCGCCACTGTAGCCTGGACTCCGCGTACTTGTCCTGGGCCGAGTGCGTGTTGAGGTTGGCCAAGATCTGGGTGCGCCGCACCTCCGGCCCCGCAGCCCCGCGCCCCGCGTCCTTCAACGTCACCACCACCACCCGCATGTAGGGCTCGTGCGAGGTGCCCACGGCCACCAACGGCACGCCGCCGCCGCCGCCGTAGACCAGCACCGAGCGCGGCGTGAAGCCCGCCGCGGAGAACTCCGCGTCGTTCAACGCGATGCGGTACTCGAGCGCGAGCTCCGCGTCCGCGCCGCCGCCCATGCTGAGCACGTCCATCAACGTGATCTCCTTCTTGCACACCACCACGTAGAGCCGCCCGCGGTACTCCACCGCGTCGAGGCAGCTGCCCTGGAGCGCCAACCGGAACGGCGGCGTGACCGGGCTGATGCTCTGCGCACTCACCGCGAACACCTTCACCTGGAGGTCCCAGCCCATGGTCACCAAGTGCGCCCGGCCCTGGAAGCGCACCGCCTTGGCGTCAACCACCAACCGCGGGTGCACCTGCGCCAGCGCCGAGATGGCGAACGTGGAGAGGTCCGCGCCGAACTGGCCCGCGTACGCCTTGCCGTCCATGCCGCAGAGCACCACGAGCTCGTCCGCCACCACGATGCGCCGGATCACCACCAGGCCGAGCACCGCCCGCACGCAGAGCACCTCCTTGCCGGTGGCGAGGTCCACCACCTTCAAGCACCGGCCGGTCGTGCCGAGGAGGCCGTACTTGTGCCCGTCCCTCTCCATGATCGCGCAGTCGACCACGAGGTCCAGCCCGGCGTCCATCTCGTGGGCATTGCGCGGGTACGGCGCCAGCCACGGCCGGAGCTGCTCGGCCTTGATGCGCTCCAAGTCGCGGTCCTGGAGCTGGTCAAACAGCGACGCGTTGGTGTCGTCTGTGCGGAGGTACTTGAGCCGGTCGGCCACGATGTCTGCGAGCGACTCGTCGAGCGGGAGCTCCGTGGAAATGAGGCTGCCGTGCTCCTGCTCGAAGGTCTCGAGCGTGCGGCGGTAGCCGTGCTCCTTGAGGAAGTGCGCCACGAAGCTGTGTGCCGACATCGCCGGACAGAGCTGGCGGCCGGGGCCCCAGACGCAAAAGGTGTAGGTCACGTGACCACGCCGTCCCGTGTCCCGCCATCCATCCCCGTGCCCGGCGCCGGTGTCGTCTTTTGCCGCCGCCCGTGGGCTGGGCGGCTAGCGGCCGTCGAGGTCCGGCACGGGGAGCCCGAACGTGGCGCAGAGCTGCGCCGTCTGGTTGCTGGGCCAGTACTGCGGCGCCGGCGTGGCCGCGTGCACATCCGGGGCGATTTTCTTGAAGTTGGCCGGCACGGGCTGCGGGCCCGGCATTTTTGCCGTTTCGTGGGCCACCAACTCGTCGAGCTCCGCAAGCACGTGCTCGATCCGGCTCGGGTGGAGCAAGTCCTCGGCCAGAAGCGCGTCCCAGGCCGCGGACTCCACAAACCGCTCCACCACACGGTGCACCGCGAGGGCTCGCGGGTCGTAGAAGAGCCCCGCGGCCCCGGCGGACGCGTGCGACGCGTCGCCCTGGATAGTCCTGACGTCGAGGAACGTGCGCCTGCGGAGACACTTGTCCAACGCCAAGAAGAACGTGGACTCCGGCCGCTGGAGGGCAGTGGAGCCGCGTGGGCCCGCACCAGCCCCAGCAGACCCGGCCTCGGGCGCAGAGGCCCCTCCCTGGGCGTGGTCGTCCGAAGCCGCAGCCTCTTTCTCATGCGCAGCGGCCGGCGCAGCGCCAGAGACAGCGGGCGGCTGCTCGGCCGCGTCCAGGGCGCCGCCCGGCGGCGCTGGCGCCGGCGCGGCCACGTCAAAGTCGTCCATGTCGAGCGCAATCTCGTTTGTGTCCTCGGAGTGCGTCTTTCTCCTCTTTGGCTCGCTCTCCGCTGCGGGCTCGGGCCCGCCCGCAAACGGGGCGCCGACCGGCACGCGGGCCCGGAAGACCGTGTGCAAGTGCAGCGAGAACCAGTTGGCGGGCCGGAGGTGGGCCAACGCGTGCGCCGCCAACGGCGAGCCGAGCTTGCCGGACTCGATGTCCGCGGCGAAGTACGGCTTCTTCTTCAAGAGCAAGCGCTTGTCGCCATACTCCCACACGCCGGCCGGCCAGTCGTGCGAGAGCACCACGTGGCAGCGGCCCGTGAGCAAGAGCTTCAAGTAGTTCTTGGGCTTCACGTGGTAGATGGAGCGGATGGTGGACGCGCCGTACGGCAACGTGTAGCGCGGCGCGTTCTCGCCCAGCTTCGCCGCCACAAAGCTGTGGTGGTTGTAGATGCCGCTGAGCCCGCCCACGCGGATGCCCTTGTACCACACCACGCCGTACTCGCCCAAGTAGTAGATGTTGGGCGCGACCCAGCCGCCGTACTGGAGCTCGCGCATGTACAGCGAGCTCTCGTGGTTGCCGCCGATGAAGATGGTGGGCACGGGCGCGGTCCTGCGGCCGGCGTAGTAGTCCGGGAAGTCGCCGGGTGCGCGGTACTTGGGCGGCACGTTCATGGCGTGCAAGTCCTGGGTGTTGCGGATGGCCTGGAAGTCGCCGCAGATGATGAGAAGCTCGGCCTTCTTCGGGAGGCTCGCGTAGATCTGGTTCAACTGGCCGTGGCAGCAGCCCTCGACGGCCACACACACGCGCTCGGCCATTGGTTGCTCGGCCATCGGTTGCGTGGCGGAGTGGCACAGTGATGGGTGGCCGGGGCAGGCGATGGAGTAGGTGAAAGACCCGTGCACCGGCGCTACTGTGGGGGAGGCACAGCCGTGGGCTACGGCGGCCACGGCGGCCACGGCGGCTACGGCGGCTACATCGGCTACGGCGGGGGCGCAGGGAAGTGGCTTTTATGTCTAGAACTTAAACACGTGCTCCTTGGTGTAGCCAAGCTCGGCCAACGCGCCGGTGACCTCGCCCTGGTCGGTGGGCGAGTTCTTGGGGCCGGAGAGCGCCTTGTACAAGGGGGGAGGGCCGCAGATGAAGATCTTGGCGTCGGCGGAGGGCTCGGGAAGGTGCTCCTTCAAGAACTCCTTGCTGATGTAACCGGAGTGGCCCTTCCAGCCGTCGGAGGGCTTGTCGACAAAGTAGTGGATCTTGATCTGGTCCTTGCGCAGCGCGGCGATGGAGTCCAACTCCTTGCGCAACAAGATGTCGTCCTCGGTCTGCGAGCCGTAGAACAAGTCCACCTGGGTCTTGTCGTCGGCGTTCTTGGAGATCTCGTGGATCAACTGGTACAAGGGCGTGATGCCGGAGCCGCCGCCAATCAAGCTGATCTTCTTGAACTGGTTGGGCTCCCACTTCCACTTGATGATGGGGCCCTTGAACGACAAGGTGTCGTTGGGCTTCAACTCCTCGGCGTGCTTGGACAACTTGCCCTCGGGGTACGTCTTGATGATGAACTCGATGGTGCCCTTCTGGTCCACGTCCGAGATGGGCGTGTAGGGGCGCACCACGTTGTTGCCCTTGGCTGTCACGTACTTGGCCAACACGCACGAGGCCGTCTGCAAGCCCGACACCTCGTCGGCGCCGTTCAAGGCGAACACGTAGTGCTTAGTGTCGTGCGACACGCGCCACGAGTCCTTCAACTTCAAGTCGATCCACTCGTCGCCGCCCTTGAACGTCTTGGACGGCTCGTTGTAGATCGTGGTGGACGAGAAGTGCACCGCCGTGCCGATGGCGCCGGCAATGCCGATCGTGGGGAGGAGGTAGCGGGAGGCGAGTCTGGAGGCTGCCATTGCGGAGGGAATTGCGGCGAGAAGCGGGTTTTGCGGGGCTAGCCGGGGGCTGATGCGGAGGAGGTCGGGACGCAGGGTGCCAGGGTGTTCTTCCGTGCAATTGGGAAGAAGCGTGCGTGGGAAATCTGCGGTGGGTCCGCTTCCACGCGGGAAGCGGCGGCTTTTTATAGCCACCGCAAGAGATCCGGGGACGCTCCTGCAGGCTGGCCCCGAGACCACCACAGTTGGGCCACGCGGGGCCCCCGCCATACACCTCTGCACCCCGGCCGGCCCCCGGCCCCCTCCACGCCTCTGCCCGTGGGCGCTTTTGGTGCATTGGCGTGGTGTCCGGCCCGCCGTCGCACGGGGCCGTGGCGTAGAAACCCCGGACCCACCGCTGCTACCCGAGTGCGGCTTCAATGAATCACCTACACATGGAGCAACGACCGGCCGGCAACATCACCGTCGCAGACTTTGCATTCAAGTTCCGTAGAGAGACACACAAGCCACGTAAACAGCACGGGGCCCTGTGCTGGAGCCGTGACACTCGCCCCGCGGACAATGGGGCCCACAAGGTTGAGCCGAAGGACCGGCACCGCAAACATACTCTGAGATACATCGCAAGCAGGCCATTGACCGGTCACTGTTCCTACTTGAGCACCAAGTAGTTGAGCGAAGTCCGCCTATCGTGCGAGTGGATGATAATCATGTCCCAATATGCTTTTTCGTCAGAAGACGAGTCACGCTCGATTCACTAGTCGAAAAGACGGCTATGAAGGAGGCTAAACCCTACCACGGTCACGAGAAAGAAAAGTGACTCGAATAAGAACATAAATAGGCAGACAAACTCACGTACACCACTTACCAATTCGATATAACGTACCATTAACCAGATCGATGCAAGATCCCAGAAGAGACTTAATCCTACCAACGCACCAAAGATAAATCTAAGCATGGAACTGGGTCGACAATTTGTCTGGTGCTTCGGCTGAGCATACGGCGAGGAGCAGATGGGCTCATCACGGCGAGATGGTGCCTCATGGTTTGTCAGTCCATCGGAGTGAGGCGAGCCCGAATTCCCAGGCTTCGAATCATTGGTGGTTGAGCGGGGACACATTGTGTTGTAGCCCTTTTACCTGGCCATACTGCTAATGGGGCCCTTTATATCTGCCCCTCGAGTGCAGACCATATAATCACGAGCACACGCTTCGCCTGTATAATCATCCATAACGGGTAATGATAGGATGTAAGAGCATACATGGCAACTTTATATATTTTCTATGCAAAGCCAGACACCACCTACTTAAAACTGACAAATTCACAATCACCGCTCCCTAATAAGAGTAAAATGTGAGCGAAGTCCGCCTAAGTGTGCCAGTAGATCATAATCCAATATTCATTTCCTCAGTAGACAAGTCACGAGACAAGCTCGATTTGCTAGGCGGTTCTATGTGAGTCTCATAGAAATTGAGATATAATATCGTGCAAGAAATACTGAAAATTACCTCAATAGCAAATAAAATCCAGATAGTGAAGACCCTTCCTTCATCTTTCAATCTGGAACCAGTTAGCTCCCCCACGCTTTCAATGAACACTTCAATCTGCACGAAGAGACCCACTGCTATCAAACAAATAAGGGCTCGAAGTCTGTAATTGGCTTGATCTTTCGTCGGGTGTTTCGGCTGCCCGTGCCGTGAGGAGGTTTTGGACTCTTCAGGGCGAGATGGTGCCTCATGGTTTGTTGGCTCGTCAGGCGGCGGCGAGCTCGACTGACCGTTGGTGGGGCCAGCATTCATTGTGTTGCAGTCCTCTTACCTGGCCATACTGCTAATGAAGCCCTTTATATCTGTTCCCCTACTGCAGACCATATAACCATATATACATGCTTCGCCTGTATAACTATCCATAATAAGTAAAGATAGGAAATTAGAGCATCATGGAAAACATATTATCTATGAATAACGAGTATTATAGGAAATAAGAGCATACAAGAAAAAATATAATTTTTATGCAAAATCACTCCCTGCTTAAAACTGATGACAATTTCACAATCATCCCTATCAACAGCACGAAATCGGTGAGCGAAGTCCGCTTAATTGTGCGAGTAGATCATAATTCATTATCCTTCTCTTCAGTAGACGAGCCGCGAGACGGGCTTATCTGATTAAATTCAAGGCATCTTGGATATAGTTACACGAGCTAATTTGATGGACAATTGTCTCAGTAGCGACTAAAATCCATAGAGCGAACTCACTTTCCTCACCTTCCAATTCGGCATCAATAAGCAGCCCTTTGCTTGTAGCGAACACATAAATTTGCAAGAGAATACCTATTGCTAGCTTAAAATCCAAACTTTGAAGGGTGCCATTGGCTTGAGAATTTGTCTGGTCTTTCGGCTGCCCGTGCTGTCCGATATCCTGCTCCTCAGTAGACGAGTCACGAGGCAGGCTCCATTCACCAGACGGATTTTCCATTAATAGGTCCATGTAAATCGTCAAGGCAGTTAGAAAGAGTAATGCCTCGATAGTGAGTAGAGTCCAGCAAATGAATAAACGTACGCCACTCTCCAAATTGGCGTCAATTACCAGCCACGTCTGTGAATGGAACGTTACAAGATCCACGAAGATACTTATTCCTATCAACACGAGAGGAAAGACTGTAAGCCTGAAGCTGGGTACAGAACTCGTCTGGTGGTCTGGCTGTGCGTTCGGTGAAGAGCAATTGGGCTCTTCAGGGCGAGATGGACCTCCATGAGTTGTTGGCGCATCAGGCCGGGGCGAACTCGACTGCCCGGGCATCGGACCGTTGGTGCTGGGGCCGGCATTCATTGTGTTGCAGTCCATTTACCTGGCCATACTGCTGATGAGGCCCTTTATATCTGTCACTCAAGTGCAGACCATAAATCATGAGCACACTCGCTTCGCCTGTATAACTATGCGTAATAAGTAATGATAGGAAATTAGAGCATCATGGCAGAGTTTTATTTTCTACGCAAAATCAGACACCATATACTCAAAACAGCTGACAATTTCACAACCACCGCTTTCTACTAAGAGCACGAAATCGGTGAGCGAAACCCGTCGCTTCGTAATCCGATATTCTTTTCTCAGAGGACGAGTCACGAGACGGGCTTATTTAAAGAACGGGCTTACAGTCACGATGCATATGCCCCTATAAATAACACCTTGACAACTTCACTGGTAATCACATCAATAGCAACTACAATCCAGACACTGAAACCACTTTCTTCACCTTCCAATTCGAAATCCATTAGTTGCCCCACACATAAATAGACCACCACAGTCTGAACGAGGATAGTCGCTAACACTGCAAAAAGCAATTTTTCAAAGTCGCTATCGACTTGAGAATTCGTCTGTTGCTTCGACTGCCCGTGCCGTGAGGAGCAGGCGGGCATCTCAGCAGAAGACGTATCACGAGACAGGCTCGATTCAGTTAGCCAAATCAGACTGATATAAATAGCCAAGAGTACTAGAAAGATAATTGCCTCGATAGAGAATAGAAACCAGCAGGTGAACCTAATTCCGACACTTTCCAATTTTGCATTGACTACCTGCAACGCCTTCAAACAGATCACTGTAAGATCCATGAGGAGACCTATTCCTACCAACACAAGAAAGAAGATTCTAAGCTTGTAGCTGGGCAAGGAGCTTGTCTGTTGCTTCGGCTGCGCGTACGGTGAGTTGGACTGTTCAGGGCGACGCGGTGCCTCATGGTCTGTTGGCATATTGGACCGGGGCAAATGTTCGGGCTTCAGACCGTTAGTGGCGGGGCCAGGCTTCATTGTGTTGTAGTCCTATGGCCATCCTGCGGCCTTTTATATCTGCAAGTCTCGGGTGCAGAGCATAAGATCAGAACATAAAACAAGAGCACAAATGCTTCGCCTGTATTATAATCTATAGAAATTGATCATACCAGAATCCTCACATTCCAAAACTCCTGTGGAAAGACAGATCGACCACCTGCCGACGGAACAACTCGATCACCGACAAGAACAGCAAGGCCCAAGGGTTCATCATACCGAAGGAGAGACCGTGAGCACGGGCAGCAAGAGGGAGTCAAGTAAAGATGATGCCCATCTGTAATCGGCAATTGAAACTTCAGTATGCCACCGGTGGATCGCATTCAAGCAGGTCTCTCTCTCTTCCACAACGGACAAAGGCTCAAGCCTCCGTGGTATTTCTAGAGAATATATTCCTCAAGGCCCGTCCCAATCTCGTCATGAAGCGGACGAATCCACGTCGGTGGTACTTTGCCACCCACACAGCAGCGTTAAGGAAGAACAAGAATATCACTACAGAAAGGAGGGCGTACAAGATTATTCTCTCCACTTTAGGCCGTGATAATTTTGTAAGCTCCAACAGGATAGATATGATACCTCCTCCCAAAACAAGGGCGAATCCTCCCGCAATCTTTGGACCGTATGATACACTCCCTTGAGAATCACGGGGATTGTTTTGTGTAACACCGCCAGGTGTCACAGGCGGAACATTTGCGGAGGGAGCATCTTGCGGTCTGTTGCCAGGTGTCACAGGCGGAACATTTGCGGAGGGAGCATCTTGCGGTCTGTTGCCAGGTGTCACATGCGGAACATTTGCGGAGGGAGCATCTTGCGGTCTGTTGCCAGGTGTCACAGGCGGAACATTTGCGGAGGGAGCATCTTGCGGTCTGTTGCCAGGTGTCACAGGCGGAACATTTGCGGAGAGAGTATGTTGCTGTTCATCGCCAGGTGTCCCAGTCAGATCATTTCCGGAGGGAGTATCATGCGACCCGTTGACAGGTGCCCCAGTCAGATCGTTTCCGGAGGGAGCATCTTGCGGTCCGTTGCCAGGTGTCACAGACAGATCAATTTGAGAGCGGCTATTTTGTGACCCGCCATGACTTGTGGCGGTTTCCTCAGACCCGTTACCTCTATTTGAACTGAGAGTGCCCTCCTCGAGCTGCTCGAGAGCGTGAAGCTCCTGGCGTTGCAGATCAATAGGTTGGACGGTATTGAGGAAGTACTTATACAACCCGTCAAGGATACCGCCAAAGCACCCACGCACACGCGCCATTATTCCAATGGTGCTTTCATATGATGTCGCAATAAAGTTGTAAGCCATTGTATAAGTGGGCTTAGATTGAGGTGCAAACACAAAATGTGGGTGCAAAATGCGCTGCGAGATTGTGTGCATACAGGAAGAAGGTCTCACAGCGACTGACAGAAGTAGATCAGGACCCTGAACAAAAGCTAGTTTAGTGTCCTCATACTTCTTGTGGCCGACTTCTAGCAAATTCCAACAAGCAAATTCCAACACAGCAGCGCTAGTATACAATGCCTTTTGCATCATCCAGTCCATGCGTGCTTGATCAGAGGCAAGAGGTTTCCCAACCCTATCCCATTTCAGCCTGTTCACCCTGCAGCAAGACGAAAGCACGTAGAGCGTTAGCCACATGTGGTAACAACAGCATACCACTGCTTTATTCCGGTTTATCGCTGGAACATGGCAGTCCTCACAATTATGCACACTAAGCAAATTTGCCAGTTACTATAGACAAGAAGTCTCAGTTTGTATCCCGCGCAACACAAAGATCGACAGAGAACAGCAAGCGTTCTCCGGGAAATGCGTTGTTTCGTAGTTCCTCACTCTTAGGAAGGCAAACTTCAGTCCAGGGCTCCATGGCAACCTGGCCCCAAGTCCACCTGGGTCTTGTCTGCGGCACTATTGGATCTCATAGATCTCGTACAAGGGTGTGGCACCGGAGACGCGGCCCCTCAAGCTGATATCATCGAACTGGCCGGAGTGCTCATTTCCACTTGGTCATTAAACGACAATCGTCGAGCCTCATCTAGTCGGCGTGGCTCGCCTTGGGCGTGTCTCGATAGTGGAACGACGGTGCCCTACTGGTGTGGACACGCTGATCTCATACGTCAGCAACGGTGGAACACCCACAGAGATGACTTGGCCGGACCCGAAGTGTTCCATTGCACGCATTTCCAAATTCCTGTATAAAGACCTACATCTACCCAGTATTGAGACCCTGCAACTTGCCGGACCAATCGCACTGAAAAGATGGCCGGCCCATACGGCGTAAAGAACCCCGAGATACCGCGTAGGCAAGTGGCAGCTCACCGCCCTATACTAAGAACACGAAGTCGGTGAGCGAAATCCACCCTCGTGCCAGTGGCTCATAATTTGATACTCTCTCCTTAGTGGACGAGACCCCAGACGGGCTTATTTAAAGAACGGGCTTACAGTCACGATGCATATGCCCCTATAAATAACACCTTGACAACTTCAAAGGCAATCTCATCAATAGTGACTGCAATCCAGGGGACGAAAAAACTATCTTCACCTTCCAATTTGGAATCAATTAGATACGCCACACATATAAAGATCACCAAAGTCTGAACGAGGACCATCGCTAACACTGCAAAAAGCAATTCATCAAATTCGTTATCGACTTGAGAATTCGTCTGTTGCTTCGACTGCCCGTGCCGTGAGGAGCAGGCGGGCATCTCAGCAGAAGACGTATCACGAGACAGGCTCGATTCAGTTAGCCAAATCAGACTGATATAAATAGCCAAGAGTACTAGAAAGATAATTGCCTCGATAGAGAATAGAAACCAGCAGGTGAACCTAATTCCGACACTTTCCAATTTGGAATTAATTACCGGCAACACCTTCAAACAGATCACTGTAAGATCCATGAGGAGACCTATTCCTATCAACACAAGATAGAAGACTCTAAGCCTGTAGCTGGGTAAGGAGCTCGTCTGTTGCTCCGGCTGTGCGTACGGCGAGTTGGACTGTTCGGGGTGACGCGGTGCCTCATGGTCTGTTGGCATATTGGACCGGGGCAAATGTTCGGGCTTCAGACCGTTAGTGGCGGGACCAGGATTCATGGTGTTGTACTCCTATGCGCCTGGCCATACCGCTGATGAGGCCCTTTATACCTGTCCCTCGAGTGCAGACCACATGCTCATGGGCATACGCTTAGCCTGTATTCATCCATAACGGGTAATGTAAGAGCATACATGGCAGAAGTTTTGTATTTTCTATGCAAAATCAGACACGTCCTTAAAACTGCTGACGAATCGACACTCGCCGCCCTCTACTACTACGAGCACGGAGTCGGCGTGCGAAATCCGCCTTCGTTTATAATCCGATATCCTTCTCCATAGTGGACGAGACCCGAGACGGGCTTATATAAAGAACGGGCTTACATCCACGATAAAAAACCCCCTGATAACTTCACAGGCAATCACAGCAAGACCGACTGTAATCCAGAGACCGAAAGCACTTTCCTCACCTTCCAATTCGAAATTAATTAGTTGCCCCACACATATATAGATCAACAAAGTCTGACCGAGGTCCATCGCTAATATACCAACAAGCAATTCATCAAATTCGTTATCGACTTGAGAATTCGTCTGTTGCTTCGACTGCCCGTGCGGTGAGGAGCAGACGGGAATCTCAGCAGAAGACGTATCACGAGACAGGCTCGATCCAGTTAGCCAAATTAGACTGATATAACTCACCAAGAGTACTAGAAAGATAATTGCCTCGATAGAGAATAGAAACCAGCAGGTGAACCTAATTCCGACACTTTCCAATTTTGCATTGATTACCTGCAACACCTTCAAACAGATCACTGTAAGATCCATGAGGAGACCTATTCCTACCAACACAAGAAAGAAGACTTTAAGACCGTAGCTGGGTAGGGTGCTTGTCTGTTGCTTCGGCTGCGCGTACGGTGAGTTGGACTGTTCAGGGCGACGCGGTCCCTCATGGTATGTTGGCATATTGGAACGGGGCGAACCAGACTGCCCGGGCTTCAGACCACTGGGGCCAGGATTCATTGTGTTGCAGTCCTATGTGCCTGGCAATCCTGCGGCCTTTTATATCCGCAAGTCTCGGGTGCAGAGCATAAGATCAGAACATAAAGCAAGAGCACAAATGATTCGCCTGTGTTATAATCTATAGAAATTGATCATACCAGAATCCTTCCATTCCCAAACTCCTGTAGAAAACACATCGACTACCTGCCGACGGAGAGACCGTGAGCACAGGCAGCGAGCAGGGCGTCAAGTAAAGAGGATGCCCATCTGTAATCGGCAATTGAAACTTCAGTATGCCACCGGTGGATCACATTCAAGCAGGTCTCCTCCACGACTCAAGCCTCCGTGGTATTTCTAGAGAATACATTCCTCAAGGCCTGTTCCACTTTTTTCATAAAACGGTTGAATTCACGTCGGCGGTACTTTGCCTCCCACATAATAATGTCAACTACGAGCAAGAAAACCACTATACTTAGGATGATGGACAAGTTTCTTTTGTCCACTGTAGGCCGTGATGACATTCCCACAAGCGACACCACAGATTGAAAGACACCTACTACCAAAATATAGGTGATTGCTCCCACAATAGCTTCACCGGATGATACACTCCCTCTGATTTGAGAATCATGGGGATTGTTTTGTGTAACACCGCCAGGTTTCCCAGACGGAACATTTCCGGAGGGAATATCATGCGACCCGTTGACAGATGTCCCTGACCGGTCATTTCCAGAGGGATTTTTTTGCGGCCCATTGACAGGTGTCCCACACAGATTATGTTCGGAGGGAGTATTTTGCGGTCCGTTGCCAGGTGTCACAGACGGATCATTTTGAGAGGGGCTATTTTGTGGTCCGTCGTCATGTGTCCCAAAGGGACGATTTGGGGAGTGATAATTGTGTGACCGGTCATGACTTGTGGCAGTTTCCTCAGGCACGTTACCTCTATTTGAACTGAAAGTGCCCTCCTCGAGCTGCTCGAGAGTGTGGAGCTCCTGGCGTTGCAGATCAATATGTTGGTCGGTATTGAAGAAGTAGTTGTACGCCCCGTAAGCGATATCGCCACAGTATCCACCCACACGCATCATTACTTCAATGATCATTTCTTCAATAGTGCTTTCATACACTGCCGCAACAAAGTTGTAAGCCATTGTATAAGTGGGCTTAGATCGAGGTGCAAACACAAGAATGTGGGTGCAAAATGCGAGATTCTATGCAAACCGAAAGAAGTCTCACAGTGACTGACAGAAGTAGATAAGGGCCCTGAAAAAAAACTAGTTTAGTGCCCTCATACTTCTTGTGACCGAGCAGCGCTAGTATACCATGCTTTTTACATTAAACCACGTCTGGTTACTGCGGCCTTTTTATACCTGGTCCCGGGTGCAGAGCATGAGCTCAGAGCACAAATGCTTCGCCTGTGTTATAATCTATGGAAATTGATCTGCCCGGTAGGGCACAGGACCATCCTTACATTCCCAAACTCCCGCGGAAAAACAGATATACCCTGTACAATAAACCCAGCCAGTGGAACAACTCGATCGTCAGCACGAACACAAGGTCCAAAAGATGGCCAGACCAAGGACGGCGTAGAGACCCCGAGATACCGCGCAGGCAATTGGCAGCTCACTGCCTTCTACTACGAGCAGTCGGTGTGCGAAATCCGCCCTCGTTTATAATCCGATATCCTTCTCCATAGTGGACGAGACCGGAGACGGGCTTATTTAAGGGACGGGCTTCCAGTCATCATGCATACGCCATAAGAACCACGCCATGATAGCTTCACAGGCAATTACCTCAAGAACGTACATGATCCAGAGACCGAATAAACTTTCTTCACCTTCCAATTTGAAATCAATTAGATACGCCGCGCATAAATAGATCATTAAAACTTGCACAAGGGTAAAGAATCCTACCGCAAGAAGCAAGGATCGAAATTCGCTATCGACTTGAGAATTTGTCTGTTGCTTCGGCCGCCCGTGCGGTGAGGAGCAGACGGACATTTCAGGAGAAGACGAATCACCAGACAGGCCCGACTCAGTTAGCCATAATAATCTGATATAACTCATCGAGCTTGTTATAAAGAGAGTTGCCTCGATAGAGACTAGAGACCAGCAGGTGACGCTAATTCCGACACTTTCCAATTTGGAATTAATTACCAGCAACACAATTAGACAAATTATTGCAAGGTCCATGAGGAGACCTATTCCTATCAACACAAGAAAGAAGACTCTTAGCTTGTAGCTGGGTAAGTCGCTCGTCTGTTGCTCCGGCTGTGCGTACGGTGAGTTGGACTGTTCGGGGCGACGCGGTGCCTCATGCTTTGTTGGCATATTGGACCGGGGCGAATGTTCGGGCTTCAGACCGTTAGTGGCGGGGCCAGGCTTCATTGTGGTGCAGCCCTATGTCATACTGCTGATGGGGCCCTTTATACCTTTCCCTCGAGCGCAGACCACATGCTCATGGGCATACGCTTAGCCTGTATTCATCCATAACGGGTAATTTAAGAGCCTGCGTGGCATAATTTTTATATTTTCTATGCAAAATCAGACACGTCCTTAAAACTGCTGACGAATCCACAATCGCCGCCCTCTACTACTACGAGCACGGAGTCGGCGTGCCAAATCCGCCCTCGTTTATAATCTGATGTCCTTCTCCTCACTGGACGAGACCCGAGACGGCTTATTTAAAGGACGGGCTTACAGTCACCATGCATATGCCGCTATTAAACCCTCCATGGCAGCTTCATGGAATATCATCTCAAGAGCGAGTATGATCCAGACAGCGAATGCACTTTCTTCACCTTCCAATTTGGAATCAATTAGATACGCCACACATAAATAGATCACCACAGCCTGAATGATGACAGTTCCTAATAACACCAAAATCAGGTTTTCAAATTCATCATGGGCTTGGGAATTCGGCTTCGTGTACGATGAAGAGCAGGCGAGCATTTCAGGAGAAGACGAATCACCAGACAGGCCCGATCTAGTTAGCCAAAATAAACTAATATAACTCACCAACGTTGCTAGAAAGAAAATTGCCTCGATAGAGAAGAGAAACCAGCAGGTGAACCTAATTCCGATACCTGCCAATTTGGAATTGATAACCGGCAACACTTTTAAACAGATTATTGCAAGGTTCATTAGGAGACCTATTCCTATTAACACAAGATAGAAGACTCTAAGCCTGCAGCTGTGTAAGGAGCTCGTCTGTTGCTCCGGCTGTGCGTACGGCGAGTTGGACTGTTCAGGGCGACGCGGTGCCTCATGCTTTGTTGGCATATTGGACCGGGGCGAGTGTCCGGGCTTCAGATTGTTAGTGGCGGGGCCAGGATCCATTGTGTTGCGGTTCTGTGGCAATGACGGCCTATATACCTTGTCGGCATAACAGAAAGAATATAAAAAAATAGTCCACAGATTCCGGCCGCGACCCACCAGGAGGCAGCAGATTTGTGCAAGGCAGAGCATACGCTCCGCGCCGCCGGCGCTGCCTCGCCGTTCTGAGGGCCGGCGCTGCCTCGCCTCTCCTTTGCACCCACGGGCCCGTCGTCGCAGCCATCGGCGGGTGCACGGGTGTGCGCAACTCCGGGGTAGTTTAGTTGCCTTAGCCTGCGTCAGGCTAGCCTGCGTCTAGCCACTGCCTCTGTTCTCTCTGCCTCTATTCCGCCCCAGTCTCTGCAATGCTCTCAGGGAAATCGCAGAAGGAGCTCCTCAGACTCGCGCGCCAGATCGTCCAGCCGCTCCAGGCCGGCTTCTACAAGGGCCAGGCCGGCAAGGTGGGTGTCTTTGGCGGGTGCGAGGACTACACCGGGGCGCCGTTCTTTGCGTGCCACTCGGCCGCGTTGGTGGGCGCCGACTTGAGCCACGTCGTGTGCGAGCGGGCCGCGGCGCCCGTGATCAAGGGCTACTCGCCGGACTTGATGGTGCACCCCTACTTGTACGAGCTGCTGAACCCGGAGGTGCGGCAGTTTGCGCCCGCGGAGCTCTGGGACGAGCTCCGCGGGAAGCCGCTCGACGAGGCGCTCCAGTCCGCGGAGCTCGCCAAGGTCGTCGACACGCACATCTTGCCGCGGGTGGCGGCGTTTGTGGAGCGCATGGACGTGTTTGTGGTGGGCCCGGGGTCCGGGCGCGACCCGTTGATGCTCAAGACGCTCGAGCGCGTGGTCCAGGAGATCGTGGTGGCGAACAAGCCGGTGGTGTTGGACGCGGACGCGCTCTTTTTGCTCACGCTCCGGCCGGGCATCATCCGCGGGTACCGCAACGCGGTCGTCACGCCCAACGTGGTGGAGTTTGGGCGGCTCTGCCTGGCGCTCGCCGTGGACAACACCGACTCGATCGAGACGGCGCAGGCGCTCTCGCGCGCGCTCGGCGGCGCCACCGTGGTCAAGAAGGGCGAGCACGAGGTGATTGTGCGCGGTGACAGCTACGTGGTCAGCGACATGCCGGGCTCGTTGCGGCGCGTGGGCGGCCAGGGCGACACCTTGGCCGGCGCCACCGCCACGTTGCTCGTGTGGGCACAGCACTACAGCAAGCACATGTGGGAGACGCCCGGCGGCGAGCCCATTGCCGACGACGACCTCGCGCTCGTGGCGTGCTACGCGGCGTGCGCGTTGGTGCGCACCGCCAGCCACAAGGCCTTTGCCCGCTACGGCCGCGCCATGCAGACGTCCAACGTGCACGAGTTCTTGGGCGCCAGCTACTACGAGGTGCTCGAGCCGCGCGACGGGAAGTTGTGAGGTCACCTGATGCTAAACCCGCCGCGCGACGGGAAGTTGTGAGGTCACCTGATGGCTAAACCCGCCGCGCTCCTGCAGGCAGCCGCGGCCCTCGGGCTGCTTCTCCACAGCGGAATCACCTGCTCACGCCGCTGAGCTCAGAACAACCACCTGGCCACCACCCACAGCAGCCTTGGTAAGACACACAGCCTCGGTAAGACACACAGCCTTGGTAAGAGAACAGCCTCGGCCAGATAGCCTTTATTCAAATAGCACGTTCCCCAGCCAGTAAGTGTACCATGGACGCATCGTGTGGGCCATCCAGCGCTCTATCGCAGCTCTCCAAGCACACGCAGCGGGACACCTCGCTCCAGCACGAGCGCCACGCGGCGCCCGGGCTCCGCGGCCAGAACGCGTTCCGCAACGGCCCGGGCATGGACGCCGGCCTCAACCAGGAGTTCCACCAGTTCAGCCAGAGCGGGCCCGACTTTGCGCCGCAGGCGTTCCAGCACCGCCTTGGCCCCGGCGTGCAGCCGGCGCAGAAGGCCCACGTGAACCCCGGCGCCAGCCAGCAGTGGGTCCAGGACTTTGGCGGGCTCTCGCTCCAGGCGGACCCCGCCGCGGCCCAGCACGCGACCCAGCACTCCGCGGGCCAGCGGGCCGGCTGGCACCAGCAGTTCTTGCAGCAGAACCAGCAGCAGCACCTCGAGCAGGACGCCCGCCCGGGCATGTACTCGGGCGGCATGGCGGGCATGCGCCAGCCGTACATGCTAGGACGGCTGCAAATGTACGCGGGCACCCAGCAGCAGCAGCAGTTCCAGGCGCTGCAGCACGACGAGTTGGACTCGATCCAGGTGGACGACCTGGCGCTCGACCAGCACTTCGACCGGCTCGAGCAGGAGTTGGCGCAGCAGGAGCTCCAGCAGGAGCAGCTCCAGGAGCAGCCGCAGCTCGACAACGAGGCCGAGAAGCAGCAGTTCGCCGACGCCGCGCGGCAGGTGCGCAAGTCCATGACCGACGCCAACGCGCAGCGGTCGGACGAGACCGCGTCCAAGTTCCAGCAGTCCGACTTCTTGAAGTTGATGCTGCTGATCCTGGAGCGCGAGGTGGAGCTCCTGGCCGACGGCGACAAGCTCGTGTCCAAAAGCACCGGCGAGGACGTGCGCGAGCACTTGAGCGACCCGCTCCGCCACGAGCGGGCGCTGGGCCCGGACTACCACCAGCCCGCACACGAGACGGCCGAGTACAGCGTGGCGGGCGACTTTGGCCGCGGCCCCGAGCCGGTGGCCTCGCACGCGCCCCAGCCTACAAACGAGTCCGAGAACGTGCGGAGCCACCTCCCGGACCCTCTCGCACACATCAAGGACGGCGCGTTGTCCGACGGCTTGTCGCCGTTGCAGGCCGCACAGATCATCAGCGGCGGCCAGGTGCAAGGCAACAGCTGGATGGAAGACGAGCTGTGGGACGCCCCCCGCGGCGCAATGCCGTCCTTGCTCAGCCGCGCCGAGCAGGAGGTCTACGACGACTACAGGCACGACGACCACTGAGTGGCCACGCCTACGGCGGATACGGTGGCCATGCCAGACCCGCGGAGCGTCGCTTGTCTTTGGCCCGATGGCCTGGCCAAACATTGTGCTGTGCGACGTCATACAAGCGCATGTGCAGTCCGCGATGACGACAGAGTGCTTGTTGCGGCTTTTACCGGAGGGTCCCCGTGTTGGAACGGACAGCCCAAACACCGGCGAAACAGCAACGCGTTGTCGACACCGAAGGAGGGGTGGGCTTCGGACTTTGAAGTCGCCCCGAAATCGCAAGCGCGGATCGCTCTCCGCAATCGCGATACCCAACACCGCTATCTGCACACCAGCCGGTGGCAGAATTGCCTGGAAGCCCGTGGACTCAAGCTTGCTCTTGAACGAGTCCGTAGTGGTTGCCATGGCTGTACCTGGCCGGAGGGCGACTTAGGGGGCCTGTTGATGCCGGACCTTCGGTGCTGTGCGTTATATGCCGTACGCATAGCATTGAGATGAGGAATACCAGAGGAAAAAGAAAAGGACCTTGACGGTACTCGGAGGAAGTGAAGGAGCTGCAGCGAAAAGAAAGTCTGCTACGGCACACAACCGGCTGCCAAGGGATACTCGGACTTGAAGCGGACCCTGGCGACTCCAGCCCCCCAGTGCGCAGAGGGACGGCCAGGGAAAAGAAGGCGGAGGCCCGCGTGGCCGGACTCCGGTCCAAGGACAGAATGTTGTGATGTAATGTTGCTGTCTGTTTTGGTGATGGAAGGACAATGATGTTCGGAAAAAAAGAGCTGTACGGCGGCAAAAGCGCTGTATACAAGACCGCTATCTAAACTCCATAACTAACTGGCGCACAAAAGCCCAAATTCTATAAAAGGCAACCCATATCCGGCCTTAACGCTGCTGATCTCCCAATTTTCGCTTGACCATGACTAGCACACCATACAAGATCGCATCGCCATTCAGAATTGCCATCATCGGCTCCGGTAACTGGGGCACGGCGGTGGCCAAGCTAGTGTCCGAGAACACGGCCGAAAAGCCCGCATTGTTCCACAAGCAAGTCAACATGTGGGTGTTTGAGGAGGAGATTGACGGGCAGAAGCTCACCGAGATCATCAACACCAAGCACGAGAACGTGAAGTACTTGCCCGGGATCAAGTTGCCCGAGAACTTGGTGGCCAACCCAAGCATCGAGGACACGGTGAAGGACGCCGATCTCTTGGTGTTCAACATTCCGCACCAGTTCCTCCCCAGAATCTGCAAGCAGTTGGTGGGCAAGGTGTCGCCCAACGTGCGTGCCATCTCGTGTCTCAAGGGCTTGGAGGTGGACTCCAGTGGCTGCAAATTGTTGTCGCAGTCCATCACCGACCACTTGGGCATCTACTGTGGAGTGTTGTCGGGCGCCAACATCGCCAACGAGGTTGCCAAGGGCAGGTGGTCGGAGACGTCCATCGCATACAACATCCCCAAGGACTTCCGTGGCGAGGGCAACGACATTGACGAGTACATCTTGAAGGAGGCGTTCCACCGCAATTACTTCCACGTGCGCGTGGTGAAGGACGTGATCGGCGCGTCGATCGCCGGAGCATTGAAGAACGTGGTTGCATGCGCCGCAGGCTTTGTGGAGGGCGCCGGCTGGGGCGACAACGCCAAGGCCGCGGTGATGAGAATCGGCTTGAAGGAGATCATCCACTTTGCGTCGTACTGGCAGAAGTTCGGAATCAGCGGGTTGTCTGCACCGGAGCCCACGACGTTCACAGAGGAGTCTGCGGGCGTGGCCGACTTGATCACGACGTGCTCCGGTGGCCGTAACGTGAAGGTTGCGCGCTACATGATCGAGAAGAAGGTGGACGCGTGGGAGGCTGAGAAGGTGTTGTTGAACGGACAGTCGTCGCAGGGCATCATCACGTCCAAGGAGGTGCACGAGTTGTTGCACAACTACGGGTTGCAGGACGAGTTTCCATTGTTCGAGGCCACGTACTCGGTGATCTACGAGAATGCCAGCGTGGAGGACTGGCCCGAGCTCTTGGCCAACTAGGATTTATAGACTAATAAGAAAAGAAAATAGAGAGAACATTAGATAAGATCCAACAAACGCTCGTTTAGCGGGTGCGACAGCGCCGGACCCCGCGCCCCGCCACAGCACTACAAGTACGACGCAGACTATAAATACGGCGCATGTCCGGAGCGATTTTGCCACAACGCAAGCCGCAGACCGCCGCCAGCTCCGTCGCCACTCCCGCTGCCACCGCACCCCTTTCACCAGGCCCAACAAGCCCCAACAAGAGAGAGAGCCAACGGCGCCTGCACAGCGACAGGATGCGAGGCTCGCGCAACTTCCCCACCATCCACCGTTGTTGGCACCCGGTCCGCAGACAGAGTGCCCAAATTTCCCAGGCGTCCAGCGACAGTACCCCGCTCGCCCCATACCCGGCGGGCCTTTTTTTGCAGCCAGCACAGCCACACATGCCCGCCAGCACCAGCGACGCCGAGCTCGTGGAGCGGGCGCGCAGCTACCAGGCGCAGAACTACCAGAACGAGGCGGTGTCGATCTGGCACCGGTTGCCGCTCCTGCGGCGCGCGTCGGTGTTCGTGCTCCTCTTCCTCGGGCACCTCGGCGAGCTCCGCGTGGTGTTGACCAAGCGCTCGTCGCAGCTCCGCAGCTTCCCCGGGCACATCTCGTTGCCCGGCGGCAAGGCCGACACCGGCTTGGAGCTGCCGTGGGCGGTGGCGCGGCGCGAGATGAGCGAGGAGATCGGGCTCAGCGCCAGCAACCGCGAGCTCGAGCGCGAGTTCGGGTTCTCCATCGACACCGTGACGGAGTTGCCGTGCTACTTGTCGCGCACGTTCTCCGCGGTCAAGCCGTGCGTGGGCTTCATGAACGTGGCGGACGCGGGCTCCGAGGAGACGCTCTTGCTGCGGTTGAAGCTCAAGCTCAACCCGGGCGAGAGCTCCAGCATCTTCCTGTGCCCGCTCCGCGACTTCCTCTACCCGGTGGTGGACGAGCCGGCGCAGGAGGCGCTCGAGCGCACGAGCTACAAGATCAAGTGGGGCGGGATCCCGTGGAACTTGCGCTCGTACACGTTCCCGCAGGCGAACGCCAACGAGGCCGCGTGGCTCCAGGGCTTCGACGACATCAGCGCGTCCGAGGACGACGGCGACGGGCACGAGAAGGACTTGCAGACGCCGCGCGCGGCCGCGCGCAAGAACTTGGAGGAGTGGGGCAAGTTGGGCTCGCGCCGCGACTCCGAGACCAACCAGAAGATCTACGACGTGTGGGGGCTCACCGCCAACATCCTCCACGACGTGGCGCAGGTGGTGTACCTGCCGCAGCTGCGCCGCCACCACGGCGAGGAGGAGTTGATCTGGAGCATGTGGCACTACGGCGAGCAGCTCCGCACCAAGGAGCGCTCCGCGGTCGAGGTCTCGTTGATCCTGGCCACGCCCTCCGACGACGTGTCGTTCGGCGACTGCCTTCCGCGCGTGGAGTTCAACCGCTTGAAGCGCTTGTACAAGATGTAGAGTTAGAGTACAGATCAAGTTCCGAGATGGCAGATATTTAGTAGATAGTGAGCAGATCGCAGAGTTTCGCAGATATTCGCAGATATTTTGTATTTCGCAGCTCGCGCTACTCACTGCACCTCAACATGACGGCCGCCAGCGAGAAACACGCGGGCGAGCCCGGCACTGGCGAGTTGGACGGAACCGGCGAGTCGCACAGCATTGCCAACCCGGACGTTGCCGACCCGGACGGAATCGCCGCCGGCGTCTCGCGGCTCGCGGTGGCAGAGCAGTCCGCAGAGCCAGAGACCGAAACCGACCCCGCCACGTTCGAGCTCCTTGAGCGCCTCGACCAGTACGAGGCGCTCGCCAACGGCCGCTGGCGCGAGGCCTTCGTGGAGGGCTTCTTCAGCCTCAGCAGGGCTAACTTCCACGGCCAGCGGCGCTTCGGCCCGGACTCCTACGACATGCGCCCGCGCAGGGCCAGCGCCACGGTGGAGGCGTGCGACGGCCGCTTCCGCTTGGCCAGCGAGCCCGCAAAGGGCCTGCCGCGTGGCGAAAGCAAGGGCCTGCCGCGTGATGAAAGCAAGGGCCTGCCGAGTGATGAAGACAAGGCCGCGGGCCCCGAGCTGGAGACAACCGCCCGCGAGCGTGCGCTGGGGCTCCGCAAGCGGCACGGCCCGCACAAGCAGGGCCCCGCCACCGAGGAGGTTGCGGAGGAGGCCGTGGACAGCGCCGAGCCGCGCGACCCCATCCGCCAGTTCGGCGGGTTGGTGCCGCTTCTGCTCCGCGAGGCCCAGGGCCACTTCCGCGTGGCGCTCCAGGACTCGCTCCAGCTATTGCATCTACAGCAGCAGGTGGCTGCGCTCGTGGACACGCTCCAGAAGAGCAGGGCCGCGTCCGGGTAGTACATTGCGTAATGCCGTATCTTACTATGTGACTCATTCCGCGCCGCTGAACAAGTCGCTGTCGTTCTCGTAGTCGCTGGGGTTGAGCGCGGGCCCGTCGCTGTCGGAGCTGGAGCCCGTGTCGTCGCCCGTGTCGTCGCCCGCGTCGCCCGTGGCGCCGTCCGCGTCGCCCGTGGCGTCGCCGCCCTTGCGGGCCGCCTTGCGGGCCTTCTTCGCGGCCTTCTTGGCCTGCTTGGCCTCCACGTTCTTCTTCTGCTCCGCCCGCCTCTCGGCCTTCTGCTGGAGCCGCGCCTGGTGCTTCTTCTCGAGCTCCTTGACCTCCTCCTTCAGCTTCGACACGTTGGCGTGGTAGATCGTCTTGGACGACCCCACCATGCTCTCCTCGATCTTCACGAGGCTCATGTTGATGCGCGGGCCCAACTCGTGGAGCTTGATGGCCCTCTTTCGCGTGGTTGTGCCGGGCGCTGCCTCCTTGCGCCGCACGCTCTGCTTGTCGTTGTTCTGGATCTCCACCACCGCGTCGTCCTCCACCTCCGAGTCCGACGTCAACGCGCCCGCCGCGTAGGGGTCCAACACCAAGTCCAGGATGTCCGTGCTCTGCGACATCACCGGGAGCTTCTTCTTCATGTTGTGGTGCAGGTCAAGCAACTTGCGGATGCTCCTGCTCTCCTCCACCAACTTGGTGGTGATGGCGTAGTGCCGCAACTCGATCTCGCCGCTCTCGGTCTTGTTGATCAAGAGCACCCGCTTGATGGTGCTGACCTTGGTCAAGTGCGGCTGGATTGGCGGGAAGAGGTTCTGGAAGATCGTGATCATCAACTTCTCGTGGTTCTCCATCTCGCCCACCTTGCGCGAGAACCCGTTCATGACGAGGAGCGGCGGCTGCTGGAACGCCGTGGACACGCGGCCCACCGACTTGGGGTGCTTCAAGATGCGCCGCACGTCCTTCATCAACGAGTACGAGTTGACCTTGAACTGGAGGCTGGGGCCCTTGGGCATCTTGCCGATCCGGAGCGACACGTTGCCCGACGACTCCGACTGCTTGAACACGAAGAGGTCCGACACGCCCAACGGGCCTGTCATCACGATGAAGTCCTTCAAGCTGTTTGCCTTGCGCTCCCGCAAGTTGATGGCCGTGTGCGGCTCCATCACGTACCGGAAGTCCTTCACCAACTGCGCCAACGACCGGTTCTTGAGCGACGTGCCGAGCGCGAGCACCATCGACTTCGGGATCTTGGCCACCTCCTCCGGGTCCGGCACCTGGTGCGTTCTCTTCTTGACCCGTCTCTTTGCCATTGTTGCTGCTGCTACCGAGCCCGCTTTTTCCAGATGGCCTCGCGATGCCATCGGCAAAACACCCGTACACCGCCCTGGGGGTGGTCCTTCGGCCCGCCACGAACAGAGCCAACCGGCCCACGGCGGCGCCGGGAGAGCACCCAAACGGCGCCTGTAGGCACGTACGCCGCCGGACAGAGGCGTGGGCCGCCGGCGGCGGCGGGCAGAAACCGGGTATGGTCGCTTGTGTGCAGTACCAACACTTAAGTCAAAATTTCGAGATGAGCCCTCCGCTCACGCACAATGGCAAAGGTTCACACGGGCAAGAAGACGAAGCTCCACTCGCGCACGGCGGACACGCTAGCGCTCGCGGAGAAGATCAAGCGGAGCGCGCTCAAGGCCAAGCTCGCGCAGAAGAAGGAGGAGAAGGCGTCGATCGTGCCGCAGGCATCGCAAATCTCGGTCTCGGACAGCGACAGCAAGAAGTTCACCAAGTTCAGCGACCTCAACTTGATCCCCGAGCTCTTGCAGGCGATCCAGGGCATGAAGTACACGCAGCCCACGCCCATCCAGTCGGAGGCCATCCCGCACGCGCTCGAGGGCAAGGACGTGATCGGGTTGGCGGTGACGGGGTCGGGCAAGACGGCCGCGTTCGCCATCCCCATCCTCCAGGCGCTCTGGCACGACCAGCTCCCCTACTACGCGTTGGTTTTGGCGCCCACGCGTGAGTTGGCGTACCAGATCAAGGAGACGTTCGACGCGTTGGGCTCGGGCATGGGCCTCCGCAGCTGCTGCGTGGTCGGGGGCATGGACATGATGGACCAGGCCCGGGACTTGATGAGGAAGCCGCACGTGATAGTGGCCACGCCCGGGCGGATCGTGGACCACCTCGAGCACACCAAGGGCTTCAGCTTGCGCAACCTCAAGTACTTGGTGATGGACGAGGCGGACCGGCTCTTGGACCTCGACTTCGGGCCCGAGCTCGACAAGATCTTGCGGGTGATCCCGCGCGAGCGCAACACGTACTTGTTCTCGGCCACCATGACCAACAAGATCGAGAAGTTGCAGCGTGCGTCGTTGCTGAACCCGGTGCGCATCGCGGTGTCGTCGAAGTACGCCACCGCAGACAACCTCGTGCAGCTGATGATGCTTGTGAGCGACGGGTACAAGAACACGTACCTCGTGCACTTGCTCAACGAGTTCATGGGCAAGTCCATCATCATCTTCACGCGCACGTGTGCCCACTCGCAGCGCACGGCGTTGCTTGCGCGGATCTTGGGCTTCTCGGCGGTGCCGCTCCACGGGCACCTCTCGCAGTCGCAGCGGTTGGGCTCGTTGAACAAGTTCAAGGCGGGCAGCGCCAACATCTTGGTGGCCACGGACGTGGCCGCGCGCGGCTTGGACATCCCGTCGGTGGACGTGGTGATCAACTACGACATCCCCACCGACTCCAAGGCGTACATCCACCGGGTGGGGCGGACGGCGCGGGCGGGCCGCAGCGGCAAGTCCATCTCGTTGGTGACGCAGTACGACCTCGAGCAGTACTTGCGGATCGAGGCGGTGCTCGAGAAGAAGCTCCCGAAGGACCCGGCGCCGCCCAAGGACGTGTTGGACGCGTTGTACGTGCACGTGGACCGTGCCACGGCGGAGGCCATCCGGCAGACCAAGGACTTCCACGAGCGCAAGGGCGGGCGCAAGCGCTCGAAGGACGACGCGGACAAGGAAGAGCGGTGAACTAGATACATGAGAAGCATAGTGTACTAAAGTATTAAATAAGCAAACAGTCGTGACAGAAACAGAGTGTAATGTAGGAGAAGCAAACAGTCGTGACAGAAACAGAGTGTAATGTAGGAGAAGTGAACAGTCGTGAGTCGTTCAGTTAGCGGCGTCAGCGGTGGAGAAAGTGGACCGGGCACTCGGAGAAGCTCTTCTTGTTGAACCAGTCCTTGATGCAGTGGTAGTGGAACACGCAGAGGCACTCCAAGCGGCCGACCTTGTCGCCCGGGCGGAGCTCCTCCAAGCAGATGACGCACTCGTCATCGGTGGCGTCCTTCTCGCTGCGGAGCGTGGCGTTGGACGCCGCGCCGTGGGAGATGGTGTCCACGGAGTTGGGCGTGGAGCCCGCGATGACCTCGTAGCTGGGCTGCGGGATGGGCGGGATGTGGTACACGAGCATGCGGTTGCGGGCGTGCTGCGCGTTGGGCGGCGACGAGAGCCGCACGTTGTCGTTGGCAAAGTCAAACGCCTCCAAGCACAGGCTCACGTGCGTCTCCTTGTACTCCTCGAAGTCGGCGAGGGCGGCCGCGGCGCCCGGGCTGGCCGCGCCGGCCTGGCCGTACTGCGCCCAGAGGTCCACGCCGCACACGGGGCAGAGGTGGGCGTCGCTGTCGGAGTCGCGTGCGGGGCCCAGCGACGTGGACGCCAGGTCCTTGGGCCGCCTGCGCTTGGACGACACCTTGATGGCGGGCGAAGCGCTGCTGGCGGTGCGCGAGAGCTGGTCCGACGACGCCGACGGCGACGCCGCCATGAGCGTGGCCCGGAGCATGTTCATCTCGTCCGCGCACTCGTCACACGTGCGGTAGTGGGCCAGCGTGGACGCGCGGAGCGGCGGGCCCGAGGCGCTCAACACGTAGGTGTTGGGGAGGTAGCGCACGGCCTGGCTGGAGCAGGCGTTGCACACCACCTGGCCGCACTTGCGGCAGTGGTGTCTGCGGTTGAAGACCGTGAACGGGTCCTTGCATAGGTGGCAGTGGGGGGCCTCCGAGTCGGGCTTCCAGCGGGGGAGCTGCGACATGGTGGCGTTGACAGATGGATCAGCGGTGATGAGGATCTGGGGCAGCAGCATGCAGGAGGGGAGGAGGAGGCAGAAGGAAGGAGGAGGAAAGCAGAAGTGACAGAAACGATGAAGGTAGTGACAGAAAGGGGAAAGGGGGAAGGAAGAGTGGGGAGACAGAGAAACGGAAAAGATGAAGGAGGAGGTAGCGATTTTTACTGGGCTCATTTGCACTTTCTGCCCTGCCCGCACCAGCGCCGCAGAACAGCGAGCCACAGTGACAGGGCTAAGGAAAATAAAAAGGTTAACTAAAAAACCAAATTAAGTAATTGAAGTAATTGAAGTAATTGAAGTAAATAAAAGTAATCAAAGTGAATTGAAGTAATCAAAGTTGAAGTAATCAGAGTAATCAAAGTAATTGAAGTGAGCTAGACGAACGGAGAACTGCAGAGCAGGCTACGCAGCAGACAGATACTCCGCGACATCAAGCCTCGCATTCGCGATCGCTTTCGCGATCGCTCAACACCACCATGACCGACCGCTTGACCCAGCTACAGGTGTGCTTGGACCAGCTCGTCGCCCAGTTCAACTCCACAGTCAACTACGCCAACACACAGGGCGAGTTGGCGCTCCTCGACGAGGACCCGTCGTCGGTGATCAACTTGGCCGCCAAGGCGCCGCTACCGGGCGAGAAGAAGACCGACAGCGCCGAGCCCGGCGACGCCGCCGCGCCGTCCTTCGACAGCGCCATCAACGAGCTCGCCACGGACTTGATCTTGAAGAGCCGCCAGATCAGCATGCTCATCGACTCGCTCCCGGGCATCGGCACGCTCCCGGAGACACAGCTCAAGATGATCGCCGACTTGATGGAGGAGTTGGACGCCACCGAGAAGGCCCGCGTGCAGAAGATCAAGGAGAAGGACGTGCTTCTCAAGTGGTGCGAGGACCTCATCTTCGACTTCTCCGACGGCATCTACAAGACGCGAGCCTAGGTCTAAGGTTTATTGCGTGCAGCGGCTGCCCGCCGCACGCCTAGATATCATGCAAACTACTGGCTGTACGCCATGCAGTCAAAGTCCCAGCCGGAGAACCACTTGGCCCGCTGGCACTGCTGCACCGTCCACGGCAGCCCGTACACCAACGGGCTGAACTTGGCGAAGAAGAGCACCGCGGCCGCCAAAAACACCCCGAAGCCCACGGGGCCCGCCTTGGAGAACCTCCCCGACACATGCTCCGCGTACTGCGACACGAGCAACACGAGGAACAACACGCTGGTCAAGTAGTGGTGCACAAACAACTGCCGCGTCATCGGCCAATACGGTATGTAGTGAAGCGCCCACCCCAGGATGTACTGCAACATCGGTCTGTAGAAGCTGGTCTCCTCCGCGCTCTCGTACTGCTCCCTGAACGGGTTCAAGTAGTTGAGCACGTAGAAGGGGAACCGGAGCGCAAACACCGCGAGCACCGCGAGGCCGCCGTAGTACACAACCACGTTTCCCAAGAGGTAGATGTGGCTGCCCGGCTCGTCGGTCAACTTCTCGGCGCCGTGGCCGTTGGTGAAGTAGTTGATGCCGCGCACCACAAACGGCCACGACAACGGGAGCGACGAGTAGTCGTGGTCCTTGGTCAAGCCCTTGTTGACCCGCCACATGGAGTGGTGGTACTCCACAAGCTTCTGGAAAAGCAGGAGCCGCGGGAGCTTGACGCGCGGGTACTTCTCGCTGTCGCCGTCGATGACCGGGTGGCTGTTGGTCTCGATGTACCACAAGGTGTTGGGCACCGTGGGCTCGGTGATGCAGAGCACCTGCTTCTGGTAGAAGCCCCACTCGGGCAAAAGCACGTCGTGCCCCACGAGCGCACACTGCGTGCCCTTGTGCACGAGCTGGAACACCGTCTCGGTGGCGCGGAGCTTCCGCAACGGCAACTCGTTCTCCGCGTGCGGCTTCTTGCCGAAGATCTTCACGCGCCACTCGTACGCCGCGTCCTCGGTGTCTGTCCTGTTGCCGTGGCACGACACCTCGTTGGAGTAGTCGTGCTCGGAGTTGGGCGGCCTGACGTCGCTCGCGTGGAGGTACTTGCGCGTGACCTTGTGGTAGAGCTTGACCACGTCGCCGTCCTTGATGGGGCGGAACTTGGTGTCGAACTTGCCGTCGAAGTTGGTGCCGCGGGTCTCGATGACCCACTCGTTGTTTATGTCGTCGTCGAACCCGTACATCGTGACCTGCTGCTGGCCGGAGCCGGACTCGTACTTGTAGTCGTGCGAGTGTAGGTAGGTGTCGAGGCGGTGGTGCTTCAACGTGATGGTGCTTCCGTACGACACGTCCACGGCGGTGTTTCTGATGTGGTGCGCGTCCTCCAACTCGGCCTTGAACGCGGGCGACATGATGCCCGAGCCGGGGCCCATGGTGGGGAGGAGCATGAAGTGGATGGAGAAGAGCCCGCAGTAGATCGTGGCGGGCACGAGAACGAGCGCCACGGCCCGCGAGAGCCCGTGCAACACCAACGCCTTGCACGAGACCTCCAAGTCGCCCAAGTAGCGCCACATCTGGTACGCGGACCAGAGGAGCACCCAAAGCACGGTGAAGAGGCCGGTCAACTTGGTGGACACGGCCAAGCCCAACGCCACGCCGGTGGCCAAGAGCAAGCGGAACCACCGCCGGGTGAAGGGCTCGGCGAGCAGAAAGGTCTGGAACGCCGCCACGCCTAGCGCCGTGAACGCCACGAGGCTGCTGTCGAGCATGATCAAGCGCGAGTGGGTGACCATGGAGTTCTCAAAGGCAAGCACGAGCGAGCCCACGGCCGCGATCTTGGCGCGGCACCCGCTGGCTCTCAACGCCAAGTACACCAGGCCCACGGCGGCCACGCCCGCCACCGCCGACACGAAGCGCATGGCCACGTAGGGCACGTGGTCGTCGTAGGGGTCGCCCACCTTCAGAAACTCGTACTGGCCGTCCCAGCCGCAGAGGAGCGCGGCCCAGTAGAAGAGAAGCTTGCCCAACGGCGGGTGCACGTCCACGAAGAAAAGGCCGTGGAAGTAGTCGTACGCGAAGCCGCCGAAGTGGGTCTCGTCGAACACCACGCGGGCAGGCAGCGGGAGGCGGTAGATGCGCACGAGCGTGGCCAACGCAAGCACTATGGCCAAGTTCAACGAGTCGGCGGAGGTGAGCCTGGCGCGCGCCTGCTCGCCGGGCGACACACGCGACGTGTGGTAGACGCGGCGGGCGCCGACCTTGTAGCCGGGCGGGAGGTGCGACGGTTTCTCGAGCGACATCGCCGGTGTGGTGCTTTTGGAGTGGGTCCGGCTGAGTGCTCAGACGGTACATGTGCGCGCGCGCGCGGCCATACCGTCCACCACCGTCCACCACCGTCCCAAACGAGTGGGTAAGTTTCTTTCTAGTAGCCGATGTAGAGCCCGCCGCGGCGGTCCTCCAACTCCTCCGCGATGTAGCACACGTCGTCGGCCTTGGGGTCCCAGCCCAACTTGGCGGTGCACCGCACGTTCTTCAAGCGCGGGAGCCTGCCCTCGCTGAGCGCCAAGGCCAAGTCGAGCGGGTCCAAGCGGTCGGTGGTGCCGAGCATGCCGCTGCTGTCTATGTACAAGTTGCGCAACGGCCGGGGCAGCGGCTGCGGCGCGAGCAAGCGCTCGTCGAAGAAGCGCGACGAGAGGTAGTCCACCGACACCTCGAGCGTCACGAGGTGCGGGCACAACTCGAACACGGTGTCGAGCGAGTTGGCGTGCAAGCCGGGCATGGGGAAGAGGATGCGGAGCGAGCGCAAGTTGCGGCCGAACTCCAAGAGGAGGTGCTGGAAGCCGAAGTGGCGCACGCGCGGGCAGTGGGCGAACTCCATGTGGCGGATGGTGGGCGGGAACTCGGATTGCATGAGGAAGTCGTCGGAGATGCCGCCGGACACGCGGAGAAACTGCAACTGCGGCGGCCACCGCACGCTCTTGTAGTCGTGGATCTCGATGGACGAGCGCGGGAACGAGAGGTGCGTGAGCTGCGTGAGCTGGCGGATCGACAGGAAGAGCTCCTCGAGGTTCAACGTCTCCGACACGAGGCTCAAGTCCAACGAGCGGAGCTGCACGCACCCGCGGAGCGCCATCAACGGGCCGAGCCCGAAGCTGGTCTGCGGCGCGGTGAAGTGCTCGAGCTGCGGCCGCGACCGCTTGACGAGCTTGGCCACGAACGCGTTCTTGCCCGAGTGGTTGACGTGCGAGAGGTCGAGCGTGCGGATCATGGGCCCGAGGTGCTTGTGCGCGTGGATCGTCTCCACGAACGCGTGGAAGTTGTCGCCGCGGAGCGCGGGGCGCCGGTAGACCATGGGCGCCACCACCGCGTAGAAGAGCTTGCTGAGCCGGAGGAACTTGGTCTTGAGCTCGCCGCGGTGGAGCAAGATCTCGAGCACATGGCACACGATCTCGAGCGGGAGCTCCACACGCTCCGGCCCGCGGGCAGCGCCTCGCGCCTGCTCCGCCTCCACCAACTCCCGGGCCTCGTCGCCCTGCACCAAGCACCGCGCGAGCACGTCCACCTTCTCGAACTGCGACCGCGGCCACACCTTGCCGTGCACGGGCGCCGGCGCCGTCAACACGTACACCGAGCGGAGGTTGGGGTTTGTTTTTGCGCTGAAGTCCTGCCAGTTGCCGTACCTGTCGGCAGGGGGCGCTGCGTCCGCGGCGGCGGCGTCCACGTCGTCTTCCGGCCCGGGCTCCCGCTCCCCGTGCGCGATGCTGGAGTTGTACACATATCGGCGGTACGGAGGGCGGGACTTTTTGGGTCTGCGCTTGTTGGCGATTGTGTGGGGCGGCACTGCTTGTGCCGGGGGATACACGCGCGGGACAGGTGTGCTTTGCTGTGCCTGAGCCGTGGCGAGTGCCTGGTAGATCTGGTGATGGTTGGCGATGCATCGCATCACGCGACTACCTGCAGGACGATAACGAGTTGCGGCGGCGGCGGAAGCCCGCGGCGGAAGCCCGGGCGGCACCCGGCGAGAGCGGCTACGGGGCGTCTTGTGTTGCGGTGCCGGCGGGGGCCGTGGGCAGCCCGGTGGAGGGCGGTGGGCGCCGGCGGCGGCGGGCGTGGGGGGCTACGGCGGTGGGAGGGCGCAGCGGGCCCGCAGAAAAGCGGAAAAAGCGCCTGTCCCCCGGAGACGGTGGCAGGGCCCGGCTGGCAGGCACAACGGCGCCAGCGGTGGCCTGGCGGGCCCGGGCGGCCAGCGCAGCGCTCAGGCCTGGCATCCACAGTTTCTCCGCAGCCTGCACGCGGCGGTCGTGCGCGCACCCGCGCCAGAGGATAAGGCGAAAAAAAAGTAAAAATTTTTCTGATCCATCTTTCCTCAGCAGTATGGTTTTAGTGCAAGATTTGTTACACCCCAACGCCGCCTCCGAGGCCCAGAGACACAAGTTGAAGACCTTGGTGCAAGGTCCCAGATCGTTTTTCATGGATGTCAAGTGCCCCGGCTGCTTGAACATCACCACCGTGTTTTCCCACGCCCAGACCGCCGTCACCTGCGACGGCTGCGCCTCTGTGTTGTGCACCCCCACCGGCGGTAAGGCCAAGTTGACAGAGGGCTGCTCTTTCAGAAGAAAGTAAGAGGGCTGCGCGGCGACGGGCGCCGCCGAGCACTCTTGCATGTCATGAGTCCTCGCATTTAATGACCGGATTCGTTGCCACGGCGCGTGCTGAATCAGTGCTGAGTAGGCGGACGCAGTGGGCGACTCCTTAGAATGCATCTGTATAATAGAGTCTCCGGACGGTAATACACAAAGGTATCAAGATGATCTGTAGAGTAGACGTTCGCTATGTACAATGTATTTGCCGTCTATTTGCCGTCGTACGCCCGCGGGTCCACGTCGAAGCCGGCCCGCCTGCCCTTGGTGCGGTACTTCTTGGACTGCTCCATGTCGGCAATCACCTCGTCGTAGGCGTGCGGGTCGTCGAAGTCGTCCGCGTTTCTGCTCACGAGCTTCTGCTGCTCGCGCTTGCGCTTCTCCTTCACCACGAACTTGCGCTGCGTGCTGGCCAACCGCCGCAAGTGCCCGAGCTTGTCGTCCGAGAGCCGCTGCTTGGCCACCAGGCTCTTGCGGCCCAACGCCCAGAGGTCGCCCTGCTTGGCCTTGCGCGCGTCGTGGTACGCCTGCTTGCCGTAGCTGCGCGGCACCTGCCACTGCTCGATGCTGCCCGACGCGCCGCACACGCTGAGCTTGACGTTCTTCTTGACCTTCTCCGGGTACGAGATGATCCGCGGCAACGCCTCGGCGCCGTCGCCGCGGTGCGCCCGGTGGTCCTGGATCTCGCCGAGCGTGCGCTCGTCGTTCTTGGCCCGGTGCATGATGAGGTACGAGAAGCTGCCGGACTCCGAGTTGTTGCCCCCGGGGCGCCCGGAGCCCTGCAACCGCTTGAGCGTGTTGCGCGGGAGCTGCTCGACGCCGAAGCCGTCCTCCGCGCCCTTGTCCCACGCCGTGGCCAACCGCCGGCCCTTCTTCAACTCCATCGTGTACTTGGGCCGCTCCACCACCTGGTCGAACGAGCAGAACTGGAGCCGGTGGCTGTGGTTCGAGATCTTGTAGAACTTGGGGTCGCCGAGCTGGAGCGGGCACCGCCCGTGGTGCGGGCACGGCGCCACCACGCTCAAGTGGTAGTCCACGCCGTCCGCGACGTGGCCCTCAGCGGCGCCGGCAGCGCCCCCGCGGCCGTCCGTGCCCTCGGACTGGAGCGTGCTGGGCTCGCCCTCGGACTGGAGCGTGCTGGACTCGCCCTCGGACTGGAGCGTGCTGGACTCGCCCTCGGACTGGATGCTGGGCTCGCCCGCGTCCTCGCGCTCCATGGCCGCCAACAACGCCTCCTCGTAGCGGATGTGCTCGTCGGTGGTGATCTGGTCCTCCTTCCTGAGGCGCTGCGGCTTGATGGACGAGCCGCGGATGTACGGCCGCGGGATCTTGCCGGCCTCGCCCTCGTGGGACTCCGGCCGGAGCATCACCTGCCGCGCGCGGGCCACGATCTCGAAGCCCAACGCGTTGCCGCGCTCGATGATCACCAAGTGGCCGTCGGGCTTGAGCAAGCCCAAGATCATGTGGAGGTTGATGTCCACGTCGCGCGGGAAGTTGTGCTCGCGCGAGAGCAACGCCTGGTTGACCATGATGAGGTCGTACTGCTTCTTGGACGGGAGCGAGTCGCGGAGCCGCGTTCTGATGCGGATCTGCGCCGCGTCCACGGGGCCAAAGTCGTCCTCGGGGCCAAAGTCGTCCTTGGCGCCGGGCCCCGCGCTCTCTGCGTCGTAGCGCGAGTCGTCTGCGCCCTCGCCGTAGAGAAACATCTCTAGCTCGTCCTTGGAGAGGCCGCCCTGGGTCGCGAGCTTGCCGAGACCTTCACTGCGCTGCTCGCTCTGCTCGCTCTGCTCGATGTGCTCTGGCTGACTCTGCTGACTCTGCTCGCTTTGCAGACTCTGCTCAGGGCCCTCCGGGATCTCGTTGAGCTGCCGCGACAACAAGATCTTGGCCCGCTTCTTCATCTCCTTGCTGCCGCGGCCTATCACGTACGCGTCCTTGGTGGTGGGCGCGTAGTCGTCGCCCATGATCTCGTTGAGCGCCAACATGCCGGTGGCCGGCCCGTAGCCCACGTCGAGCACGGCGTCCGGGCGGAACGACGGGCCCACGCGCTTCTGCAACTCCAAGAGCACCCGCCGCGCGTGCGAGTAGTTCTGCAAGAACAACGCGGCGATGAAGGCGTCCGCCTCGATGCTCAGGTCCGGCGCCTTCTGGATCTGCTCCTTCTCCATGCGCTGGTAGATGAGCGCCACGCGCTCGCGGAGCTTGCCCGGCGGCACCGCCGACAAGATGTTCCTGTTGATCACGCGGGCGATCTCCGGCGGGAGCCGGACCATGGACTGGTCCACGCGGGCGGCGATGGTGCGTGGGTCGAGGCGGGCCTCCTCGGCGGTGGTGCCTTGCACAAACGAGCCGTCGGCGTTGCGGAACGGCGACGTTGGCGCGTCGTACCCGGGCGCCTCGTCGTGGAGCGACACCTCCCGGACGTGCTGCCCGTTGTGGAGGTGCCCGTCCTGGCGGAAGTACTCGTTTCGGGCCATCTCAAACGGCTCGTCTCTCGCGGTGTGGGCGGCGGAGGACCCGCTGCGCCGGGCGGCCGCGGCGCCGCAACGTAGGGGGCCCAAGGCGCCGGCCACGGCCCGCGCCGTACGCGGGAGCGCCCGTTTTGTCGGTAGCAGGCGGAGAAACATGGGGTCCAGGCTAATCAGAGAAGGCACGAAAGTCATCGCCCGCGCACGTGACCGCCGCGGGTGCAAATTGCTTCAGCGGCCAGGGCAGTCCTGGGCTAGCAGTGTTACTGATGGAGTTCGTGGCACTTCAGCTGAATTTTAGATGCTATCCACTGAGATGCCACGATGATAAAGACTCGATACTGGCCGCCCGTCGACTTGGCTAATTCGTCTTCGTCTTCCTCTGTCTTCGTCTGTCTTCGTCTATCTTCGTCTTCGTCTTTCATCTTTCATCTTTATCTTTCATCTTTCATCTTTCTCTTTTATCTTCATCTTCATCTTTCGTCTTCTTCGTCTTTTTGTTCTCTCTTCTTGTCTTCGTGTTCGTCTTGTCTTTTCTTCCCCACCCGTGCACCACCGCCTGCGCGTGTTATTGGCCTGTTGTCTCGGCGAATCCACCACCACCATGTTCCGTGCCATCTCCGTGTTCACAGGCGTCGCCGCCTCCGCCGCCATGTCCGCCGCCGCCCCCGTGCGCAACGAGCCCAAGAGAAACTTCTACGAGGACGACGGCCTGGTCGTGCCCGTGCCCGGCACCACGCAGCCGGCCTCTGCCGCCGAGACAAAGCTCTTGGCTCCCCGCGAGGTGGTCAACGGCGTCACCGTGCGGACGTCGTCCCAGCTCGAGTCGGCTGTGGGCGCCGTGCGCAGCTCCGCCTACGGCGTCTACGCCAAGGTCCACGCCTACCTCCACGACACCAAGCACACGTTGTACGACGCCGAGCGCCAGGTCACCGGCACCGTGGCCGCGTTGCACAGCAAGCACGAGGACCTCTTGCCCAACTCCATCTACATTGTGGTGGCCGCGCTCTCCGGCAACATCTTCGCCCGCACCAGGGGCGTGGTGGCCCGCGCCGTGTACCCGGTTGCGTTTGGCTTGGTGGCCTTCCGCTACTTCTTGCCACAGACCTTCTCCAACACCGCGGGCTACGTGTGGACCGTGGAGCAGAAGACGCTCCCCGCCGTGGCCGCCACCCAGGTCCAGGCCTACGAGAAGGCGGGCTCTTTGGTGTCCAAGGTCGAGGCCTCCGCCTCCGAGGGCCAGCAGAAGGTCCAGAGCGGCGTGCAGCGCGTGCGCCGCAGCATTGCCGACGCCACGGGCTTGAACTTGGACGAGGAGGTGAGGAAGTAGGCGGCCGACGGGCGCGAGCGGCCGTCTCTGTCGCCTCGCCGCGCGTTTCGCTGCCGACGCTTGTTTGCACCCGCCGCGCCTCGCCTGGCGCAAACGGAATTTCGCATTTCCCGTCCGTTTGTGCCCCTCCATCCGCCTCCGACTTGACTCAACCCTTTGCACCATGGACAAGTCGCCCGGCGTCTCCTCTATCCAGTCCGCGTACACGTCGTTGTCCCGGCCCACCACTGCGGCGGTGATGAAAATGCTCAGCAAGTTGTATCCGCTCAACCAGAAGAATGTCCCACAGAAGCAGGGTGCGAACGACATCCAGAAAGTCATCACCAAAATCACCAAGACACACAAAAAGACCCAGGAGTGCCACCAGGAGCTCATCGACGCCCTCATGGCCTGGACCACCGACTTGCCCAACGAGGAAACCAGCGCGCTCGTGCGCGAGTTCACAGAAGTCTTGCGCTGCGTCAACTTGGCGTTTGCTGCGCTGTCCGAGCGTCTCGGCTCGTTGAGGGTGCACTTGGGAGCCATAGCGACCCGCGAGGAGCGCCAAAAGTCCCTCTTGGAGAAGCACCAGCTGTTGAGGAAGCTGTTTGACGAAACCGCCCTCAGACTCGGCCCGCACGCCCTGCAAGTCATGCTATGTATGGACGAGCTCGAGGAAAACGAGTACAACTTAAAGCTTGTGGAGCAGCAGTTGGCACGTACCGCAAACTCCAGCTTGAAGGACGCGCTTGCCGAGTATTTGAGCTGGTTGCAAGGGGCCTTGTTGACGATGAGCACCCGCTCCAACGTCTTGGCTGGCCTCATCAAGGAGGTCGATCCAACTTCGCTGGCAACAAAGATCCTGCTTCCCAACTCAGGAAAGTCGCCCGAAAACTTCGTCACGGCGCTGTCGAAGGTGAGCCCGCTCAGCTTGAGAAACATCAACTTGAGCTACGACGGAATCGATAAGAAGAGTGTGTCTCCGACAAAAATCCCCGCTCACGATGAGAACATGCCGGAGCTCGAGGTCCAAGCGCTCACGGCGCTGCAGGCGGTTGTCGCCCCGGTGCCCCACGACATCGACGCTAAACTCGCAAGGAAGATCAGAGAACGAGACGCCCTTCTGTTGGACCTCCAGAACTTCAACCGGCATCTGGAGGAATGGATATTGCATCCGTGATAGACAAATAAAAGCCACGGCCAAAACGTAATGATTTGGTATGTACTGAAACTATTCACATTGTACGTATAATGCGGGCTCTATGCCACCACACTCCTCTAATTACAGGTTATCTTTGAATATCTTCTTGCCGATCTCATACGACGAGATCATGATTGCACACAGCGGAGCGATTTTCATTGCCCGCGGAGCAAATCCACCGTAGAGTGCGCCAATGCCCTCGTTCTTGTATATCTGGAAGAGATACTTGAACATCGAGGTCAGTGCCTTCGAGTCGTTCTCGCGAGCAATCTGTAATCTGGTTTTGCCGACGTCGAACGGGTTGGTGAAAAACGCAGATATGAGCCCGCCCAACGAGCCGGAAAGAAAACTGGTACCAAAAACCTTCCAGTCGTCTTGCTTCACCTGGTTGTTGTTGAAGTCAACGCCCATGTAGTTGCTGAAGGTTTCCTTGAAATACTCGTAGCACAGCCAGTAGATGCCCAGGAACGGAACGTCCCTCCATAATGTGATCTGCAAGCCTGTGAACATCGATCGAAGGCCGTGTCTTCTATAAGTGCTCATTGTGTCCTTGAGGAGCGAGCTCAAGAGCTTGCTGCGCGATGCAGCGTCGTGGCTCTCGGACGGTATGGACTGGAGCCTCGTTTTCACAAGCTCTATCGGTGCTACCACAGTTGCTGACATCGTGCGTGCAAACAGCCCACACAATAGAGGATTGAGGGGATGTGACAGAAGAGGCGACACGTCACGCACGTACTCGTATCCCGTGAAGTAGATGATGTTGGAGGGAATGGCCATGAGCAATGTGAGGGAGAGACCACGCCACAACGTCGTGAATCCCTCGTTCCGTGCGATGGCCACCATGCCCTGAAATGTCGAGGTGATTCTCGGGCATTTCTTTGAATCGCAATATGACTGGTTGACCCAAAAAACGCCCGACGACGTTTCCAAGGAACGAGCCGCTCCTGACACGGTTGGCTGAGCATTGGGAGCAAGCTCGCAGCAATCGCGGGCCGTCTGTAACACCTCCTGCTGTTGTATTCGAATTCTCACCACGTCAAACGGAGTCACAGCAAGTGACGTGAATACAGACCCCAGACATGCCGAGATCATTTTCTGTAGGGTGGTGATTTCACCAGACTTCTGTTGGATGGGGGCTGTTGGCCTCGAAAAATGAAGGCTCTCATCTTCGATGGCGGCCGCAATCAGAGATGACATGGAGTTGCGAGATCCAGGGTACGATGAAGCGGTGGCCAGTGCCATATATTTCAGTAATGATGGGTCAAGTGCGCAGGTGTGCATAAACGCGCAATGAGCCATGAGCCGTCGGACCAGCACCTGAATGAATCCGCTTTGGTCGACAGAAGCGACTGAAAAAAAGTGCCTGTGGCAAGACGAACGAGCTTCGTTAAGATAACTTCGGTTGACTAGCCCTCAGCCAAAAATAGACAAGCCGAGTCAGCGTGGCATTGCTGAGGCTTGGGAACCTGGAATGGTGGAGTCTCGGAAATACAAAGCCGCTGGAGGCAACCATTCCCAGATCGCTTTTTCGTAGAGGCCCCGAACCTGGGGATCTTGAGCTCTTCAATATACTGAGAAAGATTGTGAATGTGATTTTTTAAAATTGAAAATCCAGCGATTACATCGGCCCCACAAAACTCTAGTTTATATCGTATTGCCATCTCCGTGTCGCGGACTTGCTCGGGTGCGAAAAACGAGACGTAGTTGGGCCTCGACCACAAAACGAGCACAGCCCAAAATAAATACTCAAAAAAGCCACCTCAGTAGTCGGAAATCACATCAGTGCATGTGTAGATGTTAATGTGCCCGTCCTGGTTGTAGTTTGTGGCGAACATCATCCGGTGGGGGTGGAACGACACGCTCGATATGTAGTTTGCTGTTCTGTTTGCGAGATAAGTGTCATGAGGATTTCTGAGCGTGGTGACGCTATCGCCAGCGGTGGTCCATATGTTGACAGACTTGGAACCAGCGGCAATGATAGGTGCATGCTCGTGAACGTCACACGCCCGGATCGTCTTCTCCGTACCGTTGAACGTTAGAATTGGCTTCGAGTTTCGGATGTCCCACAAGTTGATGTACCCATCGGACGACCCACTCACCAATTCCCGGAGCCCTCCTCGTTGCATGTGTACATTTCTTATCGAGCCTCTACCGATGTTCTTGGCACCCCCACGCTCGTTCTGCCATACTTTGACCATCGACTCACGTGTGTCGAGGCGCCTGTCGTAGACCCTCAAGCTTCCATCGTCGAATCCCGCAACGAATATATTACCGGCAACCTGATCGGAAGTTAAGCTGGTGATTGAAGATGACGACCGAGCGGGTATATCGGAGATACAAAGCTCTCGTGGTGCGTCCCATACTCTGATGATCTTCACGTCTCCACTCACCAAAAGCGAGCCTCTCGACTGCTGCCATTCACTTATCAAGCCTGAACTCTTGGACGTAAGAAGTAAGTCCGTCAAGGCTCTCCACGCGGCAACTAGCTGCACTGGTTCGTCCCCTTCGTTGTTCTTTTCGATGTGAAAGTTTTTGTAGATCTTTACCACACCATCAGATGAGCCCGTCAAAACCAATGGCAAGTCATCCTCATTGAGGAATCTCAAGTCGGTGATCTTGGTGCCAAAGGGGTTTCCATTTGAAAACTTGGAAACTATACTCTTTTTCTCCCAATCCCATGCTGTCACTGTGTCCTTGTCGTCTGTGGAAACCAACAATTTCTCGAATTGCATGAATTGAATCAACTTCGGCTGTGTCTTGTTGCTGAGTATTGTCACGTTGCGATTCCAGTCGCCACGGAGTGCCATTTTCTTCTGTGGCTGAGTCTCTTGGATGGTTTGTTCGTTTCTGTTTCTTCTCCACAACCGCTTGACGTACTCAACAGACCCAGGCTCGTCGACCTCGATTTTGGACATCTGCGGCTCTTGAAAAGTCTCACAGCTGTACTCAAGGAAGCCAGATTCATTTGGCAACGAATTGCCTTCTGGTATGTCACGCATGAAGTAGCGGGGCGATTTTGGTTGATATTCCATTCCGTACTGGCTCGAGATCGGACCTGCGTTTAACATCCTGGTTATGTTTTTCAAGTCGTTGTCCTCGTTGATGCGTAAGGACTTAAATACATTAGACAAACCAAATGATTTCAACTTTGATGTTATCGACCAATCATCTCCAGAGTCGTGGGTAGTTTTTCTTACATCGTGTGACACAGATCTCATCTTCCCACCATTGCCATTGATGATCAACTCATTCTTGCGATTTAGCACGGACCCACTAGAGGACTGTCTCTTTAGACTGTCTCTTTGCATTGCGAACGGCGTGCGGTCAATGATTGGACTAGACTTGAAGTTGTCGTCTATGTTGATGCTGGATTTGCTCAACAAGTACTGCTGCATTTCCTTGACCAAGCTGGAGAGTTCGCTCTGGTTCAATTCTATCATGACCAGGTCTATTAGAGTCTCTGCTAGTTCCTTCACCTCGATGTGAGGGTCCTCCGACAATATCAACAAGGCTTTCCAGATCGAGCTGAAGACAGACCCGTATGCTGGAGAGCGTTTCCTGAAATCCTGCAAGTTGTTAGGGTTGTCAATGAGAACAATTTCCTCTTCGAGCTGATTGAAGGCAACCACAAGGAAAAACTTCAGGTATACCTTGATAAACTTGTTGATGAAGAATACAATTTCTTTTCTGACGACTGTTGAGCCGTCACCGAGCAACCTCAAAATGACATTGGCCAACTTGAGGTCCTGCTGTCTGAGCTCGTCGCTGCGCAAGTCCGCGCTGGCGTTAGCGGGGCCACCGTTGGTGTCGTTGTACGGGGGATTGGCCGGGTGGGCATTCAGCTGGGCGGTGGAGTTCTGGATGGGTACACGCGCGTGAGCTGCAGCCTCCGTAGAGCTCTCTGGGGGCTCCGTCAAAAAGGACGTGAGAGCAATGATGATGGATGTGCGGACCTCGGGGATTGGGTCGTTGATCAAGTCCAAGAACTTGTTCAAGTAGCCGTCCTTGTAGATGATCCACTTGCCGTCAGGGTACTTCAGCCAGAGCTGGGAGAGAAGCAAGCAGCACCATTGGCGCAAGAGCGGGTTTTCGCTTGTTGCAATGAACTTGAGGCAGTTTGTGACGAGCTCTATGGAGAAGCAGAGGCGCTGCCCGTTGCGGAAGTCCTTGATGAACAAGGTCAAGATGAACGCGCTCATGGCCTTGTGGTCGTCGTTCACCACGACGTTGCCGGAGCCGCTGCTGGTTCCAACGGAGCCGCCGGGGGCGCCCGGAGCACCAATAGGGTTCGATGGGCTGGAGTTGAGAATCAAGTAGAAGTAGTTGTAGCCCTTGTCCTTGCAGAGCTCCTGCTGGGTGCTCTTGTGGTCGATGGCCATGATGCGTGCCCACACGAAGATGAGCACGGGCTTGAGCTCCTGGGCCGGGCTCTGGAGTAGCTTGAGCACGTAGGGGAAGATGCCGATGGACAAGGACAAGTATACGGCCCAGGGCCCCAAGTCCAAGAACTTGGAGAGCAAGATCAACGCGCGGAGACGATGGACCTGTGAGAGCAACACCTGGAGCACGATGGGCAACTGCTCGGGCGGGATCTTGGTGGACGGGCCTGCGTACTTAAGCCAGATCTCAAATGCGGTCAACTGCTGCTCGAAGAACGTCGAGTGCTGGTAGTTGGAGAGAGCCTGAGGCGCGGCGGTGGTGGCCACGGCCACGGAGCCCTTGTTGTTCGCGGCGGCCGGGGACGCCACGGCGGCGGGGGCCAAGAGCTTGTCGTGCTGGGCGGCGGGCTTGGCGGATGCAAAGGGCGCCGACACGGTGTAGGAGTAGGGGTCCGGGTTGTTGTTCTTGATCAACTGGGCAAAGACCTGGTCGATGGCCAAGTCCCAGGAGTCCCACATGGGGTGGAAGCGCACGGTGTCGGGCAAGGGCGGGTCGCTGATCGGGGTGCAGTTCATGTTGGGGAGGATGCGTTTTGCGAGGAGGAAGTTGCGGAAGAGCGCGGCCACCATCAAGTCCTGACGGAACAAGCGCTTGAAGAGCGGGCGCGACAAGGAGGTCCAGGCGATGGTGTCGGTAATGGCGGTGAAGATCCAGTTGAGCTCGCCCAAGGGCGTGCGGCGGTCGGTGAGCTTGCCGGGCACGATGACGTTGCCCACGGAGTTCTTGGGGAGCATCAGGTAGTAGCTGTCGCGGAGCGGCAGCTGGGACACGAACCAGCGCAAGGAGATGTCGATGGGGCAGGTGAGGCAGCAGGTGAAGAGGTCCGCGGGCAAGGACGGGCTCATGGGCAAGATCTCGTGGGACTTGCACGCGGCCAACTGGATGGAGTCGAGGTAGGAGGCGGTGGGCGAGGGCGCGCTCATGTCGTGGTTGCCCTCGTTGTCGTCGTCGATGCGCTTCTGGACGAACTTCTTGAAGTTGTGGACGATGTTGCCGGCGCTGTTGCAGTCGTAGACGAAGATGACGGGCGCGCCCAACCAGGTCTGGAGGTCGTAGAGCGAGATGGGGATGTACTGGGTGTAGCCCCTGTTGAAGACCCAGATCTCGCCGCTGGCGGTGGGCTGCGGCACGCCGTGGCCGTTGTAGTGGAAGAGGATGCGCTCGTCCTTGGCGTTGCGGCGCAAGGTGTTGCAGAAGCGCTTCACGTCCTCCACGCACGGGTCGAGCGACTGCTTGTAGCGCGTGCGCAACGAGAGCGTCTCGTACTGGCTCTGGAGGTTCTTGCCGATGATCTCGATGGCCTTCTTGGTGTCGGAGAAGTCCGCGGGGTCGCACCAGGCCTCGTACTTGGCGCAGGGGTGCGTCTTCATGATGTCCGGCGGGTCCACGCCCAAGTTGAGGCAGAGCACGAGCACCGCGGAGATGGTCTTCTGCCGCTCCTTCATGATCTTCCAGTCGGGGATGGGCTGGTAGTTGCGGAAGTGCTCCGGGAGCTGCTTCATGCGCGCGGGCATCGGGCTGCCGTTGGCGTTGTGCCGCTTGTCGTCGTAGTAGATGTAGAAGTTGTTGGCCAACGAGCTGAGGAAGTTCTCCGAGTTGTAGTCGAAGCCGTGCCGCATCTTGCCGCCGAGCGCCGGGTGCGGCCGCGGGCCGTGGTACACCAACTGTTGCGAGGCCATGCTGCGCGGGGTGGGGTGTTGAGCGGGGTGGAGGTGTTGGACGGGGTGGAGGCGTTAGCGGAGAGTGGCGGGTGCTGGGCGAGTTGAGGCGGAGGGTGTTGATGTAGTAGCGTGCGCGCGGCGTTGCTGCGGCGGGGAGGACGGCGGAGGAGCACCAAAATGGGAAAAAGACGGTGCTGCGTCGAGTAGCGGCGGGCCGGGTGGGTTCTCGGGCTGCTGAGCGGTTCTGGCGACGGGGCTACGGCTCTGCGGCGTTTGCGCTCTGCCAGCCGTGCGCGCGCTGGTGATGGCAGATACCACCAAGTAGTGCGGCATGAGCACGCCAGCAGAGCGACACGAGACAGCGGCCGCGCGCGGGCCGGGCGCCGCGGCGGGCGAGTCGGGCGCCAGCAGCCCGGGCTCCAGCGGC
>PPOZ03000001.1:1200000-1621380 GCA_003708715.3 [Candida] wancherniae | reverse complement strand
AACCTTACCTCCCTAAGAACCTAAAAGCCTAACCTAACCTAAAACCTAACCTAAGACCTAAAACCTCCCTCCCTGGCCTCCCTAAAACGCGAGGTGCCGAAGGCACCGAGCATGCGACCGTAGGTCGCATTTGCACAAGGTCAAATGCTTCTTCATCTCCATTTTTTAGGAGCCGGCGCTTCTACATCTACATTTTAATAGGAGCGTCCTTCTACATCCACTTTTTTAAGAGCGTGCTTCTACATCTACGTTATTTAAGGTGCGTCGTCATCGGCATTTTTAAGAGTCGGCGCTTCTACAATCGGCACTTTTAAGAGTCGGCGCTTCTACAATTGGCAATCTTTTCTTCTGGTCGCGTTTAGCCGACGTTTCTTCCATTGTCTCTTTTCTGTTCGCGTCTTCGACGCGTCACGGCGCATCAACAGATCTACTATCAACAGATCTTCTTTACAGAACAATGAACGCTTCGCGTTCCTAGAGACGCCTTCGGCGTCTATCGGCGTATTTAAGAAGCTGTATCCTCGCCACTTTTGGGGGGGACTAGGGGGGGCTAAAAGGACCTGTGTCGCGAAGCGACTATAGTCGCACCGAAGGTGCGACACACTCCTGGTCGCTCCGCAGGAGCGACATTAGTCGCACCGAAGGTGCGACACACTCTTAGTCGCTCCGAAGGAGCGACAAAAGAAGCGACTCTTAGTCGCACCAAAGGTGCGACCTTAGAAGGTCGTCCTCCGGACTCCCAAAGTGCGACAAAAGAAGCGACAACTGTCGCACCAAAGGTGCGACGAAAGAAGCGACAATAGTCGCACCAAAGGTGCGACCTTTAAAGGTCGTCCTTCGGACTCCCAAGAGACGTTATTAGGTCGTCCTGCGGACTCCCTTTTTAATGGTCGTCCTTCGGACTCCCAAGGTGTCTTTAAAGGTCGTCCTTCGGACTCCCTTTTTAATGGTCGTCCTTCGGACTCCCAAGGTGTCTTTAAAGGTCGTCCTTCGGACTCCCAAGAGACGTTATTAGGTCGTCCTTCGGACTCCCAAAAAGTTACCTCCCTCAAAAACGAGAGTATTTTAGGACACGCTTTTGTCGCCGCTTTAGAGGTCGACCTTCGGTCTCCCAAGGAAGCCTTCGGCTTCTAGAGGTCGACCTTCGGTCTCCCTAAAAAGTTACCTCCCTCAAAAACGCGACTACTGTAGACGATTACCCAGCTTCTCAGGAAGCCGAAGGCTTCCCCTCACGCTCTTAGAGGAGACCGGAGGTCTCCGTTTACGCTCCTAAGGAGACCGAAGGTCTCCCACGCTCTTTAAAGAAGCCTTCGGCTTCAAGGTCGTCCTTCGGACTCCCAAAGTGGTTTTAATGGTCGTCCTTCGGACTCCCCTTTTAGAGAAGCCTTCGGCTTCTTAGGTCGTCCTTCGGACTCCCAAGAGTGGTTTTAATGGTCGTCCTTCGGACTCCCAAAAGGGTCTCTTAGGTCGCCTTCGGACTCCCGATCTACCTTGCTTTCTCTTCCGTTGTTGCATTGCTTTGCTTCCGTCCTTGCATTGCACTGCTTTTTTTTTTTTTTCTGCGTCTGCTCGTTCCTCGCAGCCGCGATCTACTGTGCATCTACGTTCATCACTGCTTTCTCCTGTTTTGATCTACTGCTTTCTCTGTTCCATCCTTCGGTTCTCACTTCCCCATCTACTTCGGTTTCTGTATCTTTTGTTCTTTTTTCTTTTTGTTTTCTCTTTTTTTCGATTTTTAAGACCACTTTGTTTGCACTTTCTCTCCGGCCCCTCTCTTTTTCCGCACTTACAATTTTTTACTTTACTTTGTTTTCGCACCCAACGTGTTGCAAATCTTACGCAAATCTGTTGCAAATCTTTTTGTTTACTGCAAATCTTTTTTGTCTTTTTTGTTCGACCTTCGGTCTCACGGCTTTTCTTTTCTTTTGTTCGACCTTCGGTCTCACGGCTTTTCTTTTCTTTTGTTCGACCTTCGGTCTCACGGCTTTTCTTTTCTTTTGTTCGACCTTCGGTCTCACGTCTTTTGTTCGACCTTCGGTCTCACTTCCCACTTACAATTATTTACATCACTCTGTTTTCGCACCCATGCAAATCTGTTTACGCAAATCATCTTTTGTTTACTGCAAATCTTTTTTGCTCGTTTTCTTCTGTTCGACCCTTCGGGTCTCACGGTGTCTTTAGTTCGACCTTCGGTCTCACGACGTCTTTTGTTCGACCCTTCGGGTCTCACTTCTTGTTCGACCTTCGGTCTCACGTCTTTTGTTCGACCTTCGGTCTCACTTCCCACTTACAATTATTTACTTCACTTTGTTTTCGCACCCATGCAAATCTTTTGTTTACTGCAAATCGTACTGCAGATCTTTTTTGTTTTCTTTTTCTTTTTGTTCGACCCTTCGGGTCTCACGACGTCTTTTGTTCGACCTTCGGTCTCACTTCTTGTTCGACCTTCGGTCTCACTTCTTGTTCGACCTTCGGTCTCACGACGTCTTCTGTTCGACCTTTGGTCTCACCGAAAAAGAAATTCCCGCTGCGAAAAAATGACCGAAAAAATGACGGTGAAAATTTTTCTTTTCATGACCAAAAATAGGGGAACTTGCAGAATCCGTGACCACCTTTAGGCGGCCAGAGTCAGTACCCCTATTCTTACCCCTATTCCTCTCTATCTCACGCTTATTATATCTAGTTCTTCTTTCTCTTATCTCTTCTCAGCACAATTCTTGGTGCTCCTTTTGCAATTTCCTGTTCCGTGCGCTCTGTTAGGATGATACATTGTTAGAACCTAACAACTTTATTTTCGCACCCAAATGTAATCTACAATTGTGGTTTTTTTCTTTTCTTTTTCTTCTTATTTGCTTCCCTCGTGCGATATATCGTTCTCACAACCCTTCTGCTCGTCCCTTCGGGCCTCGCTTTTTGTTCGTCCCCTCGGGTCTCACGGCCTTCTCAAGGATCACCCCCGTACAGTTGTCAAACGGCGCTCCACCTCCTTCTTCACTAACCCCAATGAAGTACCTGGTTGCCGGCTCTTGCCGAACGACGTTGCCGGTGTTGTTGCACGCCCAGAACTGCTTCCCCGTAGCCACGTCCCCGTCAAAAGCAAACTCATACGCCTCTAGCGCCTGCCCAAACCCGAGGTACCCGTTCCAGATCCCAACGTCCCCAGTCTCGTCGTTGGCGGTCTCTGCCCTCAAAACGTTGTCCGTGAGCTCATACACCGTGCCCTGGTCCGCAGAGCGGAGAATGGACACTCCCCCGTAGGTCTCGTAGGACGAGATAGGCGTGTCGATGTTTTTGTCCTTGTTGGTCACTTTGAGTGTGACGTACTCTGCGGCGGCAGTGGCTGCAAGGGCAGCAACTGTAGATGCAACGCTGACTTTCATGTTTGGTGCTCTTTGCTACCCTAGGGCTGTTCATCCTCCTTAAATACATATCTTTTTCTAATTTTAGAGGGTTTTGCCCCCTTTTGTTGTCCGTCGGTCCATGTGGCGTTCTAATTTTAATTCGGTCTAGTCTCGCTCACAATATGTTACTCCGCGCAGTGCCCGGTTCAGACTCGATGAGGATTTTCATTAAAATGGCCTACGTGATGCTTGGTCACATATGTTACATTTCCTTCAATCAACTTCGTGCCACTAAAACACAACTTTCTTCAAAGCAAGGGGTATTCTACGTCCCCTTTGCCGTCTAACAACATGCAAACCACTGCTTCGATGAATAAAGTACCATATTTTCTCATCTTAAGAGAAGTTTCGAGTCATATTACGCACTCCGCACACCGACTAGCCAGTGTTACATTTCCTGTCCTGGAATGCCGTCAAATGATGCCTGTCGTGCCGTTCTATGGTAAGACATAAGTGATCCGTAAATCCGCCTCCATAGTCTCGGCTCTCATATTTTTTTACACACTCAGAGATGTTACTGCTATGGTCTGCTTCATTTCCTGTTTGTTTATATCTTCCGCAGTGCACTGGGCTACCATAAATAGATGCGTCTATACGACTGCATGTCCACTATGATCTACTCCGTGTGGAATGTCCGGCGGCCAACTTGAATAAAACGCATGATACGACAATATTTTTAGACTGATGGACTCTACGAAGGATTACTCAAAACAAAGTCGATATAAACTCGGGGTGCAGCCGTAGATGTAGGGCCGGAATGTGCCGTGTCTGGTCGGATAATTAATTTTCCGTGTTGAATGCGAGCACACGACAAAAAGAGATATCCCGTCCCCGTACTATCCAAGCGTCAGATTCTAGAGGACAACTACAGACTTTTTCCTACTGTAAATATACAAAAGCTGGTGGAACAATCTTTTCTATTCACAGGTTTTCACCTTTTAAACTAAGTTCTATCGTGGTTTTTATTTTGGTATCAGGGTTACATCCACAAAACTGCTCCAAGTCCAAGTGCACTGAACAAAAGAGACTTTGCAAAGAATCCCATGTTCGAACTGGCACCAGAGAGCCGTTGTGATGAGCCGGTGGACAGCGATCCCAGCGCGAAGCTCGACGAGTCTGAGGTTGCCACTGAGGTGGACGAGTAGTTCGGTGCCTTGACCGCCAGAGGAACGCTGCTCGAAACCACCTCAATGTCCTCGTCTGTGCTGTGGTTGACTTGTGCCAAAGAAATCTCGTAGTCGTCAAGATCATAGACAATGTAGGCATTCCGGAGGAAGTTGTCTCCCAAGGTAGCATAAGGATCGCCGGTGGTCTCGTCAGCTGATTGGCCCAAGACTCCCAAATAACAGTCGCTACCCGAGGTCAAGATCATGTCGGACAACGGAACCTTGATAGTGACACCAGAGAAGTTGTACACCATGAAAGAAGAGTTGGTGTTGTACTTGCAACTGACCTGGTAGTAGCCGTACAGAGACAGCTCGCCACCAAGGGCGTTAACGACAGATTTGAGCAAGCTGTTTGGGAAGTATGTCAACGTGGTACCCGAGTCGAGCAACGCAATGATGCCGGAGTCATCCACCGTGAGATTTTGTTTATCGCTCTCGAGATGGAGGGAGCTGAGCGCAACATCCATACGGATCGGGTTCTTGTAGTACCCTGCATACATGTTGATGATGGGGACCGTCTGCAACTGTCCGCTGTACTTGGAGTGGTCCACAGCTCCAAATAATAACGAGCCGCTCGAGGCGTCAGCCGTGTTCAAGTAGAGCGAGTACAATGTTTTCTCAATGATACCTGCACTCTTCAAGCGCTTGGGGAAGTTCTCGTAGGTGTAAGGCAGGTTGTTAGACTGTCCCGTGTTGGTGGCCTCCAAGCCCTCGAAACCGATACCGAGCACTCCAAACAGCGAGCTTGTGGAGGTAACCACTGCGAAGTTGACGTCGCTCACGTTCTGGTTACCAAAACTGACAGAGTCTCTTCCGAACTTGCCATAGGCAAACGTCTTGTCCGCATACTGAATCTCAAAGTTTGCCGAGGAGTTGGACTTGAAGGTGTCGGAGTCCGAAGCCTCGAAGGACCCGTTGGAGATACAGATTCCACCAGTGACGCCGCTTGAGCTCTGGGAGCTGTAAGAGCCGTCGACTTGGGTGTACGTCGAGGATCCGTCGGTGGGGTAACCCAGTTCCTCGATCCAAATGGTCGAGTACTCGTATCTCTTTTCAAGCCCCTCGCTCTTGGAGGGCGTCAACTGGATATCCTCGGGCGCGTGCTCGCTGAAAACGAACTCGGCGTCGGCGAGTCTGCGGTGGGATGGCACGTGGTGGTTGTCCCTCTTGCGGTACAGCGACGACGAGCTCGCCAGGCAGTCCACATCTGTCGACATGATCCACAAGTCCGACGACCCGGTGTCGACCAACACGTCATTGCGCGACCCCTGAGAGCCTACCTTCAACGACGCCCGGTAGTAGGTCTGCTCGTTGAACAACTCGAGCTCTGCGCTGCCCTTCGAGGCACGCTTCTCGAGCAGTGGCTGGCCGCCCAACTCGGCAGTGTCGTGCGAGTTGCCTCGGTAAACGTCGAAGGTCAATTTCACTGCCCTCTCGGGGACCTCGGCAGCACGAGCCGCCGAGAAAAGCGACGCCATCAAAACAATGGCTGTGGTGAAATTCCGCGCGACCATGGCAGCTTGTCCTGTTCGTTTGTATGATCGGAGAAAGCGAAGTTGGGCAATTGCCGTCGTAATCACCTAGCCTGATGCGGAAAAAACCCAAGTTCAAACCGTTAGGGAAGAGTTGGCTACAATATCATATATACAGCCGCGCCGCAAGTAGGCGCAGGCCCGTCAGGTCCCGGACGTTACGGTGGAGCGCTGTCATGTACACTCCACTTGACCCCCACTGCCGCCTCGCCCCTCTTTTACTTCTACACGGCGGCAATTTGCTTGGCTTCCTCCCACCGCAGCACACTAGGTGGGCGATGTGGTGCCGAATATGGTGTCGAGAGAGTGGTTACTGGTCCAAAGTTTAATAAGCGACGCGGTGCTCGCAGAACATTCCTTGCTATTTCTTGGACATCTTTCCGGTACATATGACGTGAGAGGTGCAAAATGCTGGACCGTCAAAGTGAAAGGCGGTCTCGGACCTAAATCATGAACGCTGCCGCCAATAACTGTGGCAATTTCTTTCAGCACGTGAGGCACACACTAAAGGGATTGTTTCACTACCAGGGTGCGCTTAGTGAACAGGGGCCTCTTGTAGAACAAAGAGCACCATCTTGTGGTTGCGGAAAAGTTATTAATAACCCGGAATGTACATTCTGCTAAGCACAAGTGCTTAAGAGGTGAGTGAAGAGTTTGACGTGGAGGCACACGCACAATGCAGAAAGATAAGACGATACGGAATGTGTCATTACCGCTTCACCATAGCACGGACAGTACGAAGCCACGGCGAGTACGACAGAACCTGCGAGAAAGTACGACGAAGGTACGAATATAATAGCAGACATGAACGTGAAGTAAAGTATCCTCTATGTGCCTATTACGACGTACCTTCGGAGACGAATGTAGCCAAGCCACCAGGAATTACGTCAAACTATAGTCACGGTGGCTAAGCACATTGCTGTAAAAAAAAAAAAAAAATAAAAAAAACGTCAAGCTGCAGACCTGGAATTGGTATGACGTGATGTGGATCTGTCCGCAGTTCTGGCCATCTCAAGTTGGTAGTCTGAACAATGCCATGCCCAACGTTGAAGATTTAAGCAAGCGGGAACCTTTGCTCAGCGTGGTCTGGATCATGGCGCAGACGGCGAGAAAGGAAAGAACTGTGGTAGATGCGTCAAATTCCCCAAGAGATGAGCCAATGTAAGCATGGATTTCTTTTTTGCGAATGTTGATCTCTTCATACCTCTGTCACTTGCTTTTCTGGTACACTTTCTCATGCTCTAGCCAGCGGAAAATTAAGAATGCCCCATGCGTCTTCAGTCTCATTTTGACTCCTACTCTTATTGCATCGCATGTTTCTTAGCTCTCATTGTCCCCATTGTGGCCCCATAGTCACCTCAGTAGACTGAAATTGCCCCGCTCTTTGGCCTCACGCCACCAATTGCACGTCTCTTTAGTGTTCAAGAGAAATATAAATAGGCCAACAGTTCAATAGTCCACACCCCAGTACAACATGAAAGCTGCTTTTATTGTATTGCCATTTGCCGTGCTCGCTATCGCTGCGCACATCCCGGAGGAGACTTTGAAGGGAGGTGATTTTGCAACCAGACCCTTAATTTCCGGTGGAGACCCCATCTACGAAGATGTATCCTTCAGAAACGAGAACGATGGTATCGAAAATAAGGCTCCTGCCGAAACTGTGCTGATGGTTGCAAGAGACGACCTGGACTTGGACTTCGACGCGCTCTTGAAAGAGTTGCAAAATCTCCAAGCCGAAACCGACAACCCTCCTGAGGAATCATCATGGGACCCGATTGAGTACTACGAGATGCTCAATGCCTTCAACGCAAAGGACCAACAGTTGACTGCGAAAGAAAGCAAGATAGAATTAACTGAAGACGAAAGGAGAGAGCTCCGTGAACTTGGCAACCAAATTCGCTCGCAGCTTGACGAGATGGAAAAGAGACGCCAAGCTTACCTCGCTGAAGTAACCAAGAGAGGGAGAGATAAGGCCAAGAACTGGGTCCGGCCCGGGTCTGCAAGACCCCGTTCTTAGCCTCGTCGTGGTAGCTTATCTAGACCTCGAAATGGAACGCAACTAGATTGCAAGGATGTAGAACTAAATGATTACTCATGTGAGCATTTCTGTTGCCGCAAAATGCTTTAACTACAACGCTCAAAAGACAACGCGAACGGTGAATCTTGTTATAATTGTTGTATGTCTCCGCTAGTCAGATCCCGGCTTCATGAACTTTTTGCCTCTGTTAAGAAACTTCCGTCCAAAACTCGACGCCTGCATTCCCAAATTACCAGTGTCCATCTTGTCCTTTACCAAATTCACTTTGCTTCGTATCGATGTATGCCTCCGAATGTCATTATGTTGTGCATTTTTGTACGCCTGCGTAGCCACCTGGCCGATCTGGATGTGAGGCGAGTCCGAAGAACTCTTCAATGCAACATGTAGCCAATTGTTGAGGCCCGAGTCGTACTCGATCTCGTCCTCTTTGGCCTTTTGCAACTGTTGAATTCGATCTATGGGCTGCGACATGCTCATGATCTTGCGCCAGTCTGAAACCGGATACTTCTTGTCGAACCTGGTAGCCGCCGTTGTGAAGGTCTTTGCGGTCTCGGGGCTACCAGCATCGGCAGCACTTCTCGTATCATTCAGCAAGTCCTCTTTTGATGCAATGGGTGTGTGTGTCTCCTCTTTGAACTTGGGCTCTTCGTAAACGTGGTCCTTCAATACCGACAGCGGCAAGCTGGATTCCGAAGCTGTTGGCCCTCCGGCACCATCAACGCTCCGCGTTTTGACCATCGACACTACGTCGAGAGTGTCGTCAACAACATCCGCTTCCTCGTCGCTTGAGTGGTCTTCATGGATTCTCTGAAGATTACCATCGATAGTGTCGGGCACAGAGACACAACTGGAGTTTGCGAAAGACGGCGCGTAGCCCGTGGAGGTGGAGGATGTCCGGGTGAACTTTTTGTACGCCGAGTCGTCCTTGTTGTAGATGCTAAAATTCATCTGTGACTCGGTATCGTTGTCATTGACAAAACGATCGCGAAATTTGTTTGTGTTGGGTTGCCAATTACCGAGGTTGAATGCAGCCGTGGAAGTCGACATGGTGGACTCTTGCCTGGACAACTCGTCGGCAGCATTCTGCTCCGCAAAGTGTTCGCCACTTTGAGTGGGCTCGGCTTCCTTAGACGTGCTTTCTGCCGGCTGGACTTGCGGTTCTGCCTCCGCTGGCTTGACCGCAATTTGCGGAAGGGAAATGTCTTTTGCAGCTTCATCATCCGAAGATGCGGGCGACGACTGGAAGTCTGGCTTCGGGGACGCGGCGTGCGGCAATGCGGGAACAGGCGCCCCCACTGCTGGGTCTAAGTGCCGCTGTTGGCCCGCCTCCTGGCCCGCCTCCTGGCTCTCGTCCACTTCAGCCTCGCCAAACACATGGTGCTCAAAGTCCGGTAGCTTGAAGTCGTGGATGGAGTTCAAGGTGGGCAAGCCGCTGTGGTCGGAGGGAGCGGTGTTTGAGGCGGCGAGGCGGCTATCGGACTCGTTGAAGTCGACGGAGTCGTTGCCCATCTGCAGCAAGTCGTTGATGAGCGAGTCCAAGGCGTCGGTTTGCACTTTGTGACGCACCGGGGTCCTTCCCACGTCGGCGGCAGCTTGCTCCGCGGTACGCTCGGCGTCGCTAGCAGACGACTCGTCGCTGCTGTCGTCGCGGCCGAGGTTCATCCGGTCGATCGAAAGGACCAACGGCTCTGTAGGGTTGGGCTGCCTCTCGCTGGGGGCTCTTGCGACGGGGGCCGGTTCCGAAAGCGGCTCGTGCTCCACGGGCTGCGGCTCGCTTCGGAGCTCGTTGGCCGAGGCTCGCAAGTTTAGCTCGTGCGGCTCTCTCTGGATGGAGTCTGCGTCGGAGGCGTAGCTGCGGTCGGAGATGTCCGACTCCGGCGTGGCAGGGGCAAACTGGTGCTGGAACGTAGGTGTAGGCGGCAAAAGACTGGGGTCCGCGTGCCCTGACTGCTCAGCCTTCGGTGCATGGACCAACAGCGGGTGCTCGTGGCCCGCGTCCGGCTGGACGCGCTCTGTACCGTGGCCCTGCTCCTCTGCGTCCTCGTCGCCGACGTCCACAAGGTCCTCTCGTTGGTGATCACTGTGCCATTGTTGATCTCTGCTGTGCGGGCTGTGCGAGACGTGCTCCCCGCCAAAGTCGTCATCGTCATCTTCTTCATCGTCATCATCGTCATCGTCGTCGTTGCCGCGGCCGGCGTACCGGTCGATGGAGAGAACCAAGGGCGATTTGATCGTGGCGGGGGCCTCGTGCTCGTCGGAAGCCTCGTGCTCGTCTATGTTGTCCAAGTTGTCGTCGTCGTACTCGTTAGCCCACTCGTCGCCGTAGCTCGGCACGTCGGCCTTGACCCAGCGCGCCGAGCGCTGTCTCTCGAATTTATCTGCCATTGGCTTACAAAGACTAACTAAAGAGTTCTGAGGCGCGGTTGGTCACAAACTGCACAGGCTACCCCAGTTGTAGGTGAGCGCGCACGGCCTGGGTGCGGGCTGGGTGCGGCGCCGGAGCGTGGTGAGCGCCAAATCTCACATAATGAACGCCAAGTTCATGTCCTGGGGGTGCGAGGCACTCAACTGCGGCTTCTGCGAGTACTTGCGCGAGAGCAAGTCCCGCATGTTGTTCAAGAGCGACAAGTACGACTGGTTGGTGCTCTGGGTCAACACGCTGATGAAGGCCCAGCTCATGGCGCCGGTGCTGCTGCCGCCCTCGGTGGCGTCCGCGGACGTCTGGTCGTCCTTGCAGCCCGACAACGAGATCACGTCCGCGGGCGACATCTTCGACTGGATGATCTGGTCCCTGTCGGTGCTCTGGTAGCGCGTGACCTTCTTGAAGAGCCCGGTCACCGCAGACACCGTGCCGGAGATGTTGCCGGCCTCGTAGTTGGCGAACGCCTTCAACGCGTCGGTGCCCGCGTCCTTCCACAAGTTGGGCTCCTTGACCACGCCCTTGGTGGAGTAGACGAACGGCAAGTCCAACGCGGTGCCCGAGTGGCACGCGTCAAACAACGCAATCAACTTGCACCCCGGGGGGAGCGGCTTCACCATGAGGTCGTGCATGTCGTCGTCGATGAGCGGCCCGTTGGTCTCGAAGTCGAGCGGGTACACGCACGAGTCGAAGCCGCTCTCCTCGTCGCCGTTCTGGTCCTCGACCAAGCCGCCGTGGCTGGACATGTGGAAGAAGTACGAGTCGTTGGGCGACGCGTCCTTCACGAGCCACTGCATGGCCCGCACGATGTTCTGCTTGGTGGGGAGACGCGCGTTCTCGCGCTGGTCGTCCGTCAAGATCACCATGTCGTCGTAGGAGAACCCGTAGTACTGGTTGAGGAAACGGCTCATGTTCTTCACGTCGTTCACACACCCGCGCAACTCGTTCTTGGTGCCGTAGTAGTTGATTCCGATCAAGAGCGCCTTCTTGCGCCCCGAGCAGTTGGAGTACTGGAACGTCATGTTGCTCCTGCCGCCGAAGCTCTGCGGCGCCGTGGGTGGAGGGCCCGTGGGCGCCTGGTGCGCGTCCCCCGTGTAGTGCCCGCTGGAGTCGTACGAGCCGTTGGGGCCCGACGCGCGGCCGCTGGAGTGGCCCTGCTGCATCTGGTAGTTCTGCTGCTGCTGGTACTGGTACTGCTGCTGCTGGAATTGCGGCGAGTTCAAGTTCCCATCCTGCGGGTACCACCCATTGGGGCCCTGTGGAGGGGGGCGGTTGTAGTTGCCTGCCTGCTGGCCGCCGTACGTCTGCCTTCTGCTGCCTGGAAACATTGGTGTGTTTGGGGTGGAGCTCGCTCGCTTCAAAGCCGAACGAGGCGAGGTCGGTCCTGCACGCGCCCTCCCCAGGTGTCCTACGCACAACGTAAATAAACTTCATCTTAACTATTCACATACAAGCTCTATCACAACTTCGAGTTCTCCTGCTCGTTCTGGGCAGTGAGCACCTGGGGGTAGAAGCCGGCGGCCATGTTGCCCAAGTGCCAGAAGCCACCGTCCACCACCTGCACCGTGCCGGTGACGTAGGAGGCAGCGGGCGAGAACAAGTACACCGTAGCGTCGGCGATGTCGCGGGTGGTACCCCATCTGGCCAATGGAACCTTCTCGCCGACGGTGCCGCCCTCGTTGCCCAAGCGGGCCATGCCCTCGGTGCCCTCAATGCCGCCGGGGGCCACGCAGTTGCTTCTGATGCCGAGCGGACCAAACTCCACGGCCAAGGCGTTGGACAACGCGTCCACACCGGCCTTGGCGGCGCCCACATGCAGCTGGAATGGCACTCCGTAGTAGTGCAACGTGGCCGACACGAACAAGATGGCACCCTTGCTCTTCTTCAACTCGTTGAAGCAGGCCTTGACGGTGTTGAACGAGCCCAACAAGTCGATGGACACCACCGACTTGAACGCGTTGGCCGACAAGTGGTTGAAGTCCGACAAGAAGTTGCCGGCGGCGCCGGCAATCACGTAGTCGATGCGGCCGAGCTCCTTGACGGTGGTCTCCACGGCCTTGGCGATGGACTGGACGTCACGCACGTCCACGTTGCCGAGACCCAACACCTTGGCGCCGTCCCTCAAGCCCTGGATCTCGCGGGCGGCCTTCTCGGTCTTCTCCACGTTTCTTCCAAGGATCACGGCGTCGGCTCCAAGAAGCACCAATGCCTCGGTTTGCACCCGGCAAATGGTGCCTGCGCCGCCGGTGACGAAGGCGACTTTGCCCTTGAAGAGGTCGGGCTTCCAGGGCGAGGTTTGCAAGTATGATCTGTCTAAGCTAGCCATTGTGAATCGGATGCGATGGTGTGCGAGGGCCGGGGACTTTCTGGTTTTATGTCTTGGGGCCTCCGCGCGCATGTGGGGGACGGTTTGCGGGGCAGCCGAGGCCCGCGCGCGAGAGAACGAGACGATGAAGAAGGGCCAAAGGCATGGAAAAAAAATGAAAAAATGGCAGTGGGCAAAGGAGAGGTAAGGAGAGAGGGAAAACACAGACCAAGTGCCGCCAAGAAGGTGCCGTGCAACAGCGGGCTCTCGTGTGTGCGTGGGCCGCATCGGATACAAGCGCGGATCACACACATCAGAGCTGAGGCATCGGCACCGACAGATTGGCACAACTGTAGGCTCGTACTCGCCATGGAGCTCTTATCGTAAACCCTCTATCGTCTCTGTGTCTCTGTGTCTCTATCGTCTCTATCGTGCTCGCTGTCGTGTTCGCTATCTCGTACATGCTTCATGCGCATTGTCCTATAGAAGATTCAAGTCCCTCAACTCCTGGCAGTTGGGCATGGGCATCTTCTGCGCTAGGCGGAGCTTGCGCTCGTCCGTGAAGAACCAGCCCTGCGCCTCTTGCATCAACTCGTTTTTGCGCACCTGCTCCCGGCTGCACTTGGACCGGCGGTCCTGGACGTAGACGTTCTCCACCTTGGAGTCGAAGTTGCGGAGCTTCTGCTCGCTCTTGTCCTTCTCAAAGTCCTTCGCCACAAAGAACGGGATGTTGAACGTGGGCGTGTGGCGCTGCAACGGGTGCTGTGGCGTCCTGCTGAACAGGTACTCGGGCGTCTTGCTGCCGTCGAAAAACGACGACACAAGCGTGGCCAACAAAATGAGCAAGATGGGCGCGGCCTGCCATAGCGTGTCCCACGACGAGGCGGGCTGCGTGCCTGCGCTCTGCTCCCGCTGCCTGGGTCTGCGCCGCTGTCTCTGCTGCTGCTGGAACGCCGCCTGGAACGGGTCGTAGCCGTTGCCGAAGCTCTGGAACGTGAAGCCGTTGTTGCCGCCGAACGTGAACGTGGTGCCGCCGCGCGGGAACCCGCCGCCTCCGCCGAAGAACATGTTGAAGATGTCCTCCTCGAAGCCTGCGCCGGCCGTGGCGCCCGGCCGCCCGCTGAACACCGGCTGCTCGCGGTCGGAGCCCGTCTGGTCGAAGATGCGCTTCTTGCTGGGGTCGCCGAGGATCTCCCACGCCTTGTTCAACGACTTGAACGCCTCGCTGGCCCGGGGATGCGGGTTTTTATCGGGATGGAGCTTGATGGCCAACTTGCGGTACGAGCGCTTGATCTCGGTCTCCGTCGCCGTCGTCTCGCACTGTAGAATCTCGTAGTACTGGTTGGGCCGGTGGGACAATACCCGGAGCACCACCTGCTCCTGCTCCTTGGTGAAAGAAGACATGGCCGTCAGCTATGCCAGACGTAGATGGTGAAGTGCTCTGTTAGTGCTCTGTTGGCGCGCAGCATGTGCAGGGCCATGATGGCGCCAGGAACCACAAGGCGAGCGCACCGGGCCAGGACGCTCGCCAGGCCCTCGCCCTGCCCTCGCCCGGCCGTGTGCCCGCAGGGCTCCAGGAAGCTCGCCCCAATTCAAAATAGGCCGCGAGAGCGCAGAGACAAATCTTCCGCACTTGCCCCCGAACAGCACTTGGTGGCCGTGCCGTTGCCCAATCTGCTGCTAAAATGCGCTGAAGTGCTGTGTTAGACTCCGCGTCGAATTCTGTGCTTAAGCCGTGTTTAAACGCTGTGTTTAGATCTGCTTGTCAAACCTGTGCTGGATTCCGTATCTTCGGACCTGCACACAACCCAGCCAGTCGTGCCGCCTTTCTGGTGCCGCTTGGTGCCAGCGCCAAGAGGACCAAGCGGCCCTGACGCAGCCATGCGCCCGCGCGACATTCCTGCACTACCCTGACGTCAGGCCCAGGGACTGAGCTCCCTTTCCTCCTGCTGTGGTGCCAGATCCACTGGCACGCACCGCTTATTTTTCCTCCCGTTTTTGCCTATTTTAGCTCGTACCCTCCACGTTCCCTGCGAAGTGCGAGACACGGACGGCAGAAAAATCTGTCTCAGCTCAGGTCTCAACACCCACGCCCCTCGAGTTTTGCTCGTCCGGCCCCGGCACCCACCTCCATTTGCCTTGTAATCTTCTCGCCTCTCGTTCTTGCCTCTAGCCTCGTGTCCGCCTCGTTCCTGCCCGTTCTCGTAGCCGTCCCTGCTTGTGTATTTTGATACCCCCTCATGCGCGACCCACCAGCCTCAGAAAAAAACTCAGAACACCGTCTTCTTTATTTAGCACTCCTTCCCCCTGCTCCCCCTTCACCACTTTTCGTTTTGCTTTCCACAACGTCTTACCCCAACAAAAAAATCCGCGTGGACTCGAATATGGACAGTGCTGCGTTGTTGGCCATCCTTGACGATCCCAGCGCTTTCGCCGACAAGGCGGGTTCCATACGGGCCGACTTGTCTGCCCTACTAAGGAAGCAGCAGGCGGAGATCGACGAGTTGTCCGCCGCCCACGAGACCGCGTTCGAGGCCAACAAGGCCTTCAAGCTGGCGCTCTCCGAGATCGGTACCGTGGTCATCTCCGTCGCCATGGGCGACTTGTCCAAAAAAGTGGAGATCCACTCCGTGGAGTCCGACCCGGAGATCTTGAAGGTCAAGATCACCATCAACACCATGATGGACCAGCTTCAGGCGTTCGCCACAGAGGTCACAAAGGTGGCCACCGAGGTCGCCAACGGTGAGTTGGGTGGCCAGGCCAAGAACGAGGGCACTGTGGGCATCTGGCGCTCCTTGACCGACAACGTCAACATTATGGCCTTGAACCTTACGAACCAGGTGCGAGAGATCGCCGATGTGACGCGTGCCGTCGCCCAGGGCGACTTGTCCCGGAAAATTAATGTCCACGCCCAGGGCGAGATCTTGCAGTTACAAATGACTATCAACACAATGGTGGATCAGCTTCGAACCTTTGCGTTCGAAGTGTCCAAGGTCGCTCGTGATGTCGGTGTCCTTGGTATATTGGGTGGCCAGGCATTTATAGAGAACGTCGAGGGTATCTGGAAAGAGCTTACCGATAACGTGAATGCCATGGCCCTTAATTTGACAACACAAGTGAGAAATATTGCCAACGTCACCACTGCCGTCGCGCGAGGAGACTTGTCCAAGAAAGTCACCGCCGACTGTAAGGGTGAGATTCTAGATCTTAAGCTCACGATCAATCAGATGGTGGACCGTTTGCAGACATTTGCTCTCGAGGTCACCACGTTGTCTCGTGAGGTCGGTACGTATGGTATTTTGGGTGGCCAGGCCAATGTCCGTGACGTGGAGGGCGCCTGGAAGGCTGTGACCGAAAACGTCAATTTGATGGCCACGAATTTGACCAACCAGGTCAGATCCATCGCCACGGTCACCACGGCCGTCGCACACGGTGATTTGTCCCAAAAGATCGATGTGCACGCCCAAGGTGAAATCTTACAGTTGAAAAACACCATCAATAAGATGGTGGACTCCCTTCAGCTTTTCGCTTCCGAAGTGTCGAAAGTTGCAAGGGATGTGGGTATTAACGGTAAATTGGGTATTCAGGCTCAGGTGTCCGATGTGGATGGTTTGTGGAAGGAAATCACGTCGAATGTCAATACTATGGCTGCGAACTTGACATCTCAGGTGAGAGCCTTTGCTCAAATCACGGCTGCTGCTACAGATGGTGACTTCACTCGTTTCATTACTGTCGAAGCTTCTGGTGAGATGGATGCCTTGAAGACCAAGATTAATCAGATGGTGTTCAACTTGAGAGAATCTATTCAGAGAAACACCGCTGCCAGAGAAGCTGCAGAGTTGGCTAACAGCGCAAAGTCCGAGTTCTTGGCTAACATGTCGCACGAAATTAGAACCCCGTTGAATGGTATCATTGGTATGACCCAGTTGTCCCTTGACACAGAATTGACTCAGTACCAACGCGAAATGTTGAGTATCGTTCATAACTTGGCCAACTCCTTGCTCACAATTATTGATGACATTCTTGATATTTCCAAGATTGAAGCCAATAGAATGACTGTCGAGCAGATTGACTTCTCCTTGAGAGGTAATGTGTTTGGCGCATTGAAGACTTTGGCGGTGAAAGCCATCGAAAAGAACTTGGATCTTATTTATCAGTGCGACTCGTCCTTCTCTGATAATCTCATTGGTGATTCATTCAGGTTGCGTCAAGTTATCCTCAACTTGGCCGGAAATGCCATCAAGTTTACAAAGAAGGGAAAAGTTAGTGTGAGCGTCAGAAAGTCAGACATTGTTCCCGAGGACCCCAACAACCTCCTCCTTGAATTTTGCGTGAGCGACACTGGAATTGGAATTGAGAAGGATAAACTAGGCTTAATTTTTGACACCTTCTGTCAGGCCGATGGTTCTACAACGAGAAAGTTTGGTGGAACTGGTTTGGGATTGTCTATCTCGAAACAGTTGATCCATTTAATGGGTGGTGAAATTTGGGTTACCTCCGACTATGGTCATGGATCCAACTTCTCGTTTACGGTGAGCGTGTCCCGTTCCAAGATACGTTATTCTGCAGACAGCGAGCAGCTTCTCCCATTCCGCAACCACCAAATTTTGTTCATTTCCACCGAACACAGCGAGCTGGAGCTTCAGGAAATCCGCAGGCATATAACCGAGCTCAACTTGAAGCCATTGATCGTGAGAAGCACCCAGGAAGCCGACTTGGTCGAGCCAATCAATTATGATATCATCATGATCGACTCCATCAATACTGCAAAGGAACTCAGAATGTTACCAAAGGTGAAGTATATTCCATTGGTCTTATTGCATCATTCCATTCCTGAGTTGAATATGAGAGTATGCATCGATTTGGGTATCTCGTCATATGGAAACACTCCATGCACGATATCGGATTTGGCCAGCGCCATAATACCTGCTCTTGAATCCAGATCCATCGCTCAGAACACGGATGACTCGGTCTCGTACAAGATTCTTCTTGCTGAGGATAATTTGGTGAATCAAAAGTTAGCTGTGAGGATCCTTGAAAAGCAAGGTCATCAAGTGCACGTGGTCGAAAATGGTTTGGAAGCATTTGAAGCTGTCCAAAAGAATAGCTTCGATGTTGTTTTGATGGATGTGCAGATGCCTGTAATGGGTGGTTTTGAAGCTACGGAGAAAATTCGTCAATGGGAGCGTAAGTCGAACCCGATTGACTCACTTAGTTTCCGTACACCTATCATTGCATTGACTGCGCACGCCATGTTGGGTGACCGGGAGAAATCCTTAGCAAAGGGTATGGACGATTACGTCTCTAAGCCTTTGAAGCCTAAGTTGTTGATGCAGACGATAGCAAAGTGCATCCACAACATCAAGCAATTGAAGGAATTGTCGAAGCAGAATAATAGCAACAGAGCATCCCACTTCGCAAAGAATCTCAGAAAAATCAAAGACACCCAAAGTCCCACCAGCTCCGGTATAGGAAGTGACATATCTCCATCTGATTCACCAACTTCCAACGGCCATTCGAACAATGACTACGCTTCTAGAAATGGCGGTGAGCTGAGCTCGCCTAAGCGCACCAAAGGACAATTGTTCGCAAGAAACTCAGAAGAGCTGGTGAGAAAGACCAGGCCAGGCGCTCTCTCTCCAACCACGAGGTCTTTCACCGAAAGCTCTCTTCCAGTCTTGAAAAGTGAAAAGTAAATGAAGCTTAGTTTTCACGACTACAGCTTACAACGCAATGTGCGATTGGGCAAATAAGTTATAACATTCAGACACTACCAAACCGTCGCATCCCATTTCTTCATCTCTTGTCCTTGTTGATACACGTCTTTCTGTGCTTTTCTTCTCATGTAGAAAATTGGACAGTCGTTATTGGAGCACAAAACCTCTTGATGGAGAGAGCCTTGGCATCTTTGGCACTCGGTCCACAACCGAGAAAACTTGTTTTCGAGATAGTTCATCTGAGCTAGTGCGTTCCCATACAACTCAGGAGCTTTAGAAATACAGTTCTCGCATAAAGCTCCATCGTTACCAGGCTTCAAAGGCGAACGACAATTTTTGCACAACTCGGCCTTCTTGGCAAATCTCATGAGCCCTCCACTCTTTGGTGCACTCATCTTGATTGTTCTCGTATGAGCTCCTGATAACAAGTCTTTAGCTTTCTTTTCTCCCAAGATCGGAATAAAAATTCTCATAAGAGGGTTTGAAAGCTGATTCTCCAAGTAATAATTAACATCAATCGGTAAAGAATTCTCCAACACATATAATGGATCCTCGGATTTTTCGTAGTTCTTCGTGCTTGATGAATTGATGATAACGTAAGCAACACGGTCTCCCAACGTTGGTGCGGAACCTGGATCTCTTTTCTTCATCCTTTTGGCAAGCTCCACGTGTGCTTGTTTACCGTCGTATTCGTGCTTCGAGTAAGCTTTGGTGATGACTAACTGTGATAGGTCGATTCTGTTCTGTAGCAAGTCTGCAATTGTTTGCTTGACGAACCGCTCAGCCTTCTCGACATTTCGTTCCTCCAAGATGTACTCCAATACTCTTGTGATGACATTCTGCACCATTCGACAATTGTCTCTCCGCACTGTTTCAATTCCCTTGGTATCCATTTTATCGAACTTCTTTGTGTTCGTCCAATATAAGCCAGCATAGCGCTTTTTGTTGATAAGCAAATAAGGAAAGTAAACCTTCTCGAACTCCAACTTGATGGGATTGATAAACTTTGTGGAGACATACTCGGCGGCTTCCTCGCCCAATTTCATACTTGTTTCCAAGTCCAGATTCCCGAACTTGACCATAACAGAATCTGTGTCACCATAGATGACTTGAGCATCATATTCGTAGCCATTTGCTATGCAATACCTCTCTTGCACGACATTCTTGGTCTTTTCAATCATTTCTCTACCAAACGCAGTCACAGACGAGGAGATTGCAAGACAAGGCAATTTTCCCACTGTTGCACCGGTAAAACCGTACACGGAGTTCGCAGAAATCTTCAACGCCAACTGTCTACCATTGAGGACATCTCTTTTGAACGGATCAGTCTCTTTCTTCAAGTCCGCCTTTGCTTTCTTTCTTGCGGTCAAAAGCTCATGCAAAATTGTAGGTAGAATTCCTTTCCTTTTCGTGTCCTTGACGAAATAATCACCATTGGGGGTGAGTGTATAATCGTCTTCAGTGAGTTTGAATGCTTGGATGGATGACTTGTTTAGAAGTGTAGTGTAGCAAAGATTATGTGCCATCATGATGGAGGGATACAAAGAACTGAAATCCAATGTGGCGATGGGCACATCGTAGTAGCCCCTGATCGGCTCGATGACTGTTGCTCCTTCGTACTCCTCATTGCCTCCCTCGCTTCTCATGTTCGGCACAACAATGTCCTCTTCAAGACATTTCCTGAACAATTGAGAGATGACCTTGATTTGCTGACCCCTGGCCAAAAGGTAAGAAAAGGGAACACCAGTGACTCTGGCCATTTCCGTGTAATTCACCAAGCACATTAACTTTTCCAACAATCGGAGCGGTAAATAGGCGTCCTTTAAGCAGTAGACAGCCAATCGCCTTCTGGTCTCAGAATTCCCATTTTGCAAGTCGGTAATGATCGAATGCTGGACGTCCTCTTTTTGTTCGCCCAAGAAATGAGCAGAAACCGAGTTTAAGGTGTACGATCTCAACTTGTACTCTCTTTGGATGAACTGTAGAAGGTCGAGCTGCATTCTGCCGTCGATATTCACAACTTTGTTCTCTCTGGTACCGTATGCACGCGAGCTGAAGACGGAGTCTTTTGCTTCCTGCTTCACGTGCTTGAGTCGTCCAAAGTACGGGAACTTTGGCAACGAAAGGGCTTTGGAGCGGTCCAACAAGTACGGCAAATCGAAGTTGGCGGAGTTGTACCCAATGATGACGTCAGGGTCGGCACGAACCACAAAGTCTCGCCAGGCCATCAACATATCTGACTCTTGTTCGTGAGAGAAGATTTCCGAACCAATGATGGGAGCACAGCTCTTCACGGTGAAGACGTTTCTGACGAAGGGCCGCAGCTCACCCTGTCTCAGAATGACATTGGCAATCTGAATGACCAGGTCAACCAGGGCCTCGGGAAAAATGCCTTTGCGCCCCGCACACTCGATATCAAACGACATGATACGCAAGGGAGCCATCTTGAGCCACTCGCCCTCGGACGGGTGCGATATCAAGTCCCTGTAGTCGATGTTGCACTCGATCTGGCAGGTGGACAACGCCTGGTCCCTGTTGACCAAAACGTACTTGCCCTTGGGCAACGTGATCCAGGACATACCCGTGATCTTGCAGTCAATCATCATCCGGAGCAAGTACGTGATGTTGTCGAATGTGGGGGACTGGCCCATGCCAAAGAAGTCCTCGAAACGCACCTCGCCCCGCTCAAACGCGCCCCTGACTTTCGCCACGTCCCTGGCGTTCTTCATGATGACCTTGAAAAACGGCGTCTTTGTGTTGTTGCAGAAGCCCCAGATCGACTCCTTCAATAGGATCTTCACGTCCTCCACGCCGTAGTACGCGCTCTTCAAGTAGGCAGTGAACCGCGCCAAGTGCTGGTCGCGGAGAAAGCCCCGCGGAACGGGCACGTAAAAATAATGCAAGAAGCCCGTCACATTGCAGAGCACCGAGTGGCCCTCGGCCGTGATACCAAAGAAGCGCGCGATGGTGGAGTCGCCGCTGGTGGCTTCCTCGGCGTCCAACTGCTGGAACGTGATGTCTCTTGTGGTGTAGTCCTGCGGGAGTGGCGGCCGGGACCAGTCCTGCTTTTCCTCGTGTATATTTTCCGCCTTTCTGCTCATCTCGAGCAACTCCTGCTCGAACACCAGCGGCTCCTCCGCGCTGCTGGGCCTGACTTTCCGGAGGATCTTTGCTTGCGACGAGCTGATGTCACTCTGTGATCCGAGTCCGCTGATGCTTTGCGACGCTGGCGGCAAGCTGTGGGCGCCCACGGGCTCCTCCACCTCCTCTCTGCTTCTTTTGAGGGACATGGTGTGTGATTTTGCGGCTTGCTTGAGTGATGGTGGGGTTGAGATACGCGTGGCGCGCCACTCTTCACGTAGCGCGTTGATGTGCGAAGACCAGACGGCTGAAGCAAGGACGGCGGAGAACGAAGCACGCAACAGAGACAAAAGAGAAAGATCTCGCAGGTGTCCTTTTTGTCGCGGGCGGTGCCTTCTACGGTGAATCTGTGCTTTTAGTTGTGAATTCGTGCTATAGTGCTGCTTACGTAAGGCGCCTGACATTGGCTGATCCGTGCACGAAGTTAGTTCGTTCGCGGTCGCCCTAGAGCCGCATCGCGTGCGAACCGAACCGAGAGTTCTAAGCAGTGGGAACCTTCTCCAAGTTTTGCAACTTTGTCGTAGGGTCATCCTAGGAATCCACGCTCGACTTCCAACTCTGGAGCTCGCTGCTCAAATGCGCCTTGGCAATTTCCACCACATCCTCTCCGTCTTTGGCGCTACCAGCGTGCATTGCACCGATGATCTGCACTATTGACGCCAAGGGCGTAATGAGTCCCCGGAGCTCGTAATACGCCTTATCGATGTTAGCGTAGTTTTGCTCTAGAGTAGCCTGCGGCGATTGGGAATTCTGTTTGCTGTGATGCATCAGCTCGTTGAACAACCCATCCGGCATGTCGTCAAAGAGGCCCTCCATGTCCAAGTCCGACATGAACTCCTGCTTTGGCTGCGGCTGCTCTTCTGCACCCTTGTCGCTTTCTTCAAGCTTGCCTGTCATGTTGAAAATGGACGAGAAATGGTTATCCATCGTAAGCGAGAATTGTGTTTGGTCCACAACACCACCAAGGGCTACTTTTTGCTCTTGCTTTAGCTTTGGCTCCAACGTAACACACTCGGCACAATCAGGGTTACTGGATGCAATTGCCATGAAAACGAAGAAATCCACCAACAACCTTGACTCCTCTTTCGCCAACGAAGACTTGGTGCTCGTGCACCGCTCTATCTCTCGAAATAGCGTAGATGCAATGGACTCCGACAGGATGACTCTCCACATATTACTGATCTTCATCCAAAAACTGCTCAACTCTTTGGTCTTAGTCAATGAGCCTTCCTTCATGAATCTGACAACCTCTTCCCTTATGGAGGCCACGACAGTCATCAGCCCGGACGATGGCTGAATTGGATGCAAGTCGTAAACGCAATAGTCTTTGTCCATCTCTCTCTGCAAAACCTCCACAATTCTCTGGGAGTTCTCCAGCACGTTCTTGCTGTCAAAGCAACTTAGACGGGTGACTATCTCAGGTCCCACAATGCTCAAGATCATACGGAACACGTAGTTGCTGCCCCCTGGATTCAGGGACCCGCTGCTACCCATGTTCCCTTCCACAATTTTCCAAAGAACTTCAATCATGCTTTTACTCTCGACGTGCTTTGGGCCAATAGTCAGTGCAATCCAGTGCGTGATCTCTAGCGAGCACGCAGCAAGGAAGTTTTGCGCAAGATAGTCAATACCGTTGTTGAGACTGTTTGCGCTCAATGAGCCAACAATATTGGCGGTGAGAGCCTGGCGAAACAAGAGAAAGATGAATTTGTAGATCTGTTTCACGTCCACCGACTTGATGAGGTCATCGGAAAGGCCGTCGTTGTTGACATTGAAAAGTGCGTTGGCCCAGTCAGTGAAGAGTTTATCGAAATTCGAGGCTATGAGCTTCTCCTCCTCGGTGGTACCTATGTGAGCACCCGTGAAATCCTCGAACAGTCGGAAGAAAAAGCTGTTGATGTAATCAACAGTGAACGAATCCTTTAAATTGAATGAGGAAAAGTCGACTCCGAAGAAAAAGGTCATGGATATCACCCCCGACAAAAGAGTGCCGAAACTGGCATAGACGTCCTGGAAGTTTTCGTCATCATCGTCATACGTGAACGAGTCGCTGTCGATGTAGGCAATCAATTTTCGTAGAAGTGTCCACGGTCCGCGAGGGTCGTTGTAAAAAATGAAGTTGGTGGTGGCCAAAGAGTTCAGAAGGGCCAACACCACGCGGCTCAATTTCTCGTTGTCTTTCTCTCTGGTGAAGTTGTCTACGATGTTGTTGACAATTTCGTTGAGCTTTTGCTGCTGGACGTCCAGGTACGCCAAGTTGGTGCGGGGCAAGCCCTGGAAAAACTCCACCAACTTGCTCTCCTCCAAAGACGTGAACTCCGGGTTGACGTGCTCGATCTTTGTTCTGATCTCTTGGGCAAGCCAATCGACCCGGTCAAGGCGCTCAATCTCCTCCGCAAGGGACGCAGCAGTGAGTGTTTCCGCGGGGTACGCTTTGGTGTAGTCCTCGAGGGTGATTACCTTCTTGTACATGCACGTCTTCAAGAACTCTTTGCTGAGGTCGTAGGCTGTTTTGCTGCCAAAAGTCATTTCGGTTATGGTGGGCTCGTCGAGCGAAGTGATATACGAGATGATCTCTTGGCGGACATCCTCCTCGAAATAGTCATGCGTCACTAGCAAGCTCTTCAAGGCCAGAGGCAAGCGGCTCAAGATGTAGTTTTTCCAGTTGAATATTGTGTAGGGCTTTTCCTTCAGTGCTATTGCAATCAGTATACCGGTGAAGAACGCACGGAGGACGCTGCCCACCAAATCCCTGTGGTTCTTTGGGGAGATTTTGAAGTAGAATACGAACTTCGGCAAGATGTTGCTGCCGTGGGTTCTCCACAGCAGGAAATGCAGGTTGAGCCAAACGAACTTTTTGAGCTCGATGTAGCTCGAGAGCTTTTTGGAGCCCGGGTTCAATGCCAAGAGGCTCTTGGCCGCCAGGCGCCCCGGCTCGGGCTTGAAGTGACTAGCGGTAATTTCCTTTGCAACGCTGCGCAGGTCCGTGGAGTACGCCACGGCAGCCAACTTGTTGGAGAAGTATGCGGTCAACTCCGGCTCGCCAAGTCCGGTGAGAGCGGCCATCATGGCGGAGAAGAGGCTCTTGAAGCTCGTCACGGGAAAGGTCGAAGGGTGGGACTCGATGATGGCGCCCCACAAGAACACAAGGTTGTACCAGATCTGCAAGAGCTTGGCGCTGGACCGCGGCGACGCCGTAACGCTGGACGCCACATCCTTCGTGTAGCCGGCGAGGCTGTCCAAGAAGTCCTGGAGCAAGGTCCGCTTGAAGATCGCGTGGCAGTGGGTCTTGAGGTAGAGCACGTACTTCAGCTGGCAGACATAGCTCAACTCGGCAAGCAGGCGGAAGAACGCCGCCGCGTTCTCGCTCTTGGAGAACGCGTACTCCAACGCATACTCGATCTGGAGGGTTTCGGCGGCCTTGTGGTTCGCGAGCCGGGCCCGGCCCTTGGCGTCGATGTCTATGAGGCACGCACTGAGCTCCTTGTCGGGGATCGCGTCCCTGTCGATCAATTGCACGAGGAGCGACGCAAAGAGCTTTTTGTTCGTCCGCCTGGCGATCGACGTCTGCACGAGCTTCAGAAGCGCAGAGTTGGCGGTCATGGCGCTGGTGCTTCGCTAACGGTGTTGATCAAGTGCGGGTGCGCACCATGTAGACGGAGGCCTATAGTGGGAATCAAAATGGCGAGGAAGAGCCCTGCGCCTGCAAAAGATGACTACTTGCGTCTACGGTTACTTCTCCGTGATTACTGTTTCTTTGCCAACTATACATGTGCTTCTCGTTAATTAGATGCATTCAACTGCCACTGCGGAACGCCAACATTCTGGATGGAGTTCTTCACCACGTCCTCGTCCGCCTTCTTCTGGTCCGGCGCGTCCTGCGGCGCAAAGCTGACCGACTTCTTGCTCTCGTCCTCCTCTTCCTTCTTCTTGTGGGCTAGCTGCCAGTCCGGGATCCCGGCCTTGAGGTCTATCTCGGCCTGCTTGGCAGCGCTCACGCTGGGCTTGGGCGCCTCGGGCGCCGGCTGTGGCTCGGGCGCGCTGGCCTCCGTCTTGGCCGGGGGCTTTTCGCTCTTGGCCTTGGCCGCGGCGCCGTTCTCGTTGGCCTTCGCCCTCTTCAAGATCTCGGACGCGGAGGGGATCGACGACACCGGCGCCACCTTGCGCTCGGCGGTCGAGGCGGAGCCGCCGCGGGCCTTGATCAAGCTCTTCAACGACTCCAACTCCTCGGAGATGTCGGAGAGCTCGTCCTGGATGTTCTCCTTGGTCAACTTCATGTTCTTCTCCACGGTGTTCTGCAAGTTGTCCACCTCCAACTTCATCAAGCGCAAGTCGTCGTCGAACTTCAACTTGTCCTTGTTGTACTTGGACAAGAAGTCGTTGACGTTGCCGATCACCACGTCGATCTCCTCGAGCTTGCGCTCGTTGGCCTCCTTGACCTCCTTCTGCTCCAACGCCAACTGCTCCAAGACCTTGTCGATCTTGATGAACTCCTCCTCGATGATCTCCTTGTCGTCGTCCACGCGCGACTTTCCGGGCGGTATGATGCTGGGCAACAAGTAGCGTGACACCACCTGGTAGATGCCGTAGGTGACGCCGGCGGTGGCGGTGGCCATGATGAAGTAGTCCTTCCACGTGCGCTCGGGCGGCGGCGGCGCCACCGCGTAGTAGTCCAACGGCGCCACGTTGCCGCCGCCGTAGCCCTGGGTGGCCTCACGGTACGTCATGGGCTTGTTGGCGGGCTGGCTGGGCGCAGCGTCCTGCGGGGCATTGGCCCGCCTGATGGCCTCCTCGATCTCCTGCTCGTTCAAGCCCTTGGACTGCAAGAACTCGATCTTCTTGTTGATGGGCGACGACGCCACCTGCTCGTCCCTGAGAAAGCTCACGGCACTTGCAATGAGCTCTTCGTTCATGGCTGTGCTGGAACTGTGCTGGTACCCCAGATGAATTTTACCGAGGATGAGGAAACCCGCACCTCAGCCGCGCAGAGCCTCGGTGTAGCGCTCCACTATTACGGACAGTGCTCGTGAGGTCATATATGTTTATGGACAGTTATGGACAGTTATGGACAGTGTTCGTAAGTCATGTATGTACAGTCAGAGCACCTTGAGGAGCTCCTCGTAGAGGCACCAGCTGATGCCCGCGCTCAAGGCCTTTCTGCCGAGCCGGAGCGACACGCCGCTGAAGAGGTTCTTGGCGCCGCCCGGCTCGCGGAGCAACTGCCTGGTGACGTCCGCGATGGTGGGCGAGTGCTGGGCGGACGCCGACAACTGGAGCCGCGTCTTGATGGCGTCGAACGGCGCGGTGAGCGTGGTGGACATGGCGGCCGCGCACATCGCGGAGAGCGAGTTGTTCATGCCCGCGTGCACGGCGCCGTCGGGCGCCCACGGGCGCAACAACGACGGGAAGAGCTCGTTCTTGAAGCCCTCGTAGAAGAGCACGTAGAGCCCTGCGTAGGGGCAGTCCCGCGCCAACGTGGCCGCGGTGCCCTTGAAGAAGTTGCGGAGCGAGCCGTGGCCCGTGAGGCTCTTGCCGTCCAAGTACACGCCCTCGATGCCCTCGTACATGGAGTTGTAGTTGTAGAGGTTGGACTCGAAGCGCGTCTTGACCACCGTGATGGGCATGGTGAACACGCCCACGAGCGCCCGCACCACGAAGCCCGTGGCGAGGTTCTCCGCGTGCGAGAGCCGGGGTAGCACGCTGGACTCGCTGACGCTGTCGCCGCGCGCCTTGAGCGTGGCCAAGTACTGCCGGGTCTGCGACAAGAGCGTGAAGTAGAGCCCGGCGCCGACCGACGTGCGGAGCGTGGACGGCAACGCGCCCCGCCACAAGTCCCGCACCGTGGCAAGCTTCTTGATCTCTTTGAGCACCGTGGTGCGGTAGCCCGTCACCTCGCGCTGCTGCTGCTGGAGCCGTGTCTTGAGGAGGTCGAGCGGCTGGAGCGTGAATGCCGAGATCAACCCCGAGAGGCCCCCGGACAAGAGGTGCACGGTCGTGGTGGGCACCTTCCGAGGCTGGTCCGGCGTGCCATTGTTCATAGGTGCGGTGGGGAAGCGCCGTTGGTCGCGGCTACTATGGGAAAGCGCCGTGAGATTTCGGCTACTGTAGGAAAGCCGGCGGCGTGAGGACGTCTAATGGGTCGCTAGCAAAGCGTTCGTCGTAGATTGGGCGTGGGTGTGCTTGGTCTAGCGATGTATTGGCGCACCGGACATTGGCTGGTTCGCACTGGCTGCGCGGCCGCCGCATCCATGCTCAGACTGGTGCTCTACGCGGGGTGATTGCGGCACAGAATTTATTTCTGCCACATGCTGTCCAAGAAGTCTCTGGCCCGGGCGGTGATGGTCAACTCCGGGTCGAATGGCGCCAACGTCTGGGCGTCCGCGGGCCGGAGCTCCGGCCACAGGCCGTGCACCAACGAGAGGCTCGCAAGCCCTAGAAACGAGTGGAACGGGTCGGGGAACGCCTGGGTGTCCTTGCCGAAGCCGCCGATGAGCTTGTGCTGCGTGCCCTCCGCGAGGTACCGCACGGCGCTCGGCCCGTCGATGAGCCGCAAGTGGCGCTTGTCGATGAGCAGGAGCAGCGCCAACACCCACCACGAGTAGCACGTGTCGCCAAACTTGTTCTCGCGGCCGTTGAAGCCGCCGCAGTCCGCGGGGTCGTAGTAGTCGTAGTCGCCGCCGTCGCCGTAGACCGCCGCGGGGTAGTCGACCTGGCGATGCACCAACCAGTTGACCGTCAACCGGGCCCAGGGCTCGCTGGCGAGGTCCCCGTGCCCGACGAGCCGGAGCGCCCCGAGTCCGCAGAACGTGAGGCCCGCGTGCGACTCGTCCGAAGCGTACGACGCCAAGCCGCCGTTGAAGTTGACCCGCGCAAGCACAAACCGCGCCATCAGCTCGGTGTCAAAGTCGTTGCGGCGCTCCTCCGGCGCCAACCGGTCGTAGCCCAACATCTTGCGCACGGCGGCCGCGATGTAGCACTGGCGCAAGTCCGACTCGCCGAACGGCCGCCCGTCGGGCCCCAACACCGGCCGGAACGAGCCCCTGTCGGGGCCGTCCTTGACCTGGCACCGCGACACGAACGCCATGATCCTGTGTCTGTCGAGCCTCTGCGAGAAGTCCTCTCCAAACGCCAAGAGTGTGGACAACGCAAAGAGCGTGGCCGCGAGGTTGGGGAGGTCGTACTCGTTGCGGCTGCCGTCGAGCGCAAACGTCGGGCTGGACCGGAACGCCTGGAGCGTGTCGTCCTGCAACGGGATCAAGTGGCTGTAGATGTACTCGATGTGCTGGGGCGTCTCTGCGGTGGTCTCGAGCCGCCCTAGTAGCGCGAGCCCGTACACGCAGAAGTACACGAGCGCCAACTTGTTGGCGTCCTCGGACTCTGCCCTCAGCGGTAGGCTGTCGAGGCACAACTGGAAGTACTTGGCATGCTTGTCCACGAGGAGTGCCATGCTGACCACTGACGCGAGTGCGATGGAGACGCGCGAGGCTCTCAGGCATGGCGATGCCGGTGACTAAATTCGTTCTATAATACTATTTACCCAAAATGCCTTCAACCACCTGGGCCATGTCGACCTCTAGGCAGTCGATCTCGGTGCTCGTGGACTGCGTCACCACAGACACAAACACCGGGAGCGGCCGCCGGTTGCGTAGCACCCCGGACAAGCACCTGACCCTGTCCGCGGAAATCAGCGCCCTGAGCCGGGGCTCGAGCCCGTCGTAGCAGACGTCGATGTTGCGCTGCCACGCGACGTCGAGGCGCCTCATGACGCGGTCGTCTCGGGCGCCCGTCTCGGCCGGCCCCTCGAACCGGTGCGGCCCCACCCGGAACCAGAAGCTCGACAAGTCCACGTTGAGCCCGCACCCAACAAACTTCGTGAAGCCCTCCTTCAAGGTCCAGAGCTGGTTGAAGAGCACGTAGCGCTCCGCGAGCCCGTCGACCGCCAGGAGCTGCCGTAGCTCCTCCGCAGCGAAGATCTCCCTAAACTGCTCTACAAAGTCGGTGGAGGAGATCCCGTCCTGCGACTCGTGCGACAAGTCGATGCCCACCGGCGTCGCCTCGTGGAACTGGACCACTACCGCGATGAGGTCGTTCGAGGACGACGAGTTGAACTGCACCTCCACGTTCCGCAGCCGCAAGCGTGGCTTGCCGTACTCGTTGAACTCCAACGGCAACGGCCTGAACGGCGCAAAGTCGGCTGCCTCGCCCGCCGCAAACAAGCTGTAGTTCAAAACAAAACGGAAGAAGAGCAGGAGCACAAGTGCCTTGGTGCGGTCGTGCTTATTGTTGCGCACCTTGAGCTGCTCTTTGAGGCTCAACTCACGGAGGCAGAGCTCGAACGCGTACTCATCCGCTAGAAGCTCGGCCACCCGCGGGCTCTTCAGGGACGCGGTGAAGATGAGCGTCGTCGGCCCGCCGACGGAGACCACCTCAAGCTTGCCGTCCATACATGTGAAGCTTGGTTTGGGTGGGCTTCGCGCAGGCTGGATCAGTGCAGGCTGACCAACAAACGGCCAAATACCAAAAAGGCAAAGTACAGGCTAGTAGCTACAATACGGTTCAAATGCGTTTGGTAAGAAGGTCCTAATTGTTGTCGCTGCCCGCCTTGTAGAACCGAAGGGAAACCTTCTCGTCGTAGGGGTTCTTCCTGGCCTCCTCCAAGGTCTCCTCAAGCACCCGCTTCAAGCTGGCGAGCGCCTCCTCCGTCACCTGGTAGTGGATGGCGAGCCGGCTGCCGTACGCCTTCACGTTGTGCTTCTCGCAGGCCTTGGCGAAAAAGTCGCCGTTGATCTTGCTTGCGGCCAAGTCGATAAAGACAAAGTTTGTGTGGACCGGGTGCTCCAACACGGCGCCGCGGCTCTCGCAGAACGCGCCGAGCTCCTTGGCGATCTCGTGCGTCCTCTTCAACTTGGGCAAGTTCTCGTCAATGGCCACAATGGCCATCAGCGCGAGGAGTCCCGACTGCCGGATGCCGCCGCCGTTCTGCTTCTTGAAGTGGTTGGCCTTGCGGACGAACGCCCGGTCGCCGACCAACACAGAGCCAATGGGAGCCCCCAAGGTCTTGGACAAACACAACGAAACAGAGTCGAAGAGCGCGCAGTAGTCTGCGATGGCGATGCCCGTCTCCACGGACGCGTTCCACAAGCGAGCGCCGTCGAGATGGAGGCGCACGTTGTTCTGCTTGCAGAACTGGGAGATCTTGCGGATCTCCTCGATGGGGAACAACATACCGTGGAGCGTGTTCTCCAAACTGATGACCTTGGTGGGGCACCCGTGGATCTCGCCGTCCTCCGGGACGAAGTTGGGGATGATGTCGTCCTCGAGCGTCAAGTGGATCCCGTTCTTGGGCTTTACCGCGTGCACCAAAGCCTGCGAGAGCGTCGGAAGGCCACCGGCCTCGTGGACGTAGACGTGGGACCGGTGGTCGCAGAGCACAGCGTGCGGAGGCTGGTACAAGTTGGTGCGCAACGCAATCTGGTTCAGCAACGTTCCAGACACGCAGTAGAGGCCGGCCTCCTTGCCGGCAATCGCAGCCACCTTGGCCTCCAACTCCTTTGTGCGCTCGTCCTCGTCGTACACCGCATCGCCCAACGTCGTGGAGGCGAGCGCGGCCACCATCGACGGCGTGGGCGTGGTGAAGGTGTCGCTGCGGAACTCGTTTCCGCTTGGCGGCTTGGTAAACACAGACAAATCCACCGACATTGTGCTGTTTCGATTGGGTCCGTTCTCGATGGTGCCACCGGAATCTCTGGTGCTCGAAGTCCGCTCTCCGGTATGCAGACGCAACGGGATTACGTAACGCTAAATGCTCGGACTCGCTCTCTCCTGCCAAACGGTGTAAAATCTCGTCCAGCTTGGCCAAACCAAGCTCTCCTCCACAATGGGCTCCATGATGGAGTTAATAACTTGAAGCTCGCTGAGGCCAATGGCGCGAAGATCCAGCTCGAAAGGCCCTCGGAGATTTCTACGCTTCGCCGAATCAACACAGATCCGGTGCAGGCGAAACATTGGCACTATATTTTCCGGTCGGCAAATCCCGCTTGTAAACCTACAACGAGAGTTAGGAACACGCAGGTCTCCGCCGCATTGGTGCCGCGGCTGTTCACGCTCTCACCTATCCGAGCTTTAGCCGGTTAGCGATCTGTACCTGGTGCACCGGCCTTTGAGAGCTGACTAATTTAACTGTGTAAGCGGTGCACCACGAGGAACATTGACACCACAGTTGCGAGGGTTTATGCAGGGATGACAGGCTCCACGGCTGTTTCTGGGGCACCGTCAGCGCTCTTCACTGGCAACGGGAGACCATTTTCACCCCGTAAACTGGCGGCGACATGATTTGCTGACAACTTGTGCATTCTGGGATGTGCGGGCCTTCTTTCTGGCTCTAATTTGGGCTGTTCCTGGTAAACACGGCTCAGGTGCGGCGTCGCGTATCGGAACTTTAGCCGCTTACGGCAGCGAACCTGTGCCTCCCATCGCTGGGTGCACCGGTCTTTGTTGCACCACTGACTAATGGGAAGTTTTTGGCAGCCAAACGAAACTCGTCCAGCGTGTGTGGAGAAGAATCAAAAAATATATAAGTACTTCCCCATGTCTCTGATTTTCCTAGCCCAACATCTTAATCCCACAGCGGTGGCTTTCAAGGACGGTTTCTAGGAGGATTCAGCCGCACAGACTATACAAATGGGACAGACAGAGGACAGGATAACAGAGTTGTCTCACACGTCCGACGCGACAGAGCAAATTTCTGCAGGCAGCGTGGCCAACAATGAAAAAACAGACTTAGAAAAGCAAGCACCTGAGCCTGTGATCGGGCAGTCGGCACTTGCGGCCATTCCAGACGGTGGATACGGCTGGTTTGTGGTGCTTGCATGCTTCTTGTTCAACTTCAACATATGGGGCTCCAATTCGAGCTTCGCCGTGTTTTTCTCCACGTATCTCAACAACGGCACGTTTGCCGGCGCCGACAAGTACGACTACGCGGTGATCGGAGGCGTGGGCTTTGGCATTGGGTTGGTGTTTGCGCCCGTGGTCAACTGGATCCAGGGCAAAGTGGGCGTGCGGCCCACCATCATCATTGGCATGGTGTTCCAGTTCGCAGGCTTGTTCATGGCGTCCTTTGCCGTGAACTTGTGGGAGTTGTACTTGACACAGGGCGTGCTTGAAGCGTTCGGGTTGGTGTTCATGTCGATCCCGTCGCTTGCCGTATTGCCGCAGTGGTTCAAGAAGAAACGCACGTTCGCAGTCTCTGTTGCCGCGGCCGGCTCGGGATGCGGCGGCTTGGTCTACAATCTCGGCATGCAGAAGGTGATTGAGGCCCGTTCGGCGCTGTGGGCCTTGCGTGCTCAGGCCATTATGGTGTTTGGGCTCTCTTGGATCGCCGTGGCGCTCATACGGCCGCGGATGAACATCAAGCAGAAGCTCTTTGCGCCTGAGATCTTGCGGTCCGCGGGCATCTACATCTGTGTGTTGTACATCGTCTTCTGCATGTTAGGGTATGTTGTTGTGTTGTACGACATGGCCAATTTCACCACTTCGTTGGGGTACACGCCGTACCAAGGCTCCATAGCGTCTGCCATGGTGCAAGTGGGCTCTGTCGTGGGACGGCCCCTTGTTGGACGGGTGTCCGACACGGTGGGCCCCATCACCGTCAGTTTCTTCGCGTACGTGCTCGCGGCGATCTTTGTGTTTGGGCTCTGGATCCCCGCAAACAACCTTGCCGCTGTAATTGCGTTCTGTGTAATCGAGGGGAGCCTCATGGGCACGGTTTTTCTGACCGTGGCGCCCATATGCTCCAAGCTCTTTGGGCTCAAGTACGTGGGAGTCTCGCTCGGGATCCTCTGGGTGTTTTTGGGGTTGTCTGGCTTGGTTTCCCCGGTGATCGGGATCGCGTTGAAGACCGACCACGGCTCGCACGAATACTTGCACTGCTCCATCTTCTCTGGCTGTGCATTCGTTGCGTGCAGCATTACCTTGCTCATTATGAGAGGCTACGTGGTGTATCGCCACAAGAACTCGGACATTGATGCCGACCAGGGCCACTTACACATTTCTGTTCCGTTCTACGCCCCGTTGAAGCACGCCTTCGACCCGGTGGCCAGGATCTGATGGTCGTCGCCAGCTCTTGGTGCTACAAGTTAATAGATTATTCAATTCTTTGAAAAAAATTACAAAAGCCATTGAGCTCCCGAAGTTTGCCGCTTGGCAGCAAAAACCAAGAAATCGTTGATGCTGTCCGCCTGGAATGCAGACACTGACAAATTCGAATTACGTAACTGCAAAGGCTCAAAATGCCGCTAGCGCAGGGTCCCCGGAGTTTGGTGTTCACCAGATGTTCTTTGGGCCGGAGAAATGCCCGGTCCAGATATGAGCAAGACACGGTGACTGCGTACAACTTGCGGGCCGGACCCCAGCTCGAGAAAACCCAGACGTTGTTACCTCTGCCTAAAAAATCCAAAGATGATGTTCTTGGTGTAAGCTGTCTCATTGTCACTTGTAAAACAATTGCCCTGCTTTTCTCTGTGCTTCTGGCGCTTTCCAATTTATTGTGCTGTTTTTTCGCTTGACGGTATTTGGTCTGGTCCCATTACGCAGTAGCCGTGAGTAATTTCACCCCAGTTACAAACTTGGCAGATTGCAAGTTTTCATATAAATTACAATTATGCTATGAAACCATCAATATAACCACGGGCCAGCAGCCCGTCCCAGCTTCTAACGGTTCTTGGGGCTTTTGTTCATGAGCTGGTTCAGGTTCTCCCCCAGTCCCCGGCCCCGCCCGTTCGGCAGTGCCACTGGCGGCAGAGCCGCCAATGCCAGAGCTGAGTCAGCGGCCCAGCGAGGCCCTTGGCCTCACAAGAATACAGAACTGCGACGCCTGGCACGGCTTAGTAATGCCTATTTATCGGGCCCTCACCGCAGGCTGGGCCGTTGGCTCGCGCATAGGAATGCGCTTGGCTATCGCGCTGCAGCCAGGATCGGATCCGAATTCCTGATTGGGCTGGACAATGCGAAGCGCTAAATCGCTAGGGCTATAATTCTCCAGGGAACCGCCGTTACTCTAAACTGTGCTTGTCTTTCTCCACAATGACTCTTTCTTTGCACTACGACGTCACTTTGCCAAACGGCTCCAAATACTCGCAGCCCTCCGGGTTGTTCATCAACAACGAGTTTGTCAAGTCCAAGGCGGGCAAGACCATCGAGTCGTACAACCCCTCAACGGGCGAGGTGAACGGAGAGGTCTACGCCGCCGAGGAGGCCGACGTGGACATCGCCGTTGCCGCTGCACGCACTGCGTTCAAGTCCTGGAGGAAGTTTACCGGCACCGAGAGGGCCGACCTTTTGTTCAAGGTGGCCAGCTTGTTGGAGGAGGAGTTGGATCTCATCTCCGACATCGAGGCGTGGGACTCCGGTAAGCCCAGAGAGCTCAATGCGCTCGGCGACGTGACCGAGGTGATTAGCGTGTTCAAGTACTACGCCGGCTGGGCCGACAAGGTGCAGGGCAAGCTTATCTTCCAGGACCCCAAGAAGTTGGCCTACACCGTGCACGAGCCGTATGGCGTGTGCGGCCAGATCATCCCCTGGAACTACCCATTGCTTATGGCCGCATGGAAGTTGGCGCCCGCGTTGGCCGCAGGAAACGTGGTGGTGCTCAAGTCGTCGGAGGTGACGCCGTTGTCGATCTTGTACTTTGCCAACTTGTTCAAGAAGGCCGGCTTTCCTCCCGGCGTGGTCAACATCCTCTCGGGCTACGGCGCCACGGCCGGCAAGGCATTGGCGTCGCACTTGGACGTGGATAAGGTGGCGTTCACCGGGTCCACGGCCACGGGCCGCGTGGTGCAGCAATTGGCCACCGCCAACTTGAAGGCGGTGACGTTGGAGTGCGGCGGCAAGTCGCCGCTCCTCGTCAGGGCCGACGCCGACATCGAGCAGGCCGTCAAGTGGGCCGCGATCGGCATCATGTCCAACCAGGGCCAGATCTGCACGTCCACGTCGCGGATCTACGTGCACGAGTCCGTGTACGAGAAGTTCTTGGAGGCCTTCACCGCCCACGTGATCGAGGAGTACAAGCAGGGCGACATGTTCGTCAAGGACGCGGTGGTTGGTCCCCAGGTGTCGAAGACGCAGTACGAGAAGGTGTTGAGCTACATCGGCATCGGCAAGAAGGAGGGTGCGCGCGTGTTGTTGGGCGGTGAGGCCAACACCGAGGGCAAGCTCTCCAGCGGCTACTTCATCCGTCCCACGGTGTTCGCCGACGTCAAGCCGCACTTCCGGATTGTCAAGGAGGAGATCTTCGGCCCGGTCGTGGCAGTGGGCAAGTTCTCGTCCGACGAGGAGGCGATCGAGTTGGCCAACGGCACCGAGTACGGGTTGGGCGCGGCCATCTTCACCAAGGACATCACCGTGGCACACCAGATGGCTGCGGACATCCGCTCCGGGCAGATCTGGATCAACTCGTCCAACGACTCCGATGTGCACATTCCGTTCGGCGGCGTGAAGATGTCGGGTATCGGCCGCGAGTTGGGTGAGTACGGCTTGGACACCTACACCGAGGTCAAGGCCGTGCACGTCAACTTGGGCACGCGCTTGTAGGTGTATCGATAATGCTACATGTTGTATACAGCGCTTACGTAACAGTGCGATGAGCAGGTGAGGGGAACCGTCCCGCAATCTCACTACTCCTCACTGCAGGAGAACGGCTTAGCGAGACGGCTGACACCAGTACACCGATGCAATCATCCTGAACGCCTACTACCCATCCTCCACCACCAGAGCACCGTGCCAGACAGAAGACACGCCGGCGTACCGCGAGATAAATACCCGGATTTTCTGCAGGCTTGTGCCATCGGTTTGCGACCAGCTGCCGTTTTCACGCCTTCCTCAGCGAACCCGTCTTCCCCGCAAGACCGCCTACTTCGCTGCAGACACCCACATCTTGGCCGGCCAGTTTCCCTGGACATCATCATAGCATGGGCGAGCAACGCAGGCTCCAGAACGAGCAGGGTCCCACGCTGGACATCTCCAAAGACATGTTTCTAGCGTTTCTCCACCACTACCTCCAGAACAACGGCTGCACCCAGAGCGCACACGCCCTCCTGAAGGAGTCGAGGCTCAGCTACAACGGCGAGGTCCCGGACAGCCTCTTCCAGGACTGGTGGTACATGCTCTGGACACTCTGCCGCTCGACGGTGAGCGGCACCGCCCTGGCGGCCTTGCCCGGCCCGGATGGCCCCGCGGCCGCACCCTACCAGCCAAACACCAACGACGCTGTGTTCAAGGTACCGACACGCGGCGGCCAGCCGTTGCCCAAGGCCCAGCAGGCTGCCCAGGCGGCTCCCCAGGCAGGACCCCAGGCCGGACCCCAGGCATATCCCGCGCAGCATGGGCGCAGGGGCCAGTTCAAGACGCAGCCCTCGCAACCACTGATGCAAGGCATTCCCGAGCACATGTCGCCGGCGTACCTGCCCGCGAGCAACCCGGGACCGTCGCCGCTCATGTCCCAGCGGCCGGCGCCGGACTACGCTCAACGGGGCCGTGCGGCGAAGTCGCCGCAGGTGGCCATGGCTCCGCAATGGAACGGCCAACCCATGCAAATGCAGGGCGGGCTACAGGGCCTGGGGCAGACCTTCGTTCCCCCACAACAAAATCAGCCGCAACAGCTACATCAACAACAACCACAGCAAAACCAACCACAGCAAAATCAGCCACAACAACCACAACAAAACCAGTCACAACCCCAGCAACAACTACAACTACAGAACCAACGACATCAACCACAGCATCAAAACCAACCGCATCCGCATCAACTATACCAACCACAACAGCAACCACAGCTACAACAACAACCATACCAGAACCAGCCCCAGCAATACCAGAACCAGAACCTCGCGCGGTACCAGGCGCCGGGCGCCACGCCCTACGCTTCCCGCGGCTATTCTGACCCCCAGATATACCCCAGAGCCAATCCCGGTGCCATTCAGCAGGGGGGCCAGGCAGCCAGGGCCCGCGACTCGGGCGCATCCGACATCGTGTTTGACATGTCCACCTTGGAGCTGATGCGTCCCGAGGACGGCTTCCCGAACAACGCGAAGGCGCACGGCCCCAAGCCGAAGGACCCCCGCGCTAAGGGGCACCAGCAGGACCCGGCCGCTGACCGCAGGGGCCTGGAGCTGACCGACGGCATGAAGGCCGAGAAGCACCTCATGAACATGGACCTCGGCATGGGGATCAGCCCGGTGTTGAACGGCTTCGACAACAACGACTTCGACGACAACTTGGAGGCCGACGGCGTGTTTGCCTACGGTCGCGAAGCAGACGTCAACGGTGTGGACTACTTTACCGAGACCCCCACGATCTCCTACTAGCCGAGGTTGGTGCCGCTCAAAACATCCTATAATGTCATTTCGCTAGACCCCGGCTCCACCCAGCCGGGACCTCCCACCCTGCACAACACACGTTCATAGCTTTATTAAGAATCCGCAGAGACACAGGATCTTGTGTTTCAAAGATGACTTTCGCAACCTAAAATCACGTTACTGTAGCACACCCGATACGAACATGCGCGCCAAAATAAACATGCACTAATAAACATTCGATAGATCTGACTGTTGTTCCGCCGGCCAGACGCTAATTTCCCACCAGGCCGATTGGTGCTTTTTGTGCTACTGAGAGCTACAGCTATTCCGAGCCGACTGTGCAATTGCCGCAAACGACAGCCCGCATAGGCCCCACACCCCACGTTCCTTCCCCTCATAGTTACGGCTGATCCGAAACTGTAACGAGACATCCCCCAGTGCCATCTGTCTGGATCCCGCAAACAGCAGCCCATGAATCGCATAAACACAGCCGCTTGCTCCATATGAACTTTGACAAGCCAAACGTACTCTCCAATTACTCCCCGGCGGAGGCAGACTGGGGCATCGAGGAGTTCCTACCGACAAAGAAGAGATTCGGCTCCGCCACCACCAGCGAGTACTCGCAGCCACACATAATAAGGGACCATGCGTGGAAACCGCCGTCGTTTCACGCCAGGAGCAGCCACTACGGGTCCGTGCACGATGCACCGTACCATGACATGGGTTTCCACGACGGGTACCGCAGGACCAGCTCCATGTACGGCCCTAAATTCGACACCATGAGCCAAGACGTCCCACGGCAGCCACAGGTTGTGCCAAACACGGCCAACTTCCATAAGTTCATCCAAAAGTACCTACATATCAGCCCCGTGGATGTCCTGATCGTGGAGAAGTTCAAGTACAACTTGATAGTGTCCAACCTCTTGGACGACACCCTAGTGCTCTCGAAAAACGAACAGGCCCTCAACAACCTACTACGCATGAAGAAGTCAGAGGACTCGCTCCCGCTCTCGCTAATCCAAAAGTTCAATTTTGATGGTTCCATTCTACAAGTTCTCGACAAAAAGTATAGACTCTTTGTTCCGGCCCACTTGACGGATCCGGTGGTGTTGGTCAACACAATCAGCTTGATAATCTTCCTCCTAAAGCAAAACCAGCTGGTGAGCTCGGAGCTCCCCTACGCCTCTCGAGTCAAGCTCTTCAAGATTCTACTCATTGTTTCCACAAGAACGTTCAAGTTCAAAAGGGCAATTTCCACTATCCAATCCACAAGAAGCCTCAGAAACTTGGATGACTTCATGATTTCCAACTGCAGCATCAACAAAGTTATCATAGGGCACATGATTGCATTGAAAGAGTTTGATCTATTCAACTTCCTAGATAATAGACAGACGGACAAGCCTGAAGCGTCGTCAAATGCATACTCCAAAGAGCTCAAGGAGCATTTGAACAACGTCCTCACATGTCTCCTACTCAACACGAAGCATTCCATCAAAGAACTACTACCTTTCGCCAACGGCGAGATCTTGGAGAAATACTGTGCCATCAATAATGTGCCTATAGGCTCTATTCTTGATGACACTGCGTCCCACCTCAAGGATGCTTCTCCGCTCGAGGTCCTTACGTCCAAGTTGTCGCTCTTCAATAACCACAGAAGATTCTTAATATGCCAACTACTTACTTTCCATGACTCACCCGAGCAAAACTTCTTTTTGTTGAAACTTTGCGATCATTTCAACATTGACTTGGATAGCCGGCCGCACTTTGTTCGCAGCTCGGAGAAGCTCAACAAGTTGGAGCAAGTGTTCAAGAGCCATACAGATACCTTGAACCAGCTCTACGAAATGAACGAAAAGTTCCGTCAGCTCAATAACCCAACCCAACTGCCTGACTATGCCAATGATAATATTCTCACTGCTCAGAAGTTTCACCAAAGCAGGAAGCAGCCAGATGGAATGTTCGCATCTGACAGCGAGTTAGGCTTGTCCAACCTCATTGATAAGCTTCAGAATCTTTCTGCAAGTCTCAAATTCTTCAAAAAGTACAGCCAGTCCATTGCGACTATTAATGATGCAGATGAGTTCGATCAAAAGCTATCCATATTTGATCTGTTTTCAGTGGAGTTGAAATCGTCCATGGAGTTGTACAATGGTTGCATGAATGACTACAAAGCAGAGTATGTCTCAAAATTTGAAGAGTCAAAGACTTCTCCACATTCCGATTCCCAGCGCAACTCTCGCAACAGCGACCTGTTTAGTTTGAAATCCTTCCATACGTCTTCGTCGATATCCAGGAATCGTTGCTCGGCTCCAACCAGGCTGACTAGGCAACTGAACGGTACAAAACCAAATGACAAACATTCCAGAAAGACACCAAGCGGACTTCAATTGGGCCTTCTCACTGTGTTAGAGGACACCCCAACCCGGGATTGTGCTTCTCCGCTGGATGATCTTCGTCTGAAAGGCTTTCCCAAATCTAGTCATGAAAGCTACAATCAAGCGGCGCTTGAAGCGTTGACAAAAAAGATGGGCCTTCATGGTACCAATAGGTTCTCGATCAATTCCCTCAACTCTAATGTCTCCGGTCTCTCGGACCTAATTGCCTCTACTCAATTTACCACTGATGAAGACGATGGGGAGAATTCGAAAGCTGGGTTGTTGAACGGTGGTTCTTCGCATGGTATGTCGAAAGAAGAATTGAAACAAAGACTTGAGGAGAGTTTCACCAGAATCTACAGTTTGGAAAATGAAAACAACGAACTAAAACAAAAGGAACACATTAAGGATTCCTCATTGGAGCCTTTGGATGAAAACGGAAAAGAGATTCAATCCGAAGGTGTCCGAAATAAAACTTTCTTGGGAAATTTGGAGAAGACCTTGCAAGCTTCAGCGATTATAGAGTAATCCAGGATATATGAGTTTGTAAGCCTTATATTATTTACTTCTTTCTTCCATAAACATTAGGTCATGATTTATTCTATTTGACACTATATTCCATGGCCATCAAACTTGAGGGGTGACTGTACCCGAAAAATGACCTTCCCCTTCGTGATACATTGCTTCTAACGTCTTGGTTATTGGTTCTCCTGACGGAGTAGAAGTGCCCGTGTTGAGGGTCTCTCCGCTGTCTTCGCCTCCACCCAAAAGAAGGAAAGCAACGTCCTTCTTCTTATTTGTGGCATCTTCTTTCGTCTTCACAGAGCTGGCTTTTCCTTCCATCACGACTTGTTGCACTTGCTCCTTCTGCTTAGCACGGTCTCTCATACGCTCCTCGATAGTGCCCTTCGTCAAGAGTCTGTAGACTGTGACCTGCCTCGTTTGACCCAATCTATGTGCTCTGTCCATAGCTTGCGAGTCGATTGTAGGGTTCCAGTCCGAGTCATAGAAAATGACAGTGTCAGCAGCTGTCAAATTAATACCCAAACCACCTGCTCTTGTAGATAACAAGAACACGAATATCTCTGGCTTTGTCTGCCAATCGTGGACAAGATCTCTTCTATCCTCTAACTTTGAGGAACCGTCCAACCGGATATAGTTGTGCTGTCTGAATGTCAAGAACTCTTCCATAAGATCCATCATTTTCGTCATTTGGAAATAAACCAAAACTCTGTGATCATTCTGCTTGAGCTCCTCAAGAAGTTTGTCAAGTTTTGCTAGTTTTCCTGACTCTGTAATGAATCTAGTCATTGAAGGCATTCTTATGTTGGAGTAATCCATTAATTTGTTCACGGGAGTTGGTAACATATCACTCTTTGGATACTCAGGGATAGGCGTTTTCGACTTCATCAACTCGAGTTCTCTATTCAAAGTAAGAGGCAATAAGCTCGATTTAATCGACTCATCGAAAAGAACAGACTTCAAATCTTGTGTGAAGGTATAATTGCTGCAATTGACCTCCACTGGACCGGTGATGGCAATAGGTTGAGCAGCTGGAGGAAGAACATTCATGTACATTTCTTCGTAGACCTTGTTTGGAACTTCATAAAGTTGCTTCAAATGACGAGAATTGTTCACCACACAGTAGTCATTGTCGAGCTCTCTTATCAACAATTGACCCCGCTTAAGAGTGAAAGACTGATCATCCTCATACACGTACTTGAAACGGTTCAAGTGCCCATAATTGATATCAGTATACTCCTTTAATGATATTGCTCTCTCGATGACATTTTTCTTAGAGAGCTCTTTCAACTCTCCAGGAGACGTATCAACAAAATTCAACCAGTGGAAATTGCCCTCTGTGTCATCGCGAACGTTTTCGGGATTGTAGATGCTGAACATCTCAAAGATTTTGTTCTTAGAGCCGACATCACTGTTCTTACTGGGAAGTAAAAGCTCATCCAGAATCTGTCTTGGCAAATCATAGCTGATTGAGTTTTGCAAAGTGTAAGACATTTCAAGATCCGTTTCTCTCAAAAAGGATCCGGTCTCGGCAAATTTGCCAAAAACAAAACTGGAGTGAACATCGGCTCTCTCGAAAAGATCAGGGTGGTTGCAGACCTTTCTGAACTGCATAACCAAGTTCATTAAGGACTGATTGCTGTCGTCGTTACTGTTATTTGAAAGTAAATCGACGAGGGAAATCTGTGACTTCAACATCTGATAGTATTTCTTCTGTCTGTTGGTTAAATCACAGTAAAGGTCAATCTCGACCTTGTCACCCAACTCACTTTGAACGTTCTTTTTAACACGTCTTAACATGAACGGCTTCAAAATAACATGCAAACGCTTGAGCTGAGCTTCATTCAACTGGGTATTGGATTGAGCGTGACTTTCAATATCCTTGGAAAACCAATCACTGAACTCGTCGTGCGAGTCAAACAACGAAGGCATGATGAAATGTAACAAAGCCCACAACTCTTGCATAGAGTTCTGGATGGGCGTACCGGTCAACAACAAACGGTTTCGACAAGAAAAGCTCAACAACGATTTCCATCTGGAGGACTGGGAAGACTTAATAGCCTGTGCTTCGTCTAGGATCATGTACTGCCACTTCATTTTCTGAAAGTAAGCAGCATCCGCGACGACCAATTGATAAGACGTGACCAAAACATGGAAAGGAGAGTCCTTACCGTAACGGAGACTCTTTCTGTCCCAAAATTTTCTCAAAATTTTACGGTCCTTTGTATTTCCCCAATAAGGAAGAACCTTGAACTCGGGAACAAACTTGGTGATTTCTTGTTGCCAGTTATGCAAAGTCGAGGCTGGTGTCACAACAAGAAAGGGCCCCCAGATGTTATGAGTTTCGGCCAAATATGCAAGAACGGAGATACTTTGGACGGTTTTTCCCAAACCCATCTCATCTGCCAAAATACCGTTGATACCTTGTTCGTATAAATTGGCGAGCCAATTCAAACCCTTGACCTGGTACTCCTTCAAGGTGCACTTCAACATCAGGGGCTGTGCAACACTGACATCGCCGATCATTGTTGGGTTTTGGAAGTTCATTTCTTCTCCGTTTGTGTCGGGGTTTCGGAAAGAGTCGTCGTCGAAGGTGTCCGCGCGGGATTTGGCCTTGTTCAAAGCGTTCTGTGCATTGACTGCAGCTGCCTTGTGTAGTTCGTCCTCGTTTTCACTGTCAAAATCAAGTGACTTGAAGTCAGTCGTCTTTCCCTCGACATTGTGGTATTTGTCCAACGCGTTGTCAGACTTCGAGGCCAAACGGGGATCAGAGTCCGAGCCTTCAAATTCGTCCGTCTTGATCTTCTTGCTGATGAAATGCGAGTACAACTCGGTCTGCGTGATCAAGAAGTTCAACTTCCTGGATTGTCGCCTGGCCTCACGGTCCTCTTCCTCCTTCTTTGCCTTGTCGATGAGGTCCTTCTCGTGCTTCCGGCGGGCCTCGCGCTCTAGACGCTCGTTGCGCTTCCAGAAGTTGGACATCTCTCTCATGGCCCTTCTAGCCTTAGACGTCAAGTCCTTCTGGTTCTTGTTGCTCTTTGCTTGCCAACGCTTGGCCTCCCGCGACGCCAAGATGGCAGTCTTCCTCATATTGATGATCTTAGCCTGGTTGCTTTGCTGCATGAGTCTCGCGACCTTGGGCCCGTCCTTCCGCGACAAGTCCTTCCAGATGGCCACAAAGGTGTTGTCGTACTGTTTCATGACGGACTTGAGCTCCTTCGCCTTAGACGGCGAGGACTTTTCGTCGTTGGTCGCGGAGGGCGACTCCGACTGCGGCGTGTTCTTGGCTTCCAACTCCTTCAACGAGAGGCGGATTCTGAGCCGGCCGTTTTCCTTCGCGTCTCTGGACCGCGACTTGTCGGAATACAGCTCGGCACCAGGGCTGTCGGAAGTCTTTCTGCGTTTGGGGTCTGACGGCTCCGGCTTGCCGGGCCGCTTCACGGCACGCGCAGCCTTCTTCGTCTTCAAGTCGCCCTTGATCTCGGCGCCGTGTTCCGTCTCGAAGAAGGCCGAGAGTGCCGACACCACATCAGCCCTCCGCTTCTCGTAGTCCGGCGTGGATGGCGTGGGCATTCTGGTGGAGCCCGTGTACGGGGAGTCTATTGTGGGAGTGTCTTTGCCGTTGAGGAGGATCTCCTCGGAGGTGATGCGGTCGACGTAGCCGGAGGAGATGTCCTCGGCGGCCCTCAACCGAGTGCCCAAGATCTCGGCCTCCGTGGCGAGCACGGACATGTTTTGCGCGAGCACTAGCGCCTGGTCCAACCTGCCGGTGTGGTTGACCCGGTCCTCGAAGCGTTTTAGGTATGTGTGGTCAATTGGCCATTCCTTTGCGGGCGACAGCGCCGGCACGCCGTTGGACGCCGAGGACACGGAGCCGGCGTCCGCAGACAGCCTGGCACGCGTCTTGCCGTTGGGCGCCGTCCGGGTGCCGTGTACGTTGCCGTTGGTGGTGTGGGAGCCGTTGATGCTGGGGAGGCCGCTGGGATCTGGGCCCTTGGCAGGCTGAGCGGCGTGATCCAGCGTGTTTTGCACGGTGGGGGCGGCGCCGGCCAGCAGCGGAGGATTGGCGGGCTTGCTGGTGCCATTGCTGTCTGCTGTGGCGGGCAGCAGCCCGGGCGGCGTGTTTTCGGAAAGTAAAGATTGGAGATTCATAGCCGAAGCTGCGGCGACGAGAACTGGTACGTGGATGGCTGCGTCGCCTATGCGTGGAGTGTTTATGTGTGGGTGGGTTTTTTTTTTTGTAGTGAGCTATTTTTTTTCCTCTCTCCTTTCCTCCTGGGACCACCTGTTCTTACACGCTCTATGTCGAGCAAGCGAGCGCTCTCAGTGGCTGGTGGAGGGTGCGCTTTTCCGCCTTGATTCTGAGGTGTTTTCTCAGTCCGGCCAAAACTGCAAAATTCCTGTCCCCGCGTGCCTACAGTGCTACACGGCGCAGAGATTAGAAAAAAACTACGAAAAAGCTCCCGGTCGTGCTCCGGTGGGCAGGCGGACGGGCGCCGGGTTGTGCCGTGAAAAGTGCATGCTCGCCCACGAGTCAAACGTGCGACCAACGCGAGGGCTTCGATTTGGAAAGTGCGGTGGGACTGGTGTGTAGGACGAGATGGATTTTTCAGGGCTGCCGCCAAGCGCCGTCCGTATGTCGCCACCCGCTGTGCCCGACGGCGGGCCGAGCGGTTTTACGTAGATAAAATAAAAAAAAGCACCTCCGGCGCCGCAGTGTCCGCCATGCTTGCCTTGCGTGCCGTGCCCATCGTTGCACCTTCTTTTCTGGTCCCCTCGCGTGCCGCGCTCACGGAAGCTTAAGCTGCCATGCCGCCGGGCAGCGGGGCAAACCGCTGTGCGAAGCGCTCGCCTAAAACGCCTCGGGCTCTGCGCCCCCACGCCACGGCCGCCGGGCCCGAGCCGCCGGGCGCCGTGCTGGTGTTCGTCGTCGTAGTCAAACCTGTGCCTCCCGCCGTCCGGCCTGTTGTGTCACATGACGCGGCCGTATGCTGTTCCCTGCCCAATCCCACGCATTTCTGACCGTACACCCTCGAAACATGGATCACCCCGCTTTCACACTCGCCGGCTTGTGTGCCGTTGGCGGAACCGTCGGCTACGTCCGCAAGGGCTCGGTGCCCTCGTTGGTCGCAGGTACTACCTTCGCCCTTCTCTACGGCTACTCCGGCTACTTGTTGAAGCAGAACGCCGACTGGGGCTTGGAGTTGGCGCTTGGCGGCTCCGTCACCTTGCTTGCCGCCGGCTTGGGGCGCTCCATCCCCACGCGCTTCCGCAAGCCGGTGCCCTTGGTGCTCTTGGCCTTGGGCGGCTTGTCCACCTTCTACTACGCCAAGAAGTACAACGAGTTTTACCCCGTGTTTTAATGTATATAGCGAATGCACGAGAAATGTCTTTCCAGCAGCGTCTCTGCTTATCAGTGTTCTCTGCTTATCAGTGTTCTCCGCTTAGCAGTGCTCTTTCCTCGGCCTGGCGCTAGTTTGCCTACATGTTGTTTCCGTACCAATCCTTTATTCCGTATATACCAGCCAGACCCTACTTAAGCTCAATCACAGAGATTGACCGGCCCCTGGGCGCCGGGCTCTCGGGAAGCGGGGGCGAGGTCGCCAAAGCCGGGGCCTTTGGGGAAGTGGGCGAGACGTTCGGGATTATGAACGGCTCCGACATGTCCGTAGACAACTGCAAGAACGTATTTGGAGCAGACATTACGACGTTTACTATAACTCAATCGGGCAGCAGTTAGCAGTGAAGGAGCAAAAAGATACGGAATACACGGACGCCACGGGCCGCCACTATATACATTGCATGGACATGAACATCCGAAGCCTTATCTTGGATCCACAGGCCACGCGCGTGACGTCAAGTGGAGCCACACGGGGCCCGGCGCACACGGGAGGCGTCACGTGACCTCGGCTCTACGGCGGTTTGCACTCTGTACTTGATTACATTACTTGCACGCTTAGGCGGCCTCAGCAGGCACGGCCTCAGCCTGGGCAGGCTGCTCCTTGACCTTGTACACGTTGACGGTTGGGGCTGGCACAAACTCGTCCTCCTCCTTGTAGTCGGCGATTCTGACAGCGTCGGGCAAAGCCTTAGGACCGAACTTGTTCTTGGCTGGGTCTCTCATGATCTTCACTCTGATACCCAAAACACCCTGTCTCATCAACACGTGTCTGATGGCGGAGTCGATGAACAATCTGGTTGGCTGACCAGAGTGGATCATGAAACCGTCGGCGTACTTCTGGGACTTGGCTCTGGCAGCTCTCAACTTACCGGAGATCACAACCTCAACACCCTTGGCACCAGCAGCCATGGTGAATCTCAACACACCGTAGGCGGCTCTTCTGATTGGCAAACCAGACAACAACTTGGACTTCAAAGCCTCAGCCTGCACAGCAGCAGACAAAGCTCTCTCCTCGACTCTCTCGGCGTAGATGACAATGCCCTCTGGAGACAACTTGAATCTCTTGACGATCAAAGAGGTCAACTCGTGGATTCTTCTACCCTGCTCACCCAAAACACCCTGGGTGTTGGAGGCCTTGACGATCACCTCCAACTTGGTTGGGGTCTTTCTGACCTCAACACCGGCGTAACCCTGCTCGGCCAATTCTCTGGTGAAGAACTCGTTCAACTCGGCGTAGAAGACACCGTCAGCGACTAACTTTCTCTTTTTGGACAAGATTTGCTGGGCAGACATTTTGGCTATGTATGTTGTAGAAGAAAATTTTTCAGCTTCTCGCTACTTTTCAGTGCGTTGCAAATTTTTTTGTGCGCCCACGACCCCGCGATACGAAAACGTGGTCAGGTGATACACGTCACATGCCGCGCGTTTTCGCAGCCCGCTACCCTACTCTTTCTCTGATCAGTCTTGTTTCTATAATTTTCGTTATTTAATGCTTCTCCGTCCACTGGCGTGCGGACCGGAACAACGCAATCCAGGGCCCATAACCCTTCCACTCCTCGGCCACGTCCTTGGAGTACCACGAGTTGGCCTCCAACCGCGTGACTCTCTCTGGGTGGGGCATCATGGCCAACACCCTTCCGTTTGCGCTGCTGATTCCCGCAACACCCTCGGGCGACCCGTTTGGATTGAATGGGTAGCGCATCGTAGGCTTGCCGTAGTTGTCGACATACCTGATCACCGCCTGCTTGTCGGTGTTGAAGAAGGCGTTTTGGTCGCTCTCCGTTTTGAAGCTGGCTCTACCCTCGCCATGGGCAACAGCGATGGGCAACTTGGAGCCCTTCAAGTGTTGCAAAAAGATCGAGTTGTTGCTTTCGGAGCTCTCGACCTCCACCATCACAAACCTAGCCTCGTACTGCTCGCTGAGGTTTCTCTCGAAGGTGGGCCAGTGCTCGGTGCCAGGAATCAACTCGGAAATTCTGCTGAAAAACTGGCATCCGTTACATGCGCCGAATGCAAAAGTGTCGTCACGATCCTGGAAAAACCGCTTGAACTCCTTCCTGGCATTCTCGTTGAACAACACGGACTTGGCCCATCCTGCACCAGCGCCCAAGACGTCTCCGTACGAGAAGCCTCCGCACGCAGCGATTCCTGTGAACGAGTCCAAGGTCACCTTGCCGCTCAAGATGTCCGACATGTGAACATCGTAGGCGTCGAAGCCTGCCTGAGAGAACGACCAAGCCATTTCCTGTTGCGAGTTGACTCCCTGCTCTCTCAAGATGGCAACCTTGGGCCTCTTGTCTGTGGATGGGATTTCGACACTGCTGGGGCTGTACGTCAACTGGTAAAACAACCCAGGGTCGTTGTCGTCTTGGATGGACTCGAACTCCTGTTTACTGGTGTTTGGGTTGTCACGCAACTTTTGAATGTGGTACGAGGTGTTTGCCCAGAGTGACTGTAGCTCAGCTCTGGTGTTCAGGTACACCTCCTGGCCATTGAACTTGACCGAGATGGTCTGTTCCTTTGTCGGCTTTCCGATCACAGAGATGTATTCCTGGGAGATCTGGTTCTTGGACAAAATTTGTGCAAACTTCTCGAGGTCAGCGGAGCGGATTTGGAAAGCCGCTCCGAGCTCCTCGTTGAACAAGTAAGTCAAGACATCTTCTTGCGACGATGCGCTCAAGTCCAACCCGCATCTGCCGGCAAAAGCCATCTCAACAACAGTGGTGAAGAGACCTCCGTCAGAACGGTCGTGGTATGCCAAGATTTCCAAGTCCTGGTGCAACTCGATCAAAGCGGACAAAAATCCCTTCAAAACCGAGTGAGAGTGCACAGTTGGAGCAGAGTCGCCAACTTGCTTGAAAACCTGGGCCAAAGCAGAACCGCCCAACGCCTTCTTGGACTTAGCAGCCAAATCCACGAACACCAAGACAGTGTCCTCGTTCACGGATTTCAACTCGGGCGTCCATGTCCTGGAGGTGTTGGTCACGGGTCCAAATGCTGTGATGCACAACGACAAGGGCGCTGTCACTTCCTTGTTGTCCCATCTCATCTTAAGAGACATCGAGTCCTTGCCGACGGGTATGGATACACCCAAATCAGGACACAAGTCTAAGCCGATGGCCTGCACGGCCTCGTACAACTTGGCACCTTCTCCCTCGTGAGAGGCAGCAGACATCCAGTTTGCAGAAAGCTTGACCCTGTCGAGGGCTGGGATGTCTGCAGCGAAAAGGTTGAGCAAGGATTCGGCAACACACATCTTAGCGGATGCAGAAGCAGAAATCAAGGCCAGCGCTGGCTTTTCGCCGATGGCCATCGCCTCACCAGTCGACAAAATCGAGGCTCCCAAAGAGGTGGCGGTAACTCCGACATCGGCAACAGGAACCTGCCATGGGCCCACCATTTGGTCACGGTCGACCAATCCGGTGACGAACCTGTCACCGATTGTGATCAAAAAGTTTTTCGAGCCGACCGAGGGGAGCTGCAACACACGCTTCACAGACTCCAGCACGTCCAAGTCCTTCGTGTCAAAAGACGTGAGATGCAAGTTCAGGGTCACGGCAACCTTGGACATCTTTGGGGGCTTTCCGAACAACACTGACATTTCCAAGTCGATCGGGGTGGTCTTCAACAACGAGTCTGTCAAGATCAACCTCTTCTCCTCGGTAGCTTGGCCCACGACGGCAAACGGAGCTCTTTCTCTCTCGCAAATCTCCTTGAACAACTCCAAGTTTTCGGGAGCGACTCCAAGAACGTATCTCTCTTGTGACTCGTTGCACCAAATCTCCATTGGCGACAATCCTGGCTCCAACGACAAGATGGACCTCAACTCGAATTTCGCACCCAAGTCGTTATCGTGGACCAACTCCGGCAAAGCATTTGAAAGTCCTCCAGCTCCCACATCATGGATAGACTGGATTGGGTTACCCTTTGCACCGAGAGATACACAAGCGTCGATGACTTGCTGAGCTCTCCTTTGAATTTCTGGGTTGCCTCTTTGCACGGATGCAAAGTCCAACTCGGCGGAGCCCTCACCAGAGGACACAGAGGAAGCAGCACCGCCTCCCAAACCGATCAACATACACTGTCCTCCAAGAACAATCAAGTTTGAGCCTGGGGTGATCCTGGTGTCCTTCAATGCCAAGTCCGGCCTGATCGCACCCATTCCTCCAGCCAACATGATTGGTTTGTGGAAGCCTCTGATTTCTGTCTCTCCTTTCGCGTTCTCCACCTCGGCAGTCAAGGTACGGAAGTAGCCGTTTATGGCCGGTCTTCCAAACTCGTTGTTGAAAGCCGCAGATCCAATTGGGGCCTCGGTCATGATGTCCAACGACGACGCAATGTGATCCGGCTTGCCGACGTCCCTCTCCCAAGGCTGGGGAAGAGTTGGGATGTTCAAATCCGAGACAGAAAAACCAGACAACCCGGCCTTGGACTTCGATCCTCTGCCCACTGCTCCCTCGTCTCTGATCTCGCCTCCGGATCCGGTGGCGGCACCAGGGAAGGGCGAGACCGCAGTAGGGTGGTTGTGCGTCTCGACCTTCACCAAGGTGAAAACGTTTTCTTTGATGGACACCCATTCCTTCGTCTTGAAGTCTGGCGTGAACAAGTATCCCACAGGGCCCTCGAAAACAGCCGCGTTGTCGGAGTAGGCGGACACGGTGTACTGGGGGTTCTTGTTGTGGGTGTTTCTGATCATTTTGAAAAGCGACAAGTCCTTCTTGACGCCGTCAATGGTCCAGTCGGCATTAAAGATCTTGTGTCTGCAGTGCTCGGAGTTCACCTGTGCAAACATGAACAACTCCACGTCGGTGGGCTTTCTGCCGATGACAGTGTTGAATGCGTGCGTCAAGTATTCGATCTCACCCTGGTCCAAAGCCAAGCCCAATTCCTTGTTGGCTGTCTGGAGCTTGCCGCCAGAAATGTCGACTTCGACCAAGGGCTTAGGAGCGTGGTGCGAGAACAAGTCCGAGTACTTGGGGGCGTGTTCGCCCACGAACAAAACCTGGGTCATTCTGTCGAAAACACGGGCAAGAAGCTCAGTGGGGCTCTCACGCAAGGCCTTTGCCAAAGGCACGTCTGGTTTGGCAGTGATCAACAAGCTCACTCCCCTCTCGATTCTCTCCACGTGCTCTCCTAAGCCGCAGATGTTTGCGATATCGGTGGCTTTCGAAGACCATGGCGAGATTGTACCTGATCTGGGCAACACCCTGACCAACACAGTGTTTTGTTTCTCGAGCTCGGCAAATTGAGACGCCTGGGAAGCTTCACCTGCCACCACAGCCAACTTCTGTAGGGTCTTGTTTGCATCCACTGAGAGGTCCACGGGGGAGTCATAAGTGAGCAACGTCTCCAACAACTTCAATTGTGCCGCGGACAAGCTTTGCTTCAACGACACGTAGTGGGTGTACGCGGTGGCCACGCTGACGATGGCACCGGACCCAGCCAACTTCTTCTCCAAATCTTGCACCAAGTAGTTGACTCTGAAAGGAGACAAGGCACTTGGGCCCGGCAAGACGAGAAAACTGTCACTCATTTCGGTTGTAATGAGGTGGAAAGCCTGGGCAAAAACAGGCTTTTTAGATTTTAAAACCTCTTTGGTTTAGTTGTGCCCTTTTGAGTGGACTCAAGCGTGATATTCGAGAGATGAGCTCGATCAAGAAAAATATATTGTTGCGCGCGACAGAGTCAGAGGCCCCTCCACAAGAACGACCAGGAAAGGTACTAAACACAAAGCGAATGTCCAAAGAATACAAACAGATTAAAGTGGACTAGAGCAAAACTTTTGCCGCAAAGTTCGCCGAACGAATCGGTCTCTCAGTGTGCTAGAATTTCTCTGGGGCTTCGTCGAAACAGCATTCCAGCTATCCTGGCTACATCTGTTTGAGCTGCAAGGCCGTAGGTCGCTGAAGTTACTCTTGTAAAGATACTATCATTCCCTAGAATTATCAATCTGCCTCTACAGGGAACTCCCTTGAAACAACGACGTGGGAAGACACTCGTGGTCACGTGACCTCATCGTAAGTCATCGCATCTCCTTGTATGTGTCTTCTCGACCACACATGGCTCAAGGAAACCTCAAACTAAAGGCCAAATCCAAGGGCAGGGTCACGAAGAGGCAGAGCAACTTGAGAGCTGCCGCTCCACTTATCATCAAGCCCAAAAAGTCCGCAGCAAAGCAAACGTTCAAGCTCAAGAAATCCTTGAGTACCCTGGTGGGAACCGAGAAGTTGATTGCAAGTCGAGTAGGCCACTTGGAGCTCATCAAGGGATCCAGAAGACAAGTGGAAAAGGAGCAGAAGGAGGAAAAAAAGAAGCAAAGCAAGAAGGCTGAGTAAACAAGACACTTGATCATCAGTATGACTACAAATCAGCAGATCTTGGACGGCATTCCCCAAAAAGCCTTCGATTTGAGCCACCAAAGTGTGGATAAATCTTCCTTGTGGCTGGATCCTGGTGGCGAGGAAGCAGAAACCGCAAATGCTCATACAACGGAACAGCATTCATTACTTCCGGAGCTCACTGCGTTAGATCCCAATCTCGTGGCACAGGCTTTAAAGAAGGAACGACTGAAGCGAAGAAAGCGCTACGATATTTAAGAGACTAGGAGTCGAAAAGGTGCTCGGATATATGCCGAAGACTGCCAAGGCTAATTTTAGGGTTATTAATGAATGAATATATTCTATTTTTGGATCTTTTCGATTTTGTAGATCTTTTAGTGGGGAATGTTTCTTATAGGGGCCTCCTGTGCCTCTAATTCGAGGTTCAGTCTCTTCATGGCCTTCTCTTGGGACATGACATACCCAAGAATCATTCCTGCGAAAAGAACAGTCAACGAGGTCAACAACGCGTTGATCGGCACCGGGTTCAGATGGAAGTTCTTGTGAGTGATTTTGTCCATCACCTGCTGTAAGATGTTGGCGATACCAGAAAAGCAGATGATGGTTCCGTACACGGTTCCAAACGTCTCAAAGCCAAACACCTTGGCGCAAAAGTCCGAGACCGCTGTGTAGTAGAAAGGTCTGTACAACACCATCAAAATAATTCCGAGGTATGTGGCTGGTAACCATGACAAACAGCCGCAAATTCCAACGGTAACAGAGATACCAGACAAAAGCCACAACACATTTAGGGTCGTCAAGTTGTCCAACAAAAGTCCAATGAAGGGGATCGCACAGAGACCGCCGAGAGGGAGAGCCAAGTCGAAGAACTCGTTGATTTGCACTGCGATCTCGTCGCTTCCGTACAAGTACCTCTCCTGCGATCTGATGGTGGCAACAAAAAAGTTGATCCGTAGCATCTGAATCGTGGTGAAGACCGTCATCAATATGAACCAAGGCGATCTTAATTGGTCTGAGATGGTGTAGCCGTGCATCACACCGAACACTCCACCAGTGGACTCGTAGAGCCTGTCTTCAGCTTGGCGCTCGTACACGGACTTGATACTGTTTCTGGACGCCCTGGAGATGGTGGATCCTCTTCTGTGGAGCTCTGCTATTTCCTGCTCCCTGCCATTCACAGAGAAGGATGCTCTCTTCATCAAAAGCGATGTGTGCTCGTTCATGTTGGGCTGAACAGTGGGAACGGTTTCCTCCGGGGCGTCTCTGTCAACCTGGTGGAGCAAGTCGCGGTCAAGCGGCTTGCCTGTCTCGTCTATGGCGGTCTCAGCGATTCTGGCCAAAGTTCCTATGGTCTTGTAGGAGTCCTTTGGCATGATGGTCACTTGGCAGAAGAATATGAATATCGGTACAATCAAGTAGTAGGTAAAAAACGACGAAACCGAGAGCTTGAACCAGTTGGTGTACACAAGGCGGTACACGAGAAACAACGCCGAGGACGAGTCGAAGGCGCCAGTCAAGAGCGCCAATATAAGGCCGGAGTTTTTGGGGAAACTGTTGGCCAACTGGAAGCAAGAAATGAACACGAATGGGCCTCCCAAGGCAAGGAGTGTGTAGCCAAGCAAGTAACCGTCCACGAAGGTGATCAGCTTGGCTAGCGAGAGCACAGCAGAGCCAACGAAGATGATGGTTGCACCCAACATCCCCGACACCTTTGGGCCATACGAGTCCAAGAGAGAGCCCACGGGCAACGCCGAGATGTTTGTCACCATGCAAGCCACGGTGAACAAAAAGTTAAGGGCCAAGTCCTGTGTGTCACAAGGCGTTTTTGAATCGGGCAGATAGATGCCGACTTTGCATTTCTCGCTGTAGACGCCCTCGTCAATGAGCACTGGCTTTATAGCAGCGAACCCAAATACGGGCCCCGCAGCAAGCAAGCACCAGGCAATGGAGCAGCATATTTGAAGAAGTTTTCTGGTCAGAGAAACTTCAGGCATGGCAACGAGTGTGGATGAGAAAGCTAAAAGAAACGATGAACGAAGCACTCGAAATGATGACCTATAAATGCGGAGTGAAAAAATTCCCCGAAGTGCATACTGAAGTTGCTTCGGCCAGGTCCGAGACTTTAGTTGCGCGTACCAGATACGGCGCGCCGTTTCTTCCGACTGCGAAGATGTTCTTATCTAAAAAAAAAAAAAAAAAAAAAAAAAAAAAACTCAACCAAGTGAAGCTACAACTTTTCTTTCATACTCTGTAGTAAATAGCAAAACATCTGAAAACTAAACAGTGTCGACAACGGGAATTAAGCCTGGGCCCTAATTTTCAAGATCTGAGCCACCGCGTCGTGCACCGAGGTGTCGAGCGCTCTGTATTCGAAACCAAGGAACTTTTTGGTTTTGGAGGTGTCGGTGACGAGCACATTAGAGTTGCCACTCTTGGGATTGCCCACGGGAATCTTTCCCCTCAAGCTCTCGAACTGGTCGTTGATGCTGTCGGCAATTTCTTGCGAGGTAAACGGCTTGGAGATCAAAACCAACCGCTCGTTGGCAGCGTCTTTCTCAAAAGCTAATACGTGTGCCTTGGCAGCGTCCCTAACGTCAATAAATGCGCTGTTGATTTGCGGGAGCTCATCATGAGGTCCTAGCTTCAAAATACCGTTCACGGTTTCGGCAGAATGGTTGAGCTCGTCCTTCACTTCCGAGTCGAACGCCTGAGGCCCAAGACAATACAGAGGGTTCACTGTAGTCAACACAAAGCTGGGCTTCTCCTTTTCAACAAAGTCCCATGCGGCCTTCTCCGCAAATTTTTTAGACCCGAAGTAGCCGGATCTAGCGTTTTCCTTGGCCTCTTCCCAAGTGATTGGGTTCCAGCTCTTCTCGGTGAGTGGCTTGTCGGTACTTCCCATTACAGCAACGAATGACGACGTCAACACAACCTTTTTCACTTGAGGGCCATACTTCTTGATGGCCGTCAAGGCATTGACAGTTCCATTGACTGCAGGCTTAAGGAGCTCCTCCTCGACATCCTTAATTTTGAAAGTAATTGGTGAGGCAGTGTGCAAAAAGTAGGTCACTTGCGGATTTGTCTTCAAGGCTTCGTCAAAAGCACCTTCCGGCTCGACGTCCTCTACAATTGCATAGGAAAACTTGCTCGAATTAAACAACTTGACGAGTTTTTCGCCCTTGGCTGTGCTTCTCACAGTTCCGACCACACTGTAGCCGTTGGAAAGAAGAAGCTTCACAATGTGTTGGGCAAGAAAGCCAGAAGCACCAGATACAAAGACGGATTCAGACATAGAAGAAATAATGAACTGCAGAACCGTCAATTGATACGAAGCGGCCCTTTTATAGTACCATTTTGCAGTGGCGATAGCTTAATCGGTGCCAGTATCTCCGCGGAGACGAGAAAATCTATATTTAATCTCGGAGAAACCCAATTGGACACGGACCTTTCCCAAAGTTTCTTCGGCAAGACGGACGGCGGGAATACAAAGACACTAACCCCGACACTTTTGCTAATATCGAGGAGGTACTGTACAACAATTCGAAGTATGTTGTATTACGTTGCAATTCACTTCTATTCGCGATACCTTGTACAAGAGTGATGTATCCATGATCCGACTGTCCCGTGCTAGTGCATGGAATCAAGTATTTCACTTCTGATTGCGTACTCTCAAGATCTGATTCACCGAGTCGTACACCGAGGTCTCGAGGGTTTTGTATTTGAAACCAAGAAGATTTTTGGTTTTGGTGGTGTCTGTGTCGAGCTCGTCAAATTTGAGCAGATCAGGATTGACACTGTTGGGACTTCCCACAGGAATCTTGCCTCTCAAGCTTTCGAACTTGTCGTTGATGATATCGGCAATTTCTTGGGTAGTGAATGTACCCGAGATCAAAAGCAACCGCTCATTGGCTAGATTATTCTCAATGGCAAACAAGTGAGCCTCAGCGGTGTCTCTCACGTCGATAAACGAGCCACTGTTTTCCGGTATTGGGTCTTTAGGACCCAATTTTAAGATACCGTTAATTGTTTCCGAAGAAAGGTTGAGCTCGCTTGTATCCTCGGGGTCGAATGCCTGAGGTCCAAACACAAACAGAGGAAGTATAGCGGTAAAATCGAAGTTGGGCTTTTCCTTCTCCACAAAGTCCCATGCTGCCTTCTCCGCAAATGTCTTGGATCCTAAATATCCAGGCAAAATACCTTTCTTGGCCTCCTCCCAAGTGATTGGATTCCAGCTTTTCTCGGTGAGCGGCTTGTCGGGGCCCCCGAACACGGCGGCAAAGGAGGACGTCAACACAACCTTTTTCACTTGAGGACCATACTTCTTGATGGCTGTCAATGCATTGACAGTCCCATTGACTGCCGGCTTAAGGAATTCCTCTTCGACATCCTTGATATTGAAAGTGATAGGCGAAGCCGTGTGCAAGAAATAGGTCACTTGCGGATTTTTCTTCAAAGCCTCATCGAAAGCACCTTCCGGCTCAATATTCTCTACTATCTCGTAGGAAAATTTGCTTGAGTTGAACGACTTAACGAGCTTCTCGCCCTTGGCTGCGCTTCTCACTGATCCAACCACACTGTAGCCTTTCGAAAGAAGAAGCTTCACAATGTGTTGCGCGATGAAGCCAGAAGCACCAGATACAAAGACAGTCTCAGACATTGACAATTCTTTGGACTATGGAACTGTCAATTGAGACAGAGAGACTTTTATAGTGCCATTATGTGGCGCCATGGCTCTATTGGTATTACTGAACATCTCCGCGGAGATCATCCTATCGCGGTATATTCCTGTATCTGTTATCGGAGGCACGGGTTCCAGGAGAGTTGACATATCAATTCTCGGTAGTATTTCCAACTTCTGTCGGAAACGGGACCTATGAACGTTCCAATTCCGAACACCCATTTTAAGTGAAGAACAGTGTCCAATTAAGTGACATGTTTCACAGCTAGGTCCAACAACCGGGCAATGTCTTGTATTTAAGTCTTGCGAGCGGTGTACTATACGTATTACCCTTATTAATATTATCAAATTGAAACAATATGAGTGATATATAATATTTTGAATTAACTTTAAATCTAGACACAATAATATTATTAAATTTTATATGTCAAGATAGGATATCATTCTATATCTTTTTGAAGCATCATTCGCACCATTATTTATAATGATACATGATACATAAGTCACGAAGAGTAAAGTATGGGTTCAATCTACATGCGATGCGCAGGTTACTGAAGTTAATAAAATACGCAAAGACTAAAAGAGCTTCTTAATTCTGGTTGCGTACTCTCAAGATCTGGGCCACTGCGTCGTGCACCGAGGTCTCGAGGGTTCTGTATTGCAAACCAAGAAGCTTTTTGGTTTTGGAGGTGTCCGTCTCTAGCTGGTCAGGATTGGAACTCTTGGGGTCACCCACGGGAATCTTTCCCCTCAAGCTCTCGAACTGGTCGTTGATGATGTCGGCAATTTCTTGCGTACTGAACGTACTGGAGATCAAAAGCAACCGCTCGTTGGCAACATCTTTCTCAATAGCTAAAACGTGGGCCTCGGCGACATCTCTTGGGTCAATAAATGCACTGCTGAGCTTGGGGAGTTCGTCTTTTGGCCCCAACTTCAAAATGCCGTCGATGGTTTGGGAAGAAAGATTGAGCTCACTCTCCACTTCTGAGTCGAAAGCCTGGGGCCCAAGACAATACAGAGGAAGTACCGCATTGAAGACGAAGTTGGGCTTCTCTCTTTCAACAAATTCCCATGCGGCCTTCTCTGCAAATTTCTTGGATCCCCAGTAACCAGACAAAACGTCTTTCTTTGACCCTTCCCAAGTGATTGGGTTCCAGCTCTTCTCTGTGAATGGTTTGTCTGTGCCTCCCCTTACCGCAACGAAAGACGACGTCAACACAACCTTTTTCACCTGAGGGCCATACTTCTTGATAGCTTTTAAGGCGTTCACAGTCCCATTGACTGCCGGCTTGACAAGTTCCTCCTCGATATCTTTGACCTTGAAAGTGAGTGGTGAGGCAGTGTGCAAGAAATAGGTCACTTGTGGGTTATTCTTCAAAGCCTCGTCGAAAGCACCTTCTGGCTCGATGTCCGCTACAATCTCGTAGGAAAATTTGCTCGAGTTGAACAATTTGACGAGTTTTTCGCCCTTGGCCGTGCTTCTCACAGTTCCAACCACACTGTAGCCCTTCGAGAGAAGAAGCTTCACAATGTGTTGGGCAAGAAAACCAGAAGCACCAGACACAAAGACTGATTCCGACATAGCAAAAATATTGAACTACGAAACTGCCAATTGAAACAAGGCAACCTTTTTATAGATCCATTTTGCGGTGGCGACAGTAACTTAATTGGCCTCAATCGGCTCCGCGGAGATATTTAATTTCGGAAGAACCTAATTCGACACAATCTGGCACGGACTCTTTCCCAATTTCGGCAGCCGCCGGACGGTGCCTGCAAAGACACTACCCTGACAATCTTTGTCCGAAAAAAGTGGAGCTGTACAACAAATCAAAATCCATACTACTTCACTTCGTGCTGAATCTGCGACGTACAGGTGTACTCATCAGTTAGACTCTTATTGAGGCAAATTTGTATCAAGTTTTTCACTTCTGGTTGCGTACTCTCAATATCTGGGCCACCGAGTCGTAAACCGAGGTCTCGAGGGTTCTGTATTTGAAACCAAGAAGCTTTTTGGTTTTGGTGGTGTCAGTATCGAGCTCGCCAGATTTGAGCAGATCAGGATTGACACTGCTGGGGGCTCCCACAGGAATCTTGCCTCTCAAGCTTTCGAACTTGTCGTTGATGATATCGGCAATTTTTTGTGTAGTGAATGTACCCGAAATCAAAAGAATCCGCTCATTAGCAAGATCATTTTCAATAGCAAATAAGTGGGCCTCAGTGGTGTCTCTCACATCGATAAACGAGCTACTAGTTTCCGGGATTGGGTCATTTGGGCCCAATTTCAAGATACCATTGATGATTTCGGATGACACGTTGAGCTCTCTAGTATCCTCTGGGTCGAATGCCTGGGGTCCAAAAACATACAGAGGAAGTATTGCGGTAAAATCGAAGTTGGGCCTCTCCTTTTCTACAAAATCCCATGCCGCCTTCTCCGCAAACGTCTTGGATCCTAAATATCCAGGCAAAATACCTTTCTTGGCCTCCTCCCAAGTGATTGGGTTCCAGCTCTTCTCTGTGAGCGGCCTGTCGGCGCTTCCCATTACGGCAGCAAATGACGAGGTCAACACAACCTTCTTCACCTGAGGGCCATACTTCTTGATAGCCGTCAAGGCATTCACAGTGCCATTGATTGCAGGTTTGAGAACTTCCTCCTCGACATCCTTGACCTTGAAAGTGATGGGCGATGCGGTGTGCAAGAAGTAGGTCACTTGCGGATTTTTCTTTAAAGCCTCATCAAAAGCACCTTCCGGCTCGATGTCCTCTACTATCTCGTAGGAGAATTTGCTCGAGTTGAACAATTTGACGAGCTTTTCGCCCTTGGCTGCGCTTCTCACTGATCCAACCACACTGTAGCCCTTCGAAAGAAGAAGCTTCACAATATGTTGCGCAATGAAGCCAGAGGCACCGGATACAAAGACTGTTTCAGACATTAACGGTTTTTTGAACTACATAACCGACAATCAAGACGTAGAGGCCCTTTTATAGGGCTGTTTGCGGTGGCGATAGCTTAATTGGTGCCAGTATCTCCGCGGAGACAAGAAAATCTGTATTCCAATCTCGGAGAAACTCAATTGGGCGCGGACACTTCCCGAAGTTTCTTCGGCAAGAAATACGATTACTACAAAAACACTAACCCCGACGCTTTTGTTCAAATAGGAAAAGGACTGTACAACAGTTCGAGATACGTTGTACTACGTTGCACTTCGCTTTGGATTAAATCTACAATCGACGCACGCGTACTATGATGAGGTATTCATAATCCGACTAGAACAGAAGTCAAGCATTTCACTTCTGGTTACGTACTCTCAAGATCTGGGCCACTGCGTCATGCACCGAAGTCTCAAGGGTTCTGTACTTGAAACCAAGAAGCTTCTTGGTCCTCGAAGTATCGGTGTCCAGCTCTTCAGATTTGATGCTCTTGGGTTTTCCCACAGGAATCTTGCCTCTCAAGCTTTCGAATTTGTCGTTAATGATGTCGGTAATTTCTTGCGTGGTGAACGAACCGGAGATCAAAAGCAACCGCTCGTTAGCAATGTTGTTCTCAATGGCAAACAAGTGAGCCTCAGCAGTATCTCTCACGTCGATAAATGAGCCACTGGTTTCCGGAATTGAGTCATTTGGGCCCAATTTCAAGATACCGTTGATAATTTCGGATGAAACGTTGAGCTCTTTAGTATCCTCTGGGTCGAATGCCTGGGGGCCAAAAACATACAGAGGAAGTATCGTGGTCAACTCGAAGTTGGGCTTCTCCTTCTCCACAAAGTCCCATGCAGCTTTCTCAGCAAACGTCTTAGATCCCAAGTACCCGGACAAACCGTCTTTCTTGGCCTGTTCCCAAGTGATTGGATTCCAGCTCTTCTCTGTGAGCGGCTTTTCGGCGCCCCCAAACACGGCAGCATAGGAGGACGTCAACACAACCTTCTTCACCTGAGGGCCATACTTCTTGATGGCATTCAAGGCATTGACAGTACCATTGACTGCAGGCTTAAGGAGTTCCTCTTCGACATCCTTGATCTTGAAAGTCACAGGCGAAGCCGTGTGCAAAAAGTAGGTCACGTGTGGGTTTTTCTTCAAAGCCTCGTCAAAAGCACCTGCTGGTTCGACATCCTCTACTATCTCGTAGGAAAACTTGCTCGAGTTCAATGACTTGACAAGCTTCTCGCCTTTAGCCTTACTTCTCACAGTTCCGACCACATCGTAGCCCTTCGAAAGAAGAAGCTTCACAATATGTTGGGCAATAAAGCCGGTGGCACCGGACACAAAGACAGTCTCAGACATTGACAATTTTTTGGACTATGGAACTGTCAATTGAGATAGAGCGACTCTTATAGTGCCAACATGTGGCGCCATGTGGTGGCTGAGAGCTCAGCGACATTACTCAACATCTCCGCGGAGATCATCCCATCACGGCAAATTCCTGTGTATGTTCTTATGGATGTACGGGTTTTATTATGTTTGACACATCAATTCTCCGTGAGATTTTCCGGTAGTCACGGAATCGGGATCTAAAAACCCCACAATTCCGAGAGCCCTTTCGGCCCAAAAAAATACAGGACAAAATTTAACACGCGTGAACTTTGGGTTTGATCTACATGTAACGTGCAGGTAACTGGAGTTGATTTCATACACAAACACTGGAATAGTCTCTCACTTCTTTGAGCGGGACCTATGAAGACTCCAATTCCGAACTTTCTGGTAAAAATACCGACAAAGTAAAACATATTAAAAAAAAAATCGAAGTTTTGGTTCAATCTACTTGCGTTGCACAGGTGACTGAAGTTGGCTCCTTAGACAAACACCAAAATGGCCTCTCACTTCTGATTGCGTACTCTCAAGATCTGGGCCACTGCGTCGTGCACCGAAGTCTCGAGGTTTCTGTATTGGAAACCAAGAAGCTTCTTAGTCTTCGAGGAGTCGGTGCTAAGAGAGCCAGAACTAGCGCTCTTGGGGTTTCCGACTGGAATCTTGCCTCTCAAGCTCTCGAACTTGTCGTTGACAATGTCAGCAATTTCTTGTGTGGTGAACGAACCGGAGATCAAAAGCAACCGCTCGTTAGCAATGCTGTTTTCAATGGCAAACAAATGGGCCTCAGCGGTGTCTCTCACGTCGATAAACAAGCCATTGTTTTCCGGGATCGCGTCGTTTGGGCCCAATTTCAAGACACCGTTGATAATTTCGGAGGAAAGGTTGAGCTCTCTCGTATCCTCTGGGTCGAATGCCTGTGGTCCGAAAACATACAGAGGAAGCACGGCATTTAAGACGAAGTTGGGCTTCTCCTTCTCAACAAAGTCCCATGCGGCCTTCTCCGCAAATTTCTTAGACCCGAAGTAGCCAGACCAAATGTCTTTTTTGGACTCTTCCCAAGTGGTTGGGTTCCAGCTCTTCTCCGTGAGTGGCTCGTCGGCGCTTCCCATTACGGCAACGAATGACGACGTCAACACAACCTTCTTCACCTGGGGGCCATACTTCTTGATGGCCGTCAAGGCATTTACAGTCCCGTTGACTGCCGGCTTAAGGAGCTCCTCCTCGACATCCTTAATCTTGAAAGTAATTGGTGAGGCAGTGTGCAAGAAATAGGTCACTTGTGGGTTTTTCTTCAAAGCCTCGTCGAAAGCACCTTCTGGCTCGATGTCCTCTACTATCTCGTAGGAGAATTTGTTCGAGTTGAACAGATTGACGAGTTTTTCGCCCTTTGCCTTGGTTCTCACAGTTCCAACTACATTGTAGCCTTTCGAAAGAAGAAGCTTCACAATGTGTTGCGCGATGAAGCCAGAAGCACCAGATACAAAGACAGTTTCAGACATAATAGAAATATTGAACTACAGAATTGTTAATTGATACAAAGTGGCCCTCTTATAGTGCCAATTTGCGGTGGCGACAGTGGCTTATTTGCCTCCAGTGGTGGAACCCAACACTCAACATCTCCGCGGACTTGTAACCCATTCGCCATATGTTCCTGTACCTCTTATTGACGGCAAAAGTTTCACCAAGATGGCTTATTAATTCTTGGTATAAATTTCCATAATCGGGGAGGAAACTTCTAGAAGCCTCAATTACGAGCGCCCTTGCCGTCGAAACTAAAATAAATGAGATAAGAAATACAAGAACGTGAACCTCGGGTTCAATCTACATGTGTCGCGTAGGTTGTTGGTGTTGATTCCATACACAATCACTAAATAGTCTCTCACTTCTGGTAGCGCACTCTCAAGATCTGAGACACGGAATCGGACACGCTTGTCTTGAAGTCCTTGAACTTGAAGCCGAGCAATTCCCTTGTCTTTGTGTTGTCCAAAGGCGACAGGTTCTCTGGAAGCGCTTTCTCAGGTGACCCCACTGGAATCTTACCTCTAAAGTAGTCAAAGTTCTCGTTGACAACGTTCAAGATATTCTGTGACAGGAACTTTCCTTCGCTTACCAACAATCTCTTGTTGGTGAAGTCTTTCTCAACAGCGAGCAAGTGTGCCTCCGCGACATCTCTCACGTCAATGAAGGATCCAGAGTCGTTGGGCACGGGAGAGTTGGGACTCAACTTCAAGACCTTGTTAATGACCTCACTCGAATGGTTGAGGGTCTCTTTCACGTCTGAGTCAAAAGCCTGAGGTCCAAAGACGTACACCGGATTCACCGTATTCACGGTGAAATGTGGCTTTTCATCCGCTACGAAGTCCCACACAGCTTTCTCTGCAAACTTTTTAGAACCGCTGTAGCCACGCTCACCGCTGGTCTTAGCCTCTTCCCAAGTCACGGGGTTCCACGACTCTTCGGTAGTGAAAGGGTTTGCCATTGCGGCAAATGAGGACGTGACTACCACCTTCTTGACATTGGGACCGTAAGCTTTCACTGCCTTGAGGGCATTTTTGGTTCCGTCCACGGCCGGTCTCAACAAGTCTTGTTCCACGTCGTTCACTTGGAATTTCACGGGCGAAGCCGTGTGGATAAAGTAGACCACATCGGGGTGGTTTTTCAACGCCTTGTCAAATGACCCTTCAGGAACAATGTCCTCAATCACCTCGTAGGAAAATTTGTCGGTATTGAACTGCTTGACAAGGCCATCGCCTTTCTCCACACTTCTCACAGCGCCCACGACTTTGTAGCCGTGCGCAAGGAAATGCTTAACAACGTGCTTGGCAATGAAGCCTGTGGCTCCCGTAACGAAAACTGTCTTTGTCATAATTATGTTAAAGAGTGTTGTATGAGAAGACAGGGACCTTACATCTTTATATAGGCGTGCCAAACCGCGAGTTGCTTTGTAATCTGGTGGTTAGACGCCGTCTGCTTTGTAATCCGATCGGACGTAATCGCGCGAATTGCTGCGAATGTGGGCGCAAAATCCACGGAAAGTGTGGCTTGGACCACAGAAACACGTATCATCATAATTTCGAAACAGAGTAGGGAATAAATTGAGGGACCAATGGTCCCTAGCCACAAGCTGCAAGTAACAGTGTGCCAATGGTTGCCGCCTGTCAGTATCTTCCATTGAACTACACTCCCACCTCATTCTACGAACCGTAGTCAAAACCAATCAACATGTACTAGATTTTTCTTACACGCAAGATTTGAGCGATTGTGTCCTTGATAGTTGTCTCAAGGTCATAATACTTGATCCCAAGCAACTTTCTCGACTTAGAATCGTCGATCGCGGACTTCGGCTTGGCGAGCTTGTCAGGGGTACCCACTGGGATTTTACCTTCCAAGGACTTGAAGTTCTCATTAATAATGTTCAAGATTTTCTGAGTCAGATAGGATCCGCTGTTCACAAGCAAGCGCTGGTTAGACAAGTTGTTCTTGATAGCCGAGAGGTGCGCTTCGGCCACATTTCTGACATCAACAAAATTTCCAGACACATCTGCAATAGGCGCATCTGGCTTCAACTTTAAGAGTCCGTTGACAATCTCGGCGGAAAAGTTGAGGGTTTCCTTCACGTCAGAATCGAACGCTTGTGGACCCAAGATAAGCACTGGGCTGATGCTGCTGGCGTGGTAGTTGGGCTTTTTCTGCTTGATGTATTCCCAAAACGCCTTTTCTGCAAATGTCTTCGAGGCAATGTAAGATGGAAACGGCCCACTCGATCCCTCCTCCAAAGTGATGGGGTTCCATGACTCCTCATTGTAGGCCACAGAGCTGCCCTCCACAGTTAATCCAGTCATGTGTGCGGTCACAGAAGACAAAAGAACTACGTTTTTGACGTTCTTCCCGTACGCTTCGATGCTGCCGAGAACAGTCTTCACGCCCCTGATGGCCGGGTCAATAACACTCTTTTTTTTGTCCTCCAGCTCCAATTCAAGGGGGGTAGCCGCGTGGATAAAGGACGTCACCTCTGGGTGCTTCTTCAAAGCGTCATCAAAAGCTCCTTCTTGGTCGATCTTGGGCACTACTTCGTAAGAAAACTTGTCTGTGTTGAACGACTTGACGAGTCTTTCACCCTTTTCGGCACTCCTTACGGATCCCACGATGTGGAAACCCTCAGAGAGAAAAAGCTTGATGATGTGCTGAGCGGCGAACCCGTTAGCACCGGAGATAAAAACAGTTTGAGCCATAATATTTTTTGTTTGTGAGTTTAGAAATATGTAACACAATTGAGAGAGGAAATACCCAATCATATTTATACTAGTCTAATTCATGTTCGGCTAAGGTGACATCGCCTCTCGCATTGCAATAAATCCGTGGATTTGCCACAAGTAGTTTAAAGCCGCGGCGACCCCACCGTTAATTATAAGCACGATGTCGCGCCTCTGTAGTTGTAAGCCGGGCATAGACACAAAAGGGTAACGCCGCCACCCGAGTTTGTCAGAAATATTTTGGGCATATGGAGATTAATTACGAGACTTGATTTATTACACTTCCGGCGTATCCCGGATAACTTTATTTTTGAAATCAAAAAGAAGAAGCACGGGCTGCGAGCCCGTGCTGAGAAACTAACTGTGGGTGCAGCGCAGCACGTCGAATGATTTTGTGTGAAACTCCGCAAGCTGAGCCATGAATATTCGATGGCCCTGGTGACAATCGCTGCTCCCCTTCCTTACCTCGGGAACCCTTTCCTAGCCCGTTGCACCATACTCACCCAGCATGATTCGCTAAGTAGCTTCGTAGCCACTCAAAATGGCGAATACACATGCTCGACCTCGTGGTACAGGTTGTTTGATCTGGCAACCTTTTGCACCATATGGTGCACCGTAATGACCACGGCGTTGATTACAGCAAATGCTCCTATTCCGATCAAGATCCTCACAGCGAGCAGTCCCAAGGCAGCAGCCGAGTTTGTGCTCTTGGCCTTGGCCTTATGGGTGGAAGACGACTCTGCCCTCTTAAAATTCAGCCCGGTTGCCTCAAAGCTGGTGGGCGTCGCTATGTCACTTGATAGGGACAGCTGTTTCAGGTGAAATTGAGAGGCTGTGCCTAGCACGCCGTGGGTGCAATGTGGATAGGTGACAAGGGCTGCCATGGCGACAAGTAGAAGCACGCAGAGCGATGCCTTCCATTTATGGACGCCAGCCTTGTGGTTTTGTACTGGTTTCTCCATTGTTTTGTGTGGAATAAAGCGGAGCAGAAAATAGATCTATATTTACCTGGATACCGAGTTGGGACAGTGCGAAGTATGAGCGCTACTTCGTGATGCAACCCTCTGCCCCTACCAGCTAGCTTGCAAAGAGCAGCAAAGTAGCAGTCGCCGGTCGATGCACAGCAGTACAATCTCTCCTTCTTCTCCTTTCCTCGAGCTGGTCGTCGTTGGGTGGGTGCCGTGGAGGTGAAGAGTGGCGTCATGTGACGTGGCACGTGACTCATCTGCAAAAGGCGAATGCTCATCGTCGTTTTCACGTCGCCGTACCGCTCCAGAGCTCCTCACACAATGTCGGGCGTCTTGTTTGAAGATATGTTCGTGATCGACTCGGTCGATCTCGCGCGGTACAACAAGGTCAGCCGCATCGAGGGCCAGTCGTCGACGTCCCAGCATATTAAGATCACCTTGGACATTAACAGCGAGTTGTTCCCGGTGAAGGAGAACGACTCGTTAACAATCACGTTGGCCTCCTCGCTAGGCAACGACTCCTCCATGATGACCTCGAGCGGCTCGTGGAGACCCCCCAAGAGGGGCGAGAGGTCGTTGGCTGACGACTACGACTACGTCATGTATGGCACTGTCTACAAGTTTGAGGAGAGCCCCGACTCCGACAACATGGCAGTGTATATTTCGTTTGGCGGCTTGTTGATGCGTTTGGAGGGTGGATACAGATCGTTGTCAAGTTTGAAGCAGGAAAACGCTTACATCTTGATTCGTCATTACAAGGAGAACTAGAGGGTGTGTACACATAGAAACGTAAAAATAAAGCAGAGCTAATTGTTGGTCATTGTGTTTGTAGTAGACGAAGATTGGCCGTTTTGGGCTTCCTTTGCTATGTCTTGTGTTTGTCGTAGAATTACGTGCACCGTTCCTCGTCTCTACTCCGACGCAGCTTGAGCAAAAAGATGCTTTTACACTAAGAATTGAGCTCTCGTTTCTTATCTTGCCTTCGTATTCTTTTTTGTATTTTCCTTTTTTTTTTTTGATCGCCAGCAAGCCTCCATGTTCCTTTTGGATCACTCGTATCTTTCCGCCTGGTCTCAGCTTTTCCCTCAGTGAGCGCCATACCGGCCTCCGCGTAACGTCCCTCAACCCCATACTCAGATCGAACCCACAGCGCCAGTCATGGACGACACAGATAAGCGTATGTGCTGCATTCCTAGTGCTCCCTGTGCTAGCAAGTACTAACTCTAGAATAGCGGATCCGCTTCTCAAGCAGGTTCCTCTCATAAGAAACCCAGCTTACCAAACCCCCAAACCGATCACATTGAATGCCAACTACGAAAAGCTTCTAGCTACCCTACCGAGCACTGTGACTCCACCGAAGCTCAATGTGACTCAGGAAAACTTGCAAGAGTGGAAGGCCGAACTAGAAGCGTTGAAACGTGACTCTTTGGACGCGGATCGCCGACGCCAAGAGGCGCAGGTTTACGAAGATTGGCTTTCTGGCGTCAAGCGGAAAGTTGCTCCTGGTTTCAGCTTTGATGTGATGACCCCGTCAAACGAAAAATGATTGAAAGAGGCGAGGTAAGGCTGGCGCATTTGAATACTATGTCGCCTCAGACAAATACTGGAAGCTAACTGCTCGGCGCCGGCAAAATTGTGAGAGGTGGATATCTTCAGCTATCTCCCCAAAAAAGCGGAGTAAATAATTTGTACTATTTATTTAGCATGCCCCATTTACATCTTAGAAGCCCTTCTGCGATAGGGCTCGTCGCAATCGCGGTGCTCATTGCCCCACAATAACAAACCGCTCCATTCGTGCCATGAATCTTCTAGCGAGCCGAAATCGGCGCAGACTAAAAGCAATTGCGTTCGTAGCTTGCTTTGTGATTGTTTGCTGGTGCTTCATCCAATATGTTTCCCTAAAGCATTTGGAAGTGCATCCTCAGGTTGATCCCTCGTTCAGTATAGTTCAAGCCAGGAAGCTGTTTGACGACCCGCTTTATCAAAATTGGCCGGACGACAGCCCGGACTTGACCAAGAACTGTGAGCGATATTGGAAACAGTTGAAGAAAGCCAAGCGGCTCCCGATCTCGGTCAACTGGGGTGCTACTTTCGAACCTCGCATATACAACAAGTCAAAGTGGATGATCAAGGCGAAGAAACTATTGCGCAAAAAGCTACACGATAAGGGCCAACGCCTCAAAGACTTCCACATCAAGCAATTGCAGGACCAATTTCTTCGTGAACAAATTCAAGTAAGCCGTGTCGAGAACTCATTTGTGGCTCACATCACCGACCTTCGAGTATACGGGAGGTGTGCTTTGGATCCTAACGGACCGAGGTTGAAACATACAGACAGAGCCTCCAAGTCCTTGGTTCGGTCCATGGTTCCTTGGTACAGCGGTCCTGACTCTTTGGAAGACTTCCTCACGGCCAAAACGGATGGCCGTGGTATAGTCATACCAATATTGCCGGAGTCTCAGATTTCCATTCAGATTGACGAAATCGCTCGTTTGATAAGTGTCCTCAGACTCCAAGGAAATAAGCTCCCGCTCTTTGTGACTTACAGTGGCAAAAAGACCTTGCCTAAAGCAAAACAAGACCTACTTATGAAAGTAGCTACCTCTGAGTCTGAAGCTTTTCCACGAAGCTACGATGAGTTTCTAAAATCCAGAGAGGGCCAGAAGCTTAATCTACGCAAGCAGCAAGTGCAATTCAAGAATCTTGATGAGTTTGTCTCCCCGAAAACAAAATTGTCCGATGACTTACTCTATATCCTTTCTGCCATTTGCAACCCCTTCAAAGAGATGATCATCATGAAATCTTGGACCATTCTTTTGCACGAGAATGTAGAAAGCTATTTTGAAAATGAAAACTATAAATCTCAGGGGATGCTTTTTTTCAAGAATAGGCCCCTGTTGGATACGAAACCAGATCCGTTCCCTCCTGGCTTTTTTGAGATCAACGAGCTAGTGAATGTATTTGGTAGACCAAATACCAAAGAGTCGAAGTTGTTTGGAGTGAAAATTCCTCGCAGCATTCACACCAAGAGAGTCACAGAGAAAGGTTTTCTGCAATTGTTGGATACGTCAATGGCTATCCTCGATAAAAGAAAAACAATGCCAGGAATGCTCATAAGCAGTGTTTTGCATTCTTTTCCTATCTTGAAGCCTAGGTATGACTCTTCCTCTAAGTCGGGTCTGGACTTATTTTGGTTAGGCCAAGAACTTGCAGGCACGAGCGATTTTGTCAATTTTAACCAGTTCTTTGCCTCTGTCCCTGGTGTTGTCACCCCTCCTGAAAACCTACCCAAAGAAATGTTGTCAAGACAAGTTTGCTCCAGCTCGTGGTCCCAAATCGACAGTGATAACCATGCCATCATATACGTGACTTCTCATCAGCTTCGAAATAGAGTCCTTCCTGATTTTCCGATCGCAGTTAAGGATAAGTTCACAATTAAAGAAGACCTTCCTTCCTCCGAAGATAAAGTTGCCAAGATCGATCCAACTATTGCTGAGGAAACGGTGGGTAAAAATCTTTTGTACATAAGAGCTGCGCTTCCTCCTGTTGCACTCGACGAACCCGCCTATAACACTAACGGGCAGCCATTCACACTGTGTGAACATATTGCAGACTTTGGATCTGCAAATGATTACTGGTGCTCTTACGATGTTGTTGGAAGCATTGAACTATCTCAACGATCGCTTGTCTACGAATACAATACTCGCGATGTTCTGAGGTTCCTATTCTACTTAGATGTGTGGCTGCAAGACCCAAAATCATACATAAGCTATAGCGTTAAAAGCGCAAAAAAGGATTAAACTGGTCTTTAACCTAGAGAAACTCAATACATAGAAAAAAAGGCTCGTCAAGATTAAAATATACTCAAAAAAGAAACGTCACAGACAGGATTCGAACCTGCGCAGGCAATGCCCAACGCCTAAGCTGCATATAGCAGGGCGTCGCCTTAACCACTCGGCCACTGTAACATAGAACACGAGGTAATGAAAATTAAATTGATTTGAAAAGAGGCTTTCGTCATTGAAATGTCACCTGAATTGCAAGGGCCATATTTGCGAATATCGTCCTTACATATTCATGAACCAAATTTTAAGCTCTGACAGTTGGTAAGATCAGCTCAATGATTCAATGCTAGCTGTAACCCAGTAACGAGACGGTTTACAAATGAAGATGGCACATACACTTGTTTACTTGGCCGGCCCTCATCGAAAAAAATTAAAGAAATATATAGTGTTCCTTCAGGTCGCAATATCTGGAAAGATGTCTCCAGGGTAAATGGCCGTTGTGGCAAATTGTGGTCAGGCTAAAGTACTCGTGAGAAGGAATCTATTCTTTTCGTCTTATGATTATCTATTCTTCGTCATATTATTCTTTTGGTGTGTCACCGTCTAAAGTTTAGATGGCTTTTGTTTAATTTGCTTGTACACTGCTTTTTCGAACTCAAAAAAGCCCTCGACGCAGCTCTCATCCAAGTACGGCAAAATTTGGCAACCCCATAATCCAGCACAACCATTTTCAAAGTCAACCCAGAAAAATAAGTTTGCAAGACCAGTCCAGAAAACTGAGCCCGCAGCACGTCCATTAGGGCCCTCCACCTTGTTATAAGCGCACCCCAACAAACTGTAGCCATCTGATGGGTCACTAGCGGGAAGCGGAAAGTTCATCTTGAGATTATCCGGAAGGTGGTTTTTCCTGGCATATTCAACAGCTTCTCTCGACAAAATCTTGATTCCTGTGTCCGGACTTGTACCGTAGTTGAGCCAAATTCTCAAGAATTTCAAAAAGTCGCCAACAGTCCCAAAACAACCTTGGCCACCCATATCTACTTCTGACACAAGCGGAACCGGAGGCCTGTTGTTAAAAAGCTCCAACACATCGTCCGACTTGTCATGCAATCTCACCAAGGATGACGTGTCTGTCATCTTAAAAGTGCAGTCTTTCATATTGGCTTTGCTGAAAACATTCTCTTCCAAAAATTCAGACAACGTCTTCCCTGAAATTGCCTCAACGATAAGTCCAAGCCAGTCAAAACTATGTCCGTACGTCCAAGCGGCTCCTGGCTCGTGAACAAGAGGCATGATCAAGGGCTCGAACAACTTCCTCAGTGGTTTCCCAGCATGAATTCTCTTCTTGGACATGATACGGAGGTAGCTGTTATCAGAAAAGATGTAGGCGAAGCCTGAGTTGTGAAGCAAGAGGTTTTTGATCGTGACATCCTTCTTTGGTTTTTTTGGAGGGTACTTCAAGTCACCAGTGTCAATATCGACTTGGTCCTCGTCAATCACGCCAAAATCGCCTATGGCTGGAATATATGTCTTGGCAGGAGCATCCAAATCCAATTGTTTTCGGTCCCATAAGATTAAGATTGCCATGGCGGTCATGGTCTTTGTGCAACTGAACAAGCACAACTTGCTATCAAGCGACACTGGCTCACCTGTCTCCAAATTTTTCACGCCCTTGGCCCCGAGATACTGGGTGGCCAGAGCAGTGGTCCAACCAGCGATTACAGCATTGATCTCTGGGACAGATTCACCGTCCTTCGGGGTAACACGTTTTGCACAGATCTCATCGAAAATACTCATTGCTGATCGATCGTCAAAAGTAACTATAGCACACAATCGTTCTGACTTTGCTGTCTTTTCATACCTTTCGAAATGTATATGCCTGATCTTGCATGTGGGGTACATCTGCTACCGAGGACTGCGAATTTCCTAACTCGTACACACTAATTGTTGAGGACAATCCTGTCACGGCACCAAGTTCCAGGAAAAACTACAATTTGAGTGCTATTTTTAATTCAATTTGACTGATGGTAGTGAAAGCAGTGATCCACTATGCAATTTGAAAATTCAAAAGAAAAAATAGTCTGTTTTTGATTTTCTGTTGATGCTTTTATATTTATTTAACAGCTTGGCTGTCGCATTTTTTCGTAATTTTTGACTTAGTGTAGGGAGCTTGTGAACTGGATGAGGACATTCACATACATGCCGATCCAAAAAAAAGTGAAACAACTCGGAAAGATACCGCTGTATCAAGATAAAAAAAAGTGAAAATCTCTACAAGTAGCTGATAATGGCTTGTATTGCCGTGTTAGAACGAAACTATTACGCAGAACAGCATGCTCAGTGTTCCAAAATACGCATGTTACCAGTAACCACAACATTCTCCAACACTGAGCCATTGGGGATGTCAATGGACTCGTTTTCGTTGACAACAATGATCACGGTTCCCTTCAATGTGACGTTTCTGCCGAGCTTCACGTTACCAGTGATGGTGAGATGGTCCAACTCCAAAATCTTGGGCATCAGAGGAAGCCTCTTTTGGAAGTCATTGACCTTCTTGAAATGCGAACCCAACTTGATCAACGGATTAGGGAAACCATATCTCGTTGGGTCCAACTTCAATGCACCGTGCTCGAGGTAGAACAAGTCAGACTTGACCAAGAGCAAATCAGAGCAGGTCTTGACGGGCAAGAATCTGGATCTTGGCACAACGACACCATGAGCGCCCTCGAAGTGTCTGATGGCAGCACCAACGGCAGTTTCCAATTGCAAGACATTGATGTCAGAGGAGCCCTTTGAGATCGACTTCTGGTTTGGAATGATCTCGGACTCGATGGCATTGGACTCAACCAATCTCTTGACAGCCCTCAAGTTGATCCACAAATTGTTGGTGTTGAAGTACTTGAATTTCTTAATGCTTTTGAACTCTTCGACATGCTCCTTAGGTACTTGGGCAATCTCCAACAATCTCACCTGGCCGTCGTAGTTGATCAAGGTTCCTCCCTTGACATCAGCTCTGGTCTTGTCAGTCAATTCCATAATGTACTCGGCGCCGGTTTCTATCATGTGGTTCAAAATGTTGGTATCCACAGTGGCACCCAAGTTGTCACCGTTGGAAACGAACAAGATTTCTCTTCCTTGTGCCAACAAGGAGTCCAATTCACCGGACGACACCAAGCTCTCAAACAAGTCGCCGTGTCCAGGTGGGTACCAAGTTTCCAAATCGTCATCAAAAGACTCTGGAACGGGCAACAAAGAGTCCTTGAAGATTCTTGGATATCTGGACTGGTTGAAAGTCTTCACCCTGATTCTGTGACCAGAATACTTCTTGATGATTTTTGCGGTGTCGGCGTCGGTGTTGAAGGAGTTCATCAAGAGAAGGGGCACATCCGTGTCGTACTTTCTGTTCAAGTGCTCAATCTGTCTCACAGACAAGTCCAAGAAGGTGTTTCCGTCTCTCACCTCGATGACGGACTTGGGACCCACGCAACCCATGGAGGTACCCAATCCACCGTTCAACTTCAACACCGCCAACTTCGACAAGTTAGCCACGTCCTTGTCAGCAGCCTCAGGCAATTTGGAGTATGCCACCACTTCGTTTGGAGTAGGAGACTTGATCTTGTCCCAGTCCAATGTCGAACCGGAGGCCTTGTCGGCCACGTATCTTCTGAACAAGGCGAAGAAAGAGTCCATCTCATTCTCAAAGCGCTGCTGGTCTTCCTTGTTTGACACGGTGTCTGCCAAGTTGTTCAAGGCATTCCGCATTTGCGAAGCAGCTACGGTGGTAGCAGTGTTGTCGAAAGCCTATTCAATAGTTAGTAACTTACTGGCGTGACTCCAGCGGCATCAGACGGGCGGACAACCAAATGAAAGCTGAGCCTGTGATTGCCCTCACGATCCAACACTGTGAGTGATTTTCGGGACACATACATATGACGATTGAGTTTTTGTGTGCTTCTTCATGTTTGTGGTCCTGCTAAGTCTAAAGCTTCGAAAGGATGGAGCAGCAATAGATCTTTATTTGCTGGTTGCGTACAGTCCTGTGTGCACCCGTGCATCTTGACGCGACGCATATCCTGTCAGTCTAGAGGGTGGGGTTGGGCAGAAAAAGAAACGACTGGACAGGACTTCGGCCGGAGTTGGGCCGTAGAGTTTTGGGTCGCTTCTTCTTTCATTTTGAACAGTAAATTGCTGTCTGGATCCACGAAAGTACTTCGGCCAAGTTCATTAGCAACTGAGTCGAGTGCCCGTGGCCAATGCCGCATATACAATACGCAGGCATTTGGAACCAAAACAAACACGGGGACAAAGCCACGAGACAAGAAAAGGAGTCACAGAGAAGCACTAAGGCAACACACTACGCTTGTCGCTCTAAGCTTACAGCATGAAATAGCGAGGGAATTCGTTTGTGAAGTGAAGGAAAGGATTGTCTCGAGATTTTTCACCTCAAAGGGCACGCGTCGTATGGGACGCTTACGATGAAGCTCGAGCTACTGCTTTGTTTTTTTCCATCCAAGGCAAGGTGAGGGCAGTAGACTCGGTCCAGTGCACTCATTATGAAACATCTGAATCTCGTTCCCGTCTTCTATCCCTGTCTTTTTTTTGCGTGCATTCTCAGCGCCAACTCCGCGCACCGAGTCAATTGAGGGCAGTTATTGAAGCATGATGCTGGAAGTTAATGGTATGAAGTAATTTATGCATTTGTGCCTACGGTACCCTCATTTAAAGTCGCTCTGACACTTTACATTCTGCTCTTGTATATCCGAGCATATTTTTTATGTAAAGTAAGGCTCTGTGGCCGAGCGGTCTAAGGCGGCAGACTCAAGTTCTGTTATCGTAAGATGCGCGTGTTCGAATCACGCCGGAGTCATTTACTTTTTGCACTTTTATTTTTCTTTCGAAATGAAACCGGAGTTTGCCTTTTCTTTCTGTGACACTGGGGTACTATTGAGAGTTCCATGGTATAATCCACAAATATGAAAAGAAGTGAAGACCGGTTCGCATTACGAAAACGCATACGAGAATATATTACGAGAAGCATAACTGTGACTCTATAACGCCGCACCGAGCGTCTCCTCGTATAATTAGTTTTTCTTGTGAGGTGACGCATCTTGGCCTTAAATCCACCACTAGCAGATAGTTCGCTGACCTCCTGCCACATTCGGATCTTTCTGGCTCAGCGCTATCTGCAGCTGACTCATCGTATCTATATTTATTCGGTGCAGGTGCACATTGTGGAGGGCGATTAGGTCGAGACGTGACACCCCATAAACAAAAGCACTACAAGGACAAGCACCCCAGCTGTTGAAACACAATGGCTGTCATCCAGTCCTTGCTTGACACAGACTTGTACAAGCTCTCCATGCAAGCTGCTGTTTTTCAGCACTTCAAGGATGTACCGGTAACATACAAATATACAAACCGGACGAACCAATTGACCCTCAATAGGGAAGCCGTGGAGTGGGTGAAAGAGCAGATCTTGGCCTTGGGCACGTTGAGATTCACTGAGGACGAGATCACCTACTTGCACAAAACGTTGCCCCTGATTCCCAGAGAATACTTGGAGGCATTGAGGTCATTCAAGTTAGACCCAAAGACCCAGGTGAAATACTTCAATGACAAGGAGCACATCGAGGACTTCTACTTGGAGATCCATGGAACATGGTACGAGACCATTCCGTACGAGATCCATATCTTGTCACTTGTTTCCGAGGCGTACTTCAAGTTCGTCGATACCGAGTGGAACTATGATGGCCAGGAAAAGTTGGCCGCACAAAAGGCCAAGCACTTGATTCTGAACGGCTGTGCGTTCAGTGAGTTTGGAACAAGGAGAAGACGCTCGACTAAAACACAGGACATCGTTGTGAAAGCTATCAAGGAAGCCGCCTTGGAGTTGGGGCCCGACAAGAGTAAACTCTTTTTGGGAACGTCTAACGTTGCGTTCGCTAAGAAATACAACGTCATGCCTATTGGAACTGTTGCTCACGAGTGGTTTATGGGAATTGCTGCGGTCACCAATGACTACGCGAAAGCAAACAAGCTTGCCATGGACTACTGGATCAAGACGTTTGGCCCAGAGAATTGCGGATTGGCTTTGACAGACACCTTTGGCACAGACGCGTTCCTCAAAGTGTTTGAAAAGCCCTACACTGACTACTACACCGGAGTCAGACAAGACTCGGGCGATCCAATCTTGTACTGCCAGAAGATTGCTGAGCACTTCAAGAAGCTCGGATACCCACCAATGTCAAAGACAATCTGCTTCTCGGATTCTCTAAACTCGGAGAACTGCCTCAGGTACAAGGATGCTGCGCTTAAAGCAGGCTTGAAGGTGACTTTTGGGGTGGGGACGTTCTTTACCAACGATTTCAAGTCCACAGTAGCTCCCTTCGAAAAGTCGCAGCCACTTAATATTGTCATCAAGTTGGCCGAGGTTGCAGGAGCACCAGCCATCAAAATCAGTGACAACATCGGCAAAAACCTCGGCGACCCCGAAACCGTGAAGAGAGTCAAAGAAGATCTTGGGTATCTCGAGCGGGAATGGACGGAGGGCGACGAAAGACACCGTTGGACCTCCAAATAGACACGTGAAGGGCCTTCACACATATGCCTCATTGCCGTTCATTTATATTTTTGCAGTTAGATATGTTCCTTCAAAGCAGGTTCTTAGTGAATTCAATGCGCATGCATGTAGGAGGTCAGGCACCTCATTCGCACTAGTCCGGACATGATGCTCATCTCGAGCCAGACCAATGCCAACATGCTCTTGACAATCGAGGCACTCTCGCAGGTTCTAGAAGCTGTGGATGGTCCAGAGAGAGGAAGACAGCAGCAAGAGGCCGAGCAACAGCTCAAGAATTGGGAGATCGAGCCGGGCTACCACTACCTACTCCAACAGGTGTATCTCAACCGAGACTTGCCGCTCAGAGTCAGATGGATGGCTATTATATGTTTCAAAAACGGAGTCGAAAAGTACTGGAGAGCGACGCGTGTAAACGCCATCAAGCCCGAGGAAAAGGTGCAAATCCGGGCTCATCTTTTCGACTTGGTTAGTGACAAGAACAGCCAGTTGACCATCCAAAACGCACACGCCATAGCCCGAATTGTTCGGTTTGACTTTCCCGCAGAATGGCCTGATCTCTTTGAAAAAGTGAGTGCTAGCTTGGAATCATACGTGTTCGTTGAGAACTCGTTAACGTCCACCAACAACATGTTGACGATCCTCAACCAGATGGTGAAGTCCGTGTCGGTTGTTCGTATTGGACGTGCCCGCCATGCCTTCCAGAGCAAGGCACCGCTTTTGTTGCCTTTGTTGATCAAGATGTACTTGAAGTACTTTCATATGTGGACCTCGTCATTGGACCTCACGATTATGGATATTTGCTACAAATGTCTAAAGAACATCAGAAGAATCATTCCCGAGGGATTCGAGCAGCCGCACAAAAACCAAGACATTGTTGAATTCCTCAAATTGTCGGTATCACACTTGCAAGCTTTGGTTAATGAGCACGAAAAATACTCCTCGGACTTGCTTGATAAGTATGTCAAGTCGTACAGTAAATTGTACGTGGACTTGATCAACAACAATCCAACCAGTTTCATTCTCGTTCCAAATTCCCAAGAAATCGTCACTACTTTTATGTCACTCTTGAAAAACAAGGCTGAGGATATCTATAATAGCTCGGAGGAGAACGACTTTTGGGTCGCCTTAGCTCTCAAAGGCATCTTAATTTTGAAGAGATTAGTCACTTACATATACAAGCAGGGCGCTGTGACACTCAAGCAAAGAGGCGACAAGGAGGAAGTGAATAATGCCATTGCTCTTTTGAAGTCACAAACATTCACGCCAGCAGTGATTCAAGAGCTTTGCGACTTGTTGATCACTTGGTACTTGCGTCTTAAGCCGTCTGACTTGGAGAGCTGGCTCTTGGAGCCGGAAGAATGGGCTAACGAGGAGCTCAGCTCAAGTTGGGAGTACCAAGTGCGGCCATGCGCAGAAAACTTCTACCAGGATTTGATGAAGTTCTTCAAGAACGATCTTTCCGATTTCATTTTGGGAAAGATCTCCAGTGGTTTAGCACAGAACGATTCTGTTGAGAATATATTGGAGAAAGATGCTTTACTATGTGCATTTCAACTCTCGGCAGACTCCATCTCAAACAGCGTGAGTTTCGACCAATTGCTAGTGGAGACTTTCATTCCCGAGGGTTTGAGAAATGACAGAGTCGAAAACAAGATCATCAAGAGAAGAATAAGCTTGATCGCAAAGACATGGGTCACGGTAGACTGCTCTCGTGAGCTGAGAGTACAGATTTGTCGAATGCTACTCGATTTCATGCAACAAGATAATAAAATCAACGACAAAGTGGTGCAGATATCAGCAGTCCAAGCATGGAAGGCAGTGATTACCGACTGGGATTTCAACAAACACGATGTTCAACCACTTTTGAAGCCTATTGTGACCCTGATGCTCGCCATGTTGCAAGAGATGCAGTTCCCAGAGACAAAGCTCTTCATATTGGATACTTTGGCCAGCACATTGGACGTCTGCAATCCTCTTGTTGACCCGGTCACACTCAAATGCATCTTGGACGTGGTACCTGGCTATTGGGACAACTCCAGCAGTGACGGCAATGGCGAGTTTATTTTGAAGACATCTCTACTCCGCGTATTGAAGAATTTAGTGATTGCAACGAACAGAAATTCAGCAGCAACTCACTTCATAACAATCCCCTTGATTCAAAGCTGCTGTACACCAAATTCTGAGTACTATTCTCTTCTTTCCGAGGACGGATTCGAGTTGTGGCTCGCTGTGCTCCAATACTACCCACCGAAAGAAGCCATATCCAACGAGCTTCAGGAGTTTTTCGGCCTAGTGGTACCAGCGCTTGTTGACTCTACCGAGATATTGACTACTATATTGTCCATCACGAGATCTTATGCTTTGTTATACCCCGAAGCATTTTTGTCAGACTATGGCACTGAGATCTTCCGTGTGCTTTCTGGTTATATCCCGTCGATGCGGGACGACGCATTCGAAACGTTCATCGCCTTAATGGACATTCTTTTTCTTCTGGAGAGTGAGAACGAGGAGTTCATGAGTCAGGTCACGGCAAGTGGAATCATAAGCGCCATGGTAAACTATGTTCTTGACGAAAATCACAGCATAGTGCTTGCAAATAAGATTTTGATGGTACTTTCAAGATTGCCAGTCAAGTCTCCTGAGGTGTTCTTCCAACTATTTCAGCATTTGGGCGTGGACATCGCCACATTTTTAGGCATATGGGTGTCGTACTACAAGAACAACGGCAACCCCAGAAATAAGAAGGTTAATCTCTTGGCCCTTTTGTCTTTGACCGCATGTGCTGCCCCCACCGATCGCTTTGGCTTAGCTAAGCTATTGAGCGATGTTGCAAGAAAGTGCTTTTTGTACTTGGAGGAAATCAACGAGGAGCCGTCGGGCAACAGCAGGGCCTACGAGGAAGACTTTGTCTATGCGGACATCAACAACTATGCATATTTGGATTCTGACATTTTAGCCCACGGAGAGAAAATTCGATACCAGGAGTTGCTAGCCGCGAAGGATGCGGTTTACAACGTGAATTTGAGGCAGTTCATTCTCCAAAGGTTCCAGGACATAAGGCTGCAATTGAGTGAGGAGAATTTTGCTGTGTTGATGTCGCTTAACGACCAATACACCAACGAAAAATTGCAGGAGCTTATGTCATAAAAGATCCAGACACAAAATAGCAAATATATTCCAGCTTTATTCTAGCTTCATTCACTTATTGAGTATTGAGGTCCCATTCGCTGTATTCCGCTCTGTATGGTGGTGCACACGAAGACGTAGGATCAGCTGAGGTGCCGTGCCTGGTCGCGGTAATCTCACAAAGCATCACTTACAGACAAGAGTGAGCACTGTCACGGCAATAATCATGCTCAGACAGCTCAAGCAGCTAGCAATACACAGCAAAGAGAGAGGGGGCCTCCGGGGCTTCCGGAGCCAGAACAGAGGCTTCGGACTCAGTGCCCGGGTTAAGAATGTGCTGCCTCGTGAAAAACCCGGATCCGTGCAAAGCAATTTTCGCCGGGTGCAAGAAGAAAAGGAGCAGAAAATGAAGCTCAGAAACCGGAGCGCAGCATACTACTCGGGCTCGGTGATCATGCTCTTTGCTGGCCTCTCGTGTGTTGCGGTTCCGTTCTACCGGTACCTCTGCAAGAGAACGGGATGGGGCGGAATCCCCATCACGGACGGCAGGCTTTTCACACCAGACAAGGTGATACCTGTGGACACAAACAAGAGGATCCGAATATCATTCACGTGCCAGGCGTCCGGGATCCTTCCCTGGAAGTTTACTCCGCTCCAGAAAGAGGTGCACATTGTTCCCGGAGAGACCGCTTTGGTTTTCTACAGGGCTAAAAACATGTCGTCGGAGGACATTGTGGGCATGGCCACATACTCCGTGACGCCAGATCACGTTGCACCGTACTTCAACAAGATACAGTGCTTCTGCTTTGAAGAGCAGCGGTTGGCCGCCGGAGAAGAGGTGGACATGCCGGTGTTTTTCTTCATTGACCCGGACTTTGCCAAGGACTCCGCCATGAGAAACGTGGATGACGTGGTCTTGAACTACTCGTTCTTCAAGGCGTCGCATCAGGACGGCGTTTTGACTCCTGTTCCAGCTGGCCATGCGGAGGTCAAAGCATTGACGTAGTTGCATAACATGTAAATAGATTCGTAACGACACAAAATATGACTATCCGTTATTTTTCATATGCTTTTACCTCCGTACAAAAACATTATTGGATTTTGGTCTACCAGCCTTGGGTGCTCAGCCGTTATGATGGTTCGCGTAATCGCGGTCCCACAACTCGCTGCACAGCATCTTCTTCAAATGGTATGTCAGAAAGATCACACCACAACAAGAGCCCAGAACTAACAGCCAGCAACACGGAGTCGAGCGTGTGGTTCTATCCGAACATGCACGGCAAGCCAAGCTTGAAAAAGACCGCATTAAAATAGCCAAGTACAGAGCTTTCACCACGAAAGTGCTAGAGGCAAAGCTCCAGCGGGATTACTCTTTGCAGGCGTTGGAAGATACCTCAAGACTACTCCATGTGAATCCAGAGTTCAACACTGTCTGGAATTACCGCCGGAACATCATGGTTGCTTTGTTCGAGAAGAATGAAATCAACCGCAAGGATACGCTCAACGGCGACCTCGCCATCTCCATGGAAATGATGAAGCGGTACCCGAAGTGCTACTGGATCTGGAACCATCGGCAGTGGTGTCTTGAGCAATTGCAGAAATCAAATGATGCCTCCTGGGAGCATGAGTTGGCGATTGTCCTGAAGTTGTTGCAGATGGACAGCAGAAACTTCCACGGGTGGCACTACCGCAGGTACGTGGTCAAAAACATCGAGAAACACGCCGCTAAGGATTCTGGCAACGAGCTACTGGTACGACTTACCCTGACCATCCGCGAGTTCAACTACACTACGGCGGTGATCAACAAAAGCACGTCCAACTTCAGTGCCTGGCACAACCGCACCAAACTCATCCCTGAGCTCTTCAAGCTAGTGAATCAGCTCGGCGACCTGCTCAGCAGCGACGCGAAAGAGGCGCAGATGTTCAAGAGCGCCGAGAAAGTGTTGCAGCATGAGCTAGACTTGGTCAAGACCGGCATGTTCATGGACGCGAGTGACACATCCGTGTGGCTCTACATGCAATGGCTTTTCACAAGCAAGGTTTTCGTGGACCACATTCCCACGGACGTATTCACCGGTTTGCTAGAGAGGCAGTTGAAAGATGTGGAAGAGTTGAACGCTTTGGAGAAAGACGACAGCCCCACACACCTGGACAATGCATGGTGCCTCAAGCTGATCATTTTTCTCCGCGCGATAAGCCGTACGAGATGTGGCGGCGATGCCCTAGACGACGACATCTTGAAAGCCTTGAGGTCTTTAGTCGAGCTCGATCCTTTGCGGAAAGGCCACTACTTAGATCAGATTGCAGGCAAGGCTCCAGTTGTATGAGAGTGCAGGGACTGAGTTGGGCAATCGAACTATTTTTTTTTTTTTTTTTTTTTCACTCGATGCAAGGTCCTGCCCGAAGCGATATACACAGCTCCGAACCCTGTCCTGCGGCCTAAAACATCTGAGGAACTGCTGTCTATGCCTCTCTGGGCTTCCCCACATTTCGGTTTAGGGACGCGCGCAAGCATATTTTCCTAACTGGGAAATGTCAATGCAGGTGATCATCCAAAAAGATAACCTCCGAAGAACTAAAAAAATTTATAAAAGCGGTACCTTTTCTGTTTCGAGCTCTGACGCCTAGCCACCTTCAGCCCCAGCGGCATTTTCTTTCGTGTTTGTTTTACCCCCACCGCGTCTCAGCCTTATACCCATAATGACCTCAAACCGAGACAAGTTCACCTTGTACTGGCTTGACGACTCCAGAGCTCAGAGAATCGTCTGGATGCTCGAGGTTTTGCAGCTAGACTACGAGATCGACATCAACGTTCGTCATCCAGAAACGTGGCGGAGCCCCACGGACCTATTTCAAGTTCACCCCTTGGGGAAGGCGCCTGTGTTGGAGATACAATTTGCGGATGGCAGACCCCCGTTGCAGTTGGCCGAGTCCGGCCACATAATGCAATACCTCTTGAGGAACTACGACCCCCACAACATTCTCAATCCACCGACCGAAGAAGACCGTCTACGCGTGGACTACTACCTTCACTACTCGGAGGGAACTTTGCAGCCTATCTTGTTGTCCATGTTGATCAACACCACGGCCAAAAGAGTGGCTCCGTTCGGCACCAAAACCCTCGCCAAAATTGTCACCAAAGGCTTGAACAACGGCTACTACATCCACGAATTCCACTTGAACTTGAAGTATTTGGAAGATAAGCTACGCAAGGAGGGAACTGGGTTCTTCGTGGGCAACAAATTTACCGGGGCGGACATGATTCTTTCCTTCCCGATTTACGAGAACCTCTTTGACAATGAGGCGGGCGTCAAGGAGTGCAGCGGGGAGACCCAACTATACAAGAAGTACCCACAATTGGGCGCCTGGTGCGACAAGATCAGAAACGACCCAATATACCAGAACATTAACACATTGATGCGGGAAAGAGTCCGGGAGATTCGTGCGGGGCGCTAGGCTCTTTGGAGGTAACTTTAACTAATATTAATTGACAAATAGTTCATAGAATTGCGCCTATTTAAGTGGACAAACCCAAAGCCTCTCTCTGCGACTTGGAGTTCTCGTCGAAGTAAGGAATCTCTGCCAAAGACGTCACACGAGTTCCGTGTCTGGCCTCCTTACCCTCGTGGTCCCACACAGCGTTGTGGTTGGCGATTCTGTTATCCCAGATAGCAGAAGTACCGTAGTTCTCCTCGGACTTCCAGTTCCATCTGACCTGGATGTCCAAGTTCTTCTCGTACACGTTGAACAAGTACTCCAAGATGTGCTTCGACTCGGCTTCCTCCAAGCCAACGATTCTCACGGTCATGGATCTGTTGACAAACAAGTACTTCCAACCGGTGGCTGGGTGGGTACGGACAATTGGGTGCTCTCTCTCAATGAACTTGGGGCCGCCCAATGGGTTCTCTCTGTCAATGTATGGGTGAGCAGAACGGTAGATTGCGGTCTTTCCATCCAAGAACTTCTGGAATGGCTTAGACAACTTGTCGTAAGCGGCATAGCCCGATGCCCACAAGGTGTCGCCACCAACGGAAGGAATGGTGTCGTTGTGCAAGTGGGTAATACCTGCGGGCTGGAATTCGTGCACCAAGTCTGCGTGCCACTGGCCGTTTCCCTTGGTGTTGTCTCTGAAAGTGAGCGGAAGGCCGTAGAACTCCTTAGCGTAGTCTTGCCAGATAACGGTGATACCGGCCAAGTTGTCTCCGTTCACGCCGTTTGGCACTCTTGGGACCTGAGGGTGGACCTCGACCTGACCCCAGTACTTGCCCAACTCCAATTGCTTTTGAGGAGACAAGTCCTGGTTTCTAAAGAACACAACCACTCTCTCAGCGATTAAGAGGGCCAACTCGTCCTTCTGCTTGTCGTTCAAGTCTGCAAGCTGCAAGCCAACAATCTCAGTTCCGATGTGCTTAGTCAAGTCGTTGACCTCCTTGGCAGCGCCGAACAAAGCCTTCTTCTCAGGGTCGGCGTTCTTGCCTCTCTCGATGTAAGGGTACTCCTTGTTACGGATCTCAAAGGCCTCATCAAGGTAGGTAGGGATCTCGTGTCTCTCTGGCACCTTAGGGTAGCCCTTCGACAAGTCGATTCCACTCTTCTCGAGTCTGCGTCTAGCGGGGGCAGGCAATTTCTCCAACCAAGAGGCGGCAGATCCAGTCTTCACCTTCTTGTTGAAAATTGACTTGCTCACAGGCTTCAACTTGGCCAAGGAGTCCACAAGGGCAGTGGTGTCCTGCTCAGTAACTTCTTTATTGACGGAAACAGAAGGGGCCATTTTTTATTGCTTGTCAAGAATTGATTCTTATTGATGATAAGATCAGTGAAAAATTATTTTCTCCACAATCCGATCATAACTTATATATCTTTGTGAATAATTTTTCATTACTAATACATTCCCAGTTTCAAACCACAGTTTTGCACCCATATCTCTGTGCGTGCTTTGAACCACAATTAATGAGGGACACTGTGGCGCGCACACGGTGTGGCTACGAAATCCAGCCAATTAAATTGCCCATACAGGCCCAATCTGGAGATAGCTGGACCGTTAATGGGGCGATTTCGGACCACTTGCCGCTCTAGTAGATCGGCTAAGATCAGTACCGGCGTACATGTGACGATTTATGCCAGATTTACGGCAAACGTAGGACTAGCGGAAGCGGTCCCCGCCAATATTGCCGATAAGACAGCTTCGTACAGGTAAGATGATCTCGATTGTGTAATACAGTGCAGCCTTCGGCTCTTCTATATGTCTTTAATTGCCGGCTTATGGACTTCCGTTCCTCCTTCCCATTTCCAATGCTATTACGTTGCAGGGTGCGGCTGCGGTCAATAGATAGCACCAAGACTCTCCATTTCGTAATCGATCCAGGTGGCCATACAATTCTGGTCGAGATTGTGGCCACTGTCGTCAAACTTTCCGGGCACACACCCGACAGTGTTGTCGCTGTTCGGGCAATTAGTGTAAGGCATATGGTAGTAGCCGATATCACGGAACCAGTGGATCTTCTTCTTGTCCGCGAAAAGTGCCAAACCTAGAGAGTGCACAGGGGCATCTCCCCACCGCTCGTAGTAGAAGTTGCCCGTGGAATCTAGGTGCTTGAACCACGACGCATATGGGTCACTCCGGAAAAAGTCCATGTCTCCGATTTCGAAGTTGGACCAGAAATGACACGTTGAGTAGCCTTGTGCAGTCTGTGCCTTTTTGGGAATCTGCTGGTTTTCGGTGATCCACTGAAAAGCTCCGTTGGGATTGACGTATTTGTAGTTGTCGCCCGTGTTGAGGAACTTGAGCGTCTCGGGAAACAACGTGGCTATACTCTGGTCGATGTCGTACAAGTTGATGGTGAAACCGTAAATCTTGCCTGTGCCCTCCAAGTACTTGAACACGTCGTAGTTGAGATTGCTGTAGAACTTGACGTTTGGCTCGATCCGCCAGTAATACTTGTACTTGCGGAGCTGAGGCAAGTCCTGGAAGTATCCCGAGTAGAAGCGGCACATGTTGTGGTACGATGCCTTCTTGGCGTATGCCACATTCTGTCTCTCTAGCCCTTCCATGGCCTGTTTCTCTTTGGCCTCATCGATCGAAGAGGGTTTGTTCCAGATTTCTGCCGGGATGTGCACGAACTCCACCGGGGCATTCGTGAAGGTTTTGACCCGCTGCATGAACTTTTCGCTGAACGGCTGGTCGTTCAAGAACGTGTACGGGTACTGGAATTTGCGGTTGAAGTTTTTCTCGAACTGCTTCATGGTTCGTTGTATTCCCGCGATCTCATTGTTTCTGACCAACGCTATGATAGTTGCGTTTGCCCTTTTGTAAGTCAGAGGGTCTTCCGGGGCCCGTATGGTGTCCACGTTGAAGTCTTTTGGCTCGCCGATCTTCTGAGCCAAGACCGTGTCGTACGTTCTCTGGTTGATGCTCAAGATCTCCTTCGGCGTGCCCTTCTTCGTGGGACGGAACTTGAACTGGACGTTGTTCGGAGTCAATATGGCCCCGGAACTCGCCGGCAAAAACGACGTGCCGTTGAAAAGATTCAACATCTTGAAGTATCTATAGTCTAGAAGACTGGGGTCCACGTTTCCATGGTATGTGATGGCAACGAGAATCGTCACTAAGAGCACGATAGGCAACAACGCCTTGACCACTAGCTTGGGTAGGCGGAGCGAAAGCAACGAGATCATTCTATGAGGGCCCGTACGCTGTGGTGATTGATTGTCTGGTGCACTGAACGAGTCTCTGGACCGTGTTGCGGTGCAGGATGCAAGGCTGATAGAGTTAGGCACCGCGCATGGCCGCGTGTGTCGGCCAACCAATAAATCTTTTTTTCACCGCTGAGTCTCTCATTCGGGCGGATACTTTTCATGTGCCAGTCCAAGTATAGGATCCGTTTCACCTGGTTAGCCTGGTTTTTTTTTTTTTTTATTTTTTAAACCTTCCCCTCTAGCCTGTTCCCCGATAGTGGCCGATGAGGCCTTTTATTTTCATGCTAGCGCGAAGGCGGGCGCAGTAGGAAAAAGCAACGAGGTGTAGTACGGCTCGGGATTATGTTAGTCGCAGCCCGACGCGCAGACGCTCGGTTCTGTAGCCATGAACCTCTGGACGTCGGACACTCGCCTGGGCACCAGTTTGGCTCGGAGCTACGACTTAGCTACGCATTCATTTAAAACTGTATAATTTTCATAACATCACGCCAAACATAAAAGGAAACTAAGAAAAGAAGGTGATAAAGCGTCACTGTGGTTTGATGAGCTCGAAAGAGCAGCAGAGGCTCTTGTCAACGCTCATGACCGCGCCGTAGTTGTTGAACTCTCCACAGTAGTTCGGGGCCAGGAACACCGTCACGAGCTTCCTCCTGTTGAAGAACTCGTATCCGTCCTCCACAACCATATGGCCCCTGACGATCAAGTCCATGTTGAAGTTGGACAAGAAGTAGTCCACGTGTTTCCTGCCAAAGCTGTATGAAACGCCTCTGTCATTTTTTGGCCAGTTGGTTAGAGAGAAAGACTTCACCAGAGGATCCGGGTCCGACCAAAGCAAGTCGGCCAAAAGGCCCTTGTCGGGAATGTCCGTGGGCCTTTGGATCTGCTCAATCTGCTTCAAGCTCTGGAGGTCGGGCGACAACCCGCCGTGGATGCAGAAGATCTTGTCGTTGACGGTCGCAGCGATAGGAAGAGTGTTGAACACGTCTATGAAGCTCTTCCACAACTTGTGGCTGCCCGAGATGAGAGGCAATCTGCGTTTGCACTCGTCATAGAACCCGTAAATCTTGGTGATGTTTGCGGACTCGTGGTTGCCTCTCAACATGAAGAAGTTCTCTGGATACTTGATCTTGTAGCACAAGAGAAGCAAGATGGACTCCAAGGACTTGTAGCCTCTGTCCACGTAGTCACCCAAAAACAAGTAGTTGGTGTGGGGCGGATAGCCGCAGGAATCAAAGATACGCAACAAGTCGAAGTACTGGCCGTGGATATCTCCGACGATCTTGACGGGAGGAGAGAGCTTCAACAAGGTGGGCTGGTCCATGAAGGTGGAGCGGGACTTGGCCAACACGGCCTTGATCTCGGCGGTGGTCAAGGGCAACTTGTCCTTCTGCTTGCGCGACTTGAAGGACTTGAGCTTGTTCTTTTGGTCGCCGATTGCAAGCAAGCGCTCGATGATGCTGTCGATGTCAAAGTCCGTCTTCTGCGCCAGAGGCACGGGCGGCGGCGACGTCGACGCCGACGACTCGGACGGCCGCTTCTTGCCCGAGGTCTTCAAATACGACGCCTTGGGTATTGCCTGGGCCGACAGCTTCCTTCTCCGGGGCTCGGGCGTCGACTCGCTGGACCCCTCGAAGATGGGGTCCAAGTACGCGTCCACGGGAGCCTGGAACGGGTTGCTCAAGTTCTTGGAGAGCGTCGGCAGGTTGGAGGTGGAGTTCAGTGACAGAACCAGACTCACGTCCCTCTCGCTGGAGGTGAACAACGGGGACACAGAAGAGCCATCGCTCTTCAGGCTGTCGCACAGTGAGCCGTACTCCTGCGCGTTCAAGAAGAGCGACGCGGAAGCCTTCCATGGCGGCGGCGACACGGCCGAGTGCGACGAGGAGTTGCTCAACAACATCGCCATGGAGGCGTCGATGTCGAGCTCCAACTCCAGGTCACGCGAGACGGTGGACGAGCCCCGTCTCTTGGGCCTGGCCGATGGGATGGACTTCGGGGTGGCCGCGCCCCCGTAGTCGAGGGAAAGACGGGAGGGGTCACGGAGGTTGGAGCTACCGTTTCCGGTAGACCGAGATAGCGCCGACAGCGGTTCTTCGGCGGACTCGACGTCGCCGGTGACGGCGCCCGACGAGGAGCTTACGTTCTTGCTGGAGATATTCGGTAGGGGATCATTTTTGGACGGGCTATTTCCCATAGTCGTGCGGAAGTGGTGTGCTGTGGTCGATGGGATGCGGGGGCCTTGTGGACGGGTCGGGGTAAGCGGAAAGAATACGGTCTGGAGTAGCTGGGCACAGAAGGGATGGGTGCTGACGAGACCCAAGCTTTTTGGTGCACTGCGAACGTCGTGCGCGGCCCAGAAGGCCTGGCCGACGGTAGCCGAGTCGAGTGTGGCGAGGCGAATTAGGGGTCGGTGCGCACATGACAGCGCCCAGCCAGGACGGCAGACGGGCTGCGACAGCTGGCCCAGCCTGGTGCTACAAGGGAATGCGGCTAGCCCGCGGAGCTTGTACCACTCGTGCCGCAAGCCAACATTGCGGCCCTATCAATGGCGACCCTCGTGATGGCAGCCCTAGCAATGGCAACCCTTGGCGATGGGTGGTGCATAACTCCGTGAGTAGCAAATGGCCCTTCGCGGGCCCAGGCTTCTCCACACAAGCGGTGCGACTCGCACCCGCGTCGCTTGGGCCGCACTGATACTCCATCGCGAATAGATTATGCCGCCGCTACTGACAATGGCAAAATCCATTCGCTCCGCGGGGTGTCTCATCATCGGCGACGAGGTGCTCAGCGGCAAGATCCTCGACACCAACCTGTTTGAGTTTGCCAAGTTCTGCTTCAACGAGCTCTCGGTGCCGTTGAAAAAGACCATCGTGTGCGGAGACGACGAGAAGGACATCGTGGACTCCATCAATATCTTGCGCCAGCACGACTGCGACTTCATCGTCACCAGCGGCGGAATCGGGCCCACGCACGACGACATAACCTACAGTGCGTTGTCGCGGGCGTTTGGCCTCTCTTGCGAATTGGACTCCGAGACCGTGGGCAAGATGCGGGCCCTCCGAAGCTCGTACTTGCTGCTGCTCTCCGAGCCGCAACAGAATGCATTTTTCCGCATGGCCACCTTGCCGAAGCCGTCGCCTGAGGTGCCCGTTCTGAAGCTCTTCACCGACCAGAGCCTCTGGGTTCCGATTGTAGGCATAAACGACCAGGTCTACATATTGCCCGGAATACCGCAGCTCTTCAAAAGGCTCTTGGTGGGCCTCGGCGACTCCATCAAGCTGCGGGTGGTGTCGAAGAAGTTCAAGCGCTACTTTGTCAAGACACGCTCAGGCGAGAGCTTTTTGGCTCCGTATTTGACTGCCTTGCAGGAGAAGTGCAACTCCGACTTTGGCCAGGGCAAGGTGAAGCTCGGCTCTTATCCCCACGCATCTTGGGGAATCAACACAATCAGCATCATTGGAGACGACTCCGTTCTGCTGGCGGACTTGCGCAGGGTGGTTGACGACGTTGTGGCCAACATTGAAGGGGACGCACAGGAAATATTCCTGGATGAGGAAAACAACATGACCACGAACGATCCAGAGTCGGATTAGGCATTATGGATTTGAATACTTAGACTAAAAATTATATGCACGGGCTCCCTAATGTTTAGAGCTTCTCAGAGAATTGTTTGGTCAAGTCTTTGACGGCATCCGGAATTCCTTCCGGCTTGTCGCCCATGCCTTGCACGATATTTGCTCTACCTCCTGCCTTACCACCAACGTGCGAGCTGACAAGCTTGCCGAGGGCATCTGCATTAACACCCTTTGCAATAGCTTCGTCAGAGATGTAGCATCCATGAGCAACACGACCGTCGGACCCGGTGATTAAATAAAGACTCTTAGTCTTGTCTTGCTTCTTCACAAGATTAATGGCCTCCGTAATGGCCTTGGCATTAGCGTCGATTGGCACGTGAGTAGCGAGGAAACTTTCTTTAGACTTGTCCTCATCGTTCAACCACTCACTAACAATATCAAGCGTCTTCTTCGTTTCCTCCTTCTGCTTGGTTTTCAAGTGATCCTTGATGGACTTGTCTATCTTGGTGAACTTCTCGTTCAATTTTGCCTTTTCGATAACAGAGATGGAGAGCTTTTTCAACTCAACTCCCAACTCCTTCACCTTCTGTTCCTTCTCTGCGCCAAATGGCAACTTCTCAGCATCAGACAAGGATGCGTCGAAATTTTGCGCAACTCTTTGCACATCGACGGCTGCTTGACTGGTCACAGCGACAATTCTTCTTATTCCCTTAGCAATTCCAGATTCTTCGATGATGACAAAATGCTTAATCTCAGATGTCTTCCGTACGTGTGTTCCGCCGCAAAATTCAATTGAGGTAGTGTGCCACTTGTGATTCTTAGGGTCACTCAACAAGTCTTCAACTGGCACACCAATAGAGACCACTCTAACTGGGTCGGGGTAGGTTTCACCGAACACAGCTCTGACGCCGTCAATCTCTTTTGCTTTTGTCAAGGGAACTTCCTTAGAGTAAACTTGGAGACTAGATTTAATCTGCTCATCGCAGATATTCTCAATCTTCTCAAGCTCCTTGACTGATACAGCCTGCTTGTGCGAAAAATCGAACCGCAACTTCTCCTGCGCAACAAGAGATCCCTTCTGGTCAACGGAGTCACCTAAGACGTCTCTGAGAGCCAAGTTCAAAATGTGGGTACCGGAATGGTTGTAAGCAATCGAGCTTCTTCTTGTCTCGTCATAAGTTGCAGTCACTTCATCGTTGAGACTTAATGTTCCCTCGGTCAAGAACCCAGTGTGCAAAACATATCCGCCATATTGCTGCACATTCTTGACAAGGAATTCAGTGCTGTCGTCATTCACCAAGTATCCAGTGTCGTATTCCTGACCACCTTGCTCGGCATAGAAGTTGGTCTTGTCCAAGATAACTCCAAACTGCTTGTGAGTCTCTGTGATTGAGTCCACAAACTTGGTGCCATCGTATATAGCAACGACTTTAGACTCTGTGTTGCTGTTTCCGTACTTGAAGGAGTCTTCGGTCTTGGTCACATTCTCGTTTTTGTCCAACTCGGATAAAGCGTGAACGTCAAGCTTGACTAAGTCACCTCCCGTTTTTGAGTTGGAAGACATCGAAGCTAATCTGCTTGCCTCTTTAGCCTCCTCAAAGCCTTCCTCGTCTATCTTGAGGCCTGCTTCTTCTGCCATCAACCTGGTCAAATCGACGGGGAACCCGTAGGTGTCATATAATCTCCACACAATACTGCCCAAAAAGGTCTGCTCCGGTGTCTTGGAGCAGATGATGGCATACCTCTCGAAAAGTTTCTCTCCTTTTTGCAAAGTCTTTGCGAAAGATTCCTCCTCCTCAACCAAAATCTCCTTCAATTCAGCAGAGTTCTTGGCGATTTCGGGGAAAACATCGGAGTTTTGTTCGATGACAACATCAACCAATTGTTTGAAGAAGCCTCCGATTGGGTAGTTCATGTACTTACGGACGTAACGCGCTCCTCTTCTCAAGATTCTCCTCAACACGTAGCCTCTGCCCTCGTTGTTAGGAACGCCGCCGTCAGAAATGGCAAATGTAAGAGTCCTGACGTGGTCTGCAATCACTCTGTAGGCGGTGTCAATACCGTCAAAGTCGTCGTTACCAAACTTGCCGGAGTAAGGTCTAACGCCAGTGATCTCTCTGATCTTCTCGAAGATTGGACCAAACACATCCGTGTCGTAGTTGGAAGACTTGTCCTGCAAAATGGACACCAATCTCTCGAAACCCATACCGGTGTCGATGTGTTTGTTGGGCAATGGTTTCAATGACGAGTCTGGCTCTCTGTTGTACTGAATGAAGACGATGTTCCACACTTCCAACACGTTGGGGTCATCCTTGTTGACCAAGGAAGCAGCGTTTCTGCCACCGATTCTGTCGTAGTGGATTTCGGAACATGGTCCACATGGGCCCTGGTCACCCATTTCCCAGAAGTTGTCCTCGGCGTTGCCCGGCAAGATGTGGTCCTCAGGGACGCCGACGTCGAGCCAGAACTGCTTGGCTTCCAAGTCCGGCTTCAACCCGTTCTTCTCGTCGCCCTCGAAATACGTGACGTACAACCGCGATGGTTCGAGACCGTAGACCTTGGTTAAAAGCTCCCATGCGTACTCAATCGCCTCCTTCTTGAAGTAGTCGCCGAAGGACCAGTTGCCCAACATCTCGAAAAAGGTGTGGTGGTACGAGTCCTTGCCGACGTCGTCCAAGTCGTTGTGCTTGCCTCCAGCTCTTATGCACTTTTGGGAGTTGGCGGCTGCCTTCAACTTGGCGAACTCCGAGCCCGGTTCGACTGTTCCCAAGAAGATGGGCTTGTACTGGTTCATGCCGGCGTTGGCAAATAATAAAGTCGGGTCATTGTGCGGGACGACCGACGACGAGGGAACGTAGGTGTGGGACTTTTCCTTGAAGAAGTCCAAGAAAGTGGACCTAACTTTGCTAGCAGACCAGGTAGGTGTGGAGGACATGGTGTATTTCCTAGCTAGACTCTTGAGCATGAAGATAAGTGGGAGGGCGCGATTTTCTTCGTTTTTTTGTCTCCGAGCCGTGTGCATCCGTGCACCACTAAAGATCCGATAGAGATCGTAAAACATAGAGTCATACTTGCGTGCACGGACGGGACGACTTTGGTTTATTCAAGAAAAGAAAAGAGAGCAAGGCGGCTGCGATGCTACTTGCGTGTAGAAAGCAGTGCTCACGACTCTCTGAGCTAGCGAAGCGGCCATAGAGCGAGGCATGCTGCGGTCAGTCCCTGGAAAACTGAGGAAGCACGAGAGACTCAGAAGAAACTACGAGATGCTTCCATCGAACGTTCTCTAGTGCTGATGTTTTGCACCTTGGCTCTGTGAAGAATTCTGAAGACGTAGGCAGCAGTTTTGATGGCATTAGTTATCTGATTAGCTTGACGATGAGCGCACTCCAATCGGTGCTGGCTCAGCAGACTCCACAAAGAACGGAGATAGAGCCTCTTCCCCCGCCGAGCCGCCGAGCCGGTCCCCAAGTCGACACAAGTCTCCGTATCTACGGCCGGAGTTGTCTGAGTATACTGCACGGAGATAGCTGATTACTGAGCCAGGACCGCCTGCACCCAGGGACATCTCCATTAATTTGCTCAAACAATGACACCATGGCCCCGACGTGCCATAGCGTTTTCGCAAGTGTTTTCCGTGTCCTTGTAGCCGATCCCGTCCGCCCCGATGATCCTCATAGACGGTAGCAAGTACGCTTGCCTGGAGTGTGTCCGTGGCCACCGTTCGTCGCAGTGTCGCCACCACATGCGCCCGTTACTACAAGTGCGTTCCAAGGGCAGGCCCAACCTCCTCCCGAACGGGAACAAAAACCTCCGGATAGCCGTATTTGCTCTCGAAATCGACGAAAAACTCGACTGCACCGATGCCGCTCCTTCCAAGGCTGGCTGCAAAGACACCCCGGTGGTGATCTTGAGGGCCTCGGACAAGCACGTCATGGACATCAACACTGGCCGCATCGTGGGCAGGTACACAGATGCCCAGGCAGAAGAGGCCGCCCGGCCCTTGATAAAGCCCGAGAGCTTCGTCAACTCGAAGTCGTGCTGCTCGGAGGGCGCCGTGAACTTTCGCAAAAGCTGCGGCTGCAACCAGAAGAAGGTGCTGAAGCAGAAGATCTTGAAGTCTTACCTCAGCAAAAAGAAGTCTATGTTGGAGAAACTTGATTTAAGCGGCGCCAGGAGCGAAGCACCTGCTGCACGCTCGTGCTGCTCGGGGAGTGCGGCCGAGCCGCCTGCCGTCAAGGCTGAAGACGTATCGTTCAACAACCAGGGCCCGGCACCCGACAGCGCAAACGCCGACGCACAGGAAGGTGCCATGCAGCTATGTCACAACAGCCTCGCGCTCCAGAAATCCAAGGAGTTCCAGGCTGCATCTGAAGAGGACAAGAAAACGAAGTCGTTCGACGTCATTAGCATACCTCTGTGCTCCATCCCTGGCACGTGTCACTGTGCACCCGACAGCTGCTCCTGTGCATCGTGTGTTGTTCACAACAACGCGCCTAATCCAGTTGGGGCCGGTTTGGATTTCCTCAATAACGACGCCCAGTACGGGTCGAATCTCATATTGATGCCCAGCGATCGCGACAAGTTGTATCTGAACGTGCAGCAATTGCCGAAGGGCTTCACCACGTACTCTGCCATGTTGGCGCAGTACGCTAATGACATAGAGGCGTCCTCGCTCCTCAACGAGCTACTACTTGATGGCCTGCCTGGCGAGAACGAAGAAGTCTCTGCGATTACCGCTTCTCCGGGCAGCGAGGCTCCATGCACATGTCCTGACGACGCGTGCTTCTGCGCAAATTGCGAGCGACATGGCATCATTGATGGCTACAGGCTAGACGATGTTTTCGGGCCCCAGAAGAACCAGCTGGGGCTCCATATTGGCAACGGGGATTAATCGGTATATAATGGCAGAGAGCATCAATTATGGTGGTAGTTTCCTCCGCCTGCACGGATTACATCCCTCGGTATATAGCAATTATGTAACAGTGCACGGTTGAAACGGAGTACTAGTTGCCTGGACGGCAAGCACGGAATTAGAGCCAGCTGAGGCGGATGTGAACGGCTGTATGTACCGGCATATAACACCACCAAAATGCCCGGCTTGCTGATGTAGCTTTATCAATGAATATACTCTTTTCGAGCAAGGAAAAAGACATTCACATAGAAAAACGCTTCTCTGATTGCTCTATCCACTTGGTTTTGTTTTGTTTCTCCGCGTTGGTCTGTTCAGTGACCACCAGGCAAAAGCATCTCGCACACTCCGGTGCGCTCAACTCAATCCTGAATTGAGAAACTCAGCTGATTAACGAAGAAGCATATTTTCATCCCACGCAAGCACGAACACTAGGCTACGACCCCATGTCCTACTCGAAAAAGCAGCAGAGAGACCAGGATGACGACCAAGACATCCAGGTCATCCCTAGAGACACAAACGACTATCTGCAAGTCGCAGCCATGGACACTCCCAGCTTCATTCAATCGCTAGATTTGCCCCTCCTGGCCGGCGCTGAAAATAACTACTTCGACCAGTTTGACCCCGAGCAAGCCAACAACATACAAAACAACTCCGACGATGTCCACGTCGGGCCGCCGCTCAGTCCTCTCACGGAATACATGTCGCAAGACTACGGCAACGACGTCCCCTACAGCAATGCATTGACAAGAATACCGTACCAGCCAGCACCGCTCCCGCAGCTTTCGGACCTGGTGATTTCCGACAACTTGAAGATTTCGAACCCGTCCGTGCTTCCGGAATACATGCAAAATAACGTGACGTCTGCCGTCCGGCAGCAGCCTCTAGTTGTCGCCGGGAAGCAGAAGAAAGAACCACAGGGCCCCAAGTCACGACCCGCATTTGTCATGAAGATCTGGTCAATGGTCAACGACCCCAAAAACCACGATTACATACGCTGGAGCGAGGACGGACGGACCTTTCAGGTTGTGCACATGGAAGAGTTCATGAAGAACATCCTCCCGAATTACTTCAAGCACAACAAGTTTGCGTCCTTTGTGCGCCAGTTGAACATGTACGGATGGCACAAGGTCCAGGACGTTAGCAGTGGTTCTTTGAAAGACGAAAGAAATCTGGAGGAAATTTTGCAATTCGAGAACCCAAACTTCATCCGAGGCAGGGAAGACTTGCTCGACAACATTGTACGCAACAAGACCGGAAGCACAGAGGAAACGCAAGACCCCACGCTGCTCAATCTCCATCTCGTTATGAATGAATTGGAGCAGATAAAGATGAACCAGCTCGCAATAATCGAAGATATCAGAAGAATGAGAAAGGATAACCAGTTGTTGTGGAACGAGAGCTTCACCGCCAGAGAACGGCACCAGAAGCAAGCTCAGACGCTAGACAAAATCATGAAGTTCTTGGCTGCTGTGTACGGAAACTCTGCAGGAAAGATCTTTGAGGTGGAGAACGGGGTCTTCAACAACAATAAGGTCTCCACATATAATGGCTCTTCCCTCAACAACAACATACATTCCTCTGGTCCTTCAAAGCCGCGGTTGATGTTGTTGGATCAAGCGCACAAATCAGGGTCTGTTCTGTCGAAGACGCCTTCGTCTCCATCTACCAAGAGGGACTCGGTGGAAGAAATTGTTAGAAACTCCCCTGACATCCGCAACAACTCCGAGCCCTTCCCTTACGCGAACAAGATGTACGATCAGATAATGAACCAGGATCAGGGACCTGCGGCATCTCCCAGTCATTTGTTTCCTGAATTGAGCTCGTCATATTTTGTTCCTGACCAGGAAAACGGCGCTGTGAACGCTCCGAAGATTAGTCAGGAAGAGCTGCTTCAAGGGCTCGAGCAGAATATCATGAGACAGGGACAAGCCTTGCTGCAAGTACAGGACTGGATCCAAACTTTGGCATCGAGACAGGAGAAGCAACAGCAACAGTTAAAGGAAAAGAAGAGTCAAAAGAGCGAAGACGGGCTGCCGAAAAGCTCCCGCTTCGATGACTTCGACGTGGATGACTTCTTGGACAACACATCTGTGAGTCCTGGGAATCAAAAGTTTACGGTATTGGATGAAAATTCGTCTGCTAATCAGAAGCCCTCGTCCAAGAAACGGACAGCTGCTGAGGACAGTGAGGAAAGTTCTCTGAGTACCAGGAAACGACGTCGTTGAATACCTGGCTCTTCGTGTTGTTGGTCTCTATATATACAAGACATGACTAATAATCTCCTTAATCAGAAGTCACTAAACTTTGTAGCATCTGCTTGATCAAGCTCTTCGAGAGAAAGAGAACGCAAAATCATCGTTTTCCTGATCATTTTCATTGGTGCTCTCACCATCATCACCATAATCATCAGCATCGTTATTGGACATAGTTACCGAGGAGCCAGTATTACTATTGTGACCACGTAAAGTATCTTTTCTCCCCGACAGAAACTTGAAGTCTACTTCCTCTTCACTTGATTCTCCCTCTGGATCTTCGTTCACAAAAAGCTGACTTTCCTGAGGCTGGTAGCCCACGACATTGCCGAGCTCGTCTCCAAAATCCGTCGCATAGGATTTCGTCGGTTGGTGGATCTTGGCCGACTCCCTGAAGTAAATTTCAGAGCCCTCGTCCACCAACTCGATGTACGTTCTGGTGATGCTGTTGATTCGCTGTCCCTTTTTTCTGAAAGCCTTGAAGTTTTTACGGCCAGATTTCTTCGTGTGCCTCTCAGTTGTAGCTGAGACTGGCTTTGGTCTCGGTACCAAATCAAACTCCTCCACAGCAAGGGGGTTCGTTAGTGGCAACTCTGACTGCGACAGAATTCTGCCTTGAGCTGCCTCCTCTGTCGCTTCTTGCTTCACGCTGATTACAGCTTGCGCGAGAGACAACTGGGGTGTGATGGTAAGTTTTTGTGATTTTTTGTCCCCCGATGGATCTTGAACCGCCGTATTGACCGGATCTACCAGCTGCTCCGCGGAACCCTCATTTTCTGCGCCAGGAGATTCACTCTCTTTGCTGGTGTTTTCCGTGACCTTCGTTTCTTCAATTGCATGCGGGCTCTCGTCACGCTTCTCTGGTGACGTGGGTTCATCAGCGAGCAAAACAGGGTCAGCATCGGTGTCGTCCTTCTTTTTTGGCTGAGAGTCTGGGGTATTCACAATAGGCTCGACCTTTTCTGGGGTTGGTGTGAACTTTGAACTAAGCAGAAAGAAATCTGTCTCGCTGACCTTCGAGAGCTTGCGTCTCTTTCTTCTTTGTGTGGAAACCGGTCCAGACAGCAGAATATGTTGCGATTGGCTTGCAATATGGCCTCTGAGCTCGTCTATATTGTGAATATTGAGCTTCGAAACATCCACCGATGTCACAGCGTCCCATAAATCAGCGAGTGTATTCAAAGAGCCAATTTCTTGGGCCACAATTGTGGTACCGCCATTGGGATCGAGGAAAATAAAGCTGCTGGAATTTAGAGCTGTTAATCTTTCAACCAATACGTTTGTGGGTGTATTTGCGGAGATGACAGTCTGTGATTGTGCTGATAGACAATCTAGCCAGGCACCGGTGCGCTTGATGTGCTTCAGCTCCTCTTCGCCGTCCCTGGCTACAAGAACAACGCCGGTGTGGGACAATAGCTGTTTGCGCTTGGTATCTGGGTATAAGCTACCGCTTCGGCCGCCTGGTAGTAGTAGGTCGGGTTTTATGCTGAAGAGCCAGTCGTCCACCTCGTTCAAGGATGAGACCAAAAACTTGCACCACTCGGCAGACACGACGGGGACCGCCCTCAGCACAATAATATGGAGATTGTGATCAGGGTTATCCGATAGTGCTACATAGTGGGTGGCAAGGGCGGGGTCGTTGGTGGTTCTAATGTCGATGTTCTGGCGAGTCAAATCCTCCACCAACGCCGGTAGCGGGCTATCCTGAATCTCGCCTGCGAACAGGATTCTCTTGGCGTATGGCATCACAATCACAGGCTCCCACTTTAAGCAAATTTGGATGCCGCTGGTTTTGTTGGCATTGACCTTGATGAGAAGCTCATCCTCCGTGAACACCTTCTCCTCCGGAGGCGCGTTCTTGCTCACTAGCTTGTGCACTGTGCCATTGATATCTGTGGTGCAAATTGACTGGAACTCTATCGACAACTTTGACAGCAGAAGATTGCTCGGCTGCTGGCTCCCGACCTTCAACACTAGGTACTTCTTTGGAACCTTAAGGTCCCCAATGTACACGCAGTTGGGGTCTGCCTTGTATTCGTGGCTCCTTCCCACCGGCGTAAAAGAATTAGATCGTAGCGCATGTCGCGACGCTAGCGGTTAGTACGGGCTTCTCATTTAGAGCAAACGGATTCACATACTCGTGCCATTATGTGTCAATGTGAGAATCCACATTAAACTGTTGATATCACTGTAGATCTGTGTGCGGCCGCGAAATTATCTAAGCGATGCATGCGCACAATGGGTTTTAAGTAGGTGCTTACAATCGTTATGTATTTTCTGGGTGGGCTATCTACTTTGCCACCTTTCCTGATTTGCTTGACTTCTTCTCTGCGCTCTTGTCCTGGGTTTTTTGCTTGTTCTTCAACTTCTTCCCGATGACCTTCATCACAGTCTCCTCGTCCGCCAAGTCCAACAATGCCTTGGTGTACACGTCGTCGTCTATCTCCTCGACATTCTCCTTGTCCTCCGAAGTCTCGTCAAGCACATCGGCGTCGTCATAGATTCTGTCGGTGTAGTAGAGCGGCAACACTGGAGATGCAAAGGTTTTCAACCCAACAGTTAACACCAGCCCCTCTGGGAACTTCTGTAAGACACGGCCGATGTTCGCGAGCAAGTCTTCCTGGGCAAACCGCGGCCCGATGGCTCCCACCTTCAAGTGAATCGTACTTCCGACCGGTGGTAGAAATGCAGATGAGGAGAGAACCTTGGTGATCTGGTTCGTGAGCGTCTTGACAGACAACTCCTTGGGGGCTTTGGTCGAGGTGACCTTGATGTTCACGGGGAACTTGTAGGGGTTTCTGTAGAACGTCTTGCCCAACACTGCAGGCATTGATGAGAGGATGGCGTCGTCCACAACGAAGCTGTCGTATTCCCGATAGAGCTCTCTGCGCTTTTCGAAGCTTTTGTAGACCGTCTTCAATTGCGTCAAGGTGAGGATCTTCGACAACGTAGGCACCTGCGCCTGCTCGACCTTCTCCAATGTCTCTTCGTCCGTTATGAGCTGGTCTCTCACTAGCAAGCACGTCCTGAAGTCTGAGCTGGGGTCCACTAGCGGCTTGGCCATAGGGATGAGCGTGGGCTTGAACTCTGCCTTCTTTGTGTAGAACTTCTTCAACTCCACAACGACGCGCAACTCGGCGTCGTCTGCTTCGTCGTCCTCCTCGTCATCGTCGGCAAGGAGGTTGGGCTTGCCGGTGGACTTCTCACCTCTGGACCTTTCGAGGAACTTCGTCAACTCTTCGATCGCGTGCGTCGCCTGTTTCTTCGTTATGTACTCGAGGTCTCTCGCCTGAGGCTTTGCAGGGCTGCTGGTGGTCTTCTTTTTCGAAGGGGTGCTAGCAGGCGAAGCTGCAGCCTTGCTCGGCTGCTTCTTGCCTTTGTTAGGGGACTTCACGCTGGGCAGGGCCTTGGACTTTTTAGCCATCTTGGACGTGGATATCAGTTGTAGGCAGACGGTCAAATGCTCATCGCGGAAAAAATGAGAAGCGGTTCTGCACACGATGTGCCTGCTTCACCAGACACCGAGTCTTGTAGAGGGCCGCTCCAGACGACGGGTTCTGCGACGTTGGGCTCATTGCTATGTGTATTTAATTTCGATGCTGTTACAATGGCGGGGGAATGGTCGTTTTCGGGAGCGGCGCAGACTTCTTCTTGCCCTGATTGCTCACCTTGTCTACCACGATGGCCGGGGCGCCGTTCTCTATGTCCTCGAACAAGATCTCGGGTTTGGTCGATATGTCGAAAACTTCCTTGCTCTGGTTCTCGGCCCCGCTTGCCTGATCTTCCGGATCATAGTCCTCCAGGTATCTCTGCACATGAGAACTGTCGAAGCCGCCTAGCCTATCCCACAAGAGATGCGAGAGCTCGTTGGGCGAGTACACGGTTTTCTTGTTCGGGCCCTCCTCCACCTTCGAGTAGTCGTTCCATTCGGGCTGTGGAGAGAGCGGAGGCAGAATGAGGAACCTGCGGCTGCCCTCTTCCAGCGGCAACTCTAGAAAGTCCACGCGGTCCGACCCTAGCGCCCATTCGTTCTCTTCTAGTAGCTTCAGCGGATTGTCTTTCAAGCTGTATGATATAATCGTGTCACTCGCTAGTTCCTGTTCCAAGTACTCGCGGACAACCGAGGCCACCAGCGCAGACCCGCAGATGACGATGATTCTCTGGAATCTCGGTAGCGAGATTAGCTCCGCGTGAAAGTTGCGCTTGCCGAGTAGTGTGGCGATGGTGTCCGTATGCTCCGTTATCGTGCCATCTGCTTTTGTGAGTATCAACGAATTCGTGGGCTTTCTGCTCATTCTGGTGATAAGAGGCAGTGTCTAGCAGTCGCGCACGCGAATGTGGCCGCGATAGCTGACTACGGTGCGGCTGTTCCGAAAATGCTACGACATCTATTTCTGCGCCTATTCATGACCACGTATGTACCCCACATAGACCTAGCCGGCGGAAGTACGTGTTGTGGGTGCGGTAGTAGTTGGTGGCCGGCGCAAAGCTCGAAGCAAAGTCGCCGGCAATGCACTCGGGCATTTGCTCTGTGTGGCAGTCCACAACCTCCGATATCTCCGGCACTGTCACGTCTCCTGTCACGTTGATGTATATCTGGTTTTCAAAGTGGTGGTAGGTCTCGAGGAAGCGTCCCACGCGCGGAACCGTTGCGACGATGTCCTCTTTGTGAATGACCCGCAAGTACTTCCTGTCGAAGGAGTTGTGCTTCGCTTTGTGTTCGCTGCCCAAAACCGAGTCTGCCCAAGTGGTGAACGCTTTGTTTCCTATGAGCGGCAGTCCCATCGTCACCAACGTGGTGTTCTCGTAGCCCAAAGAAAGGAAGTGTAGGGCAAGAAGAAGGGCAACCGACCCGCCCATGGAGTGCCCCAAAAACACCAACTCGTAGTCCGCATCAGGATCGTTGAGTTCCTTGTATAGCACCACCTCCATCGCACGTAGCGTGTTTTTGAGGAAGGTCGAGAACCCGCTGTGGACCCGGCAATTCGCTCCGCACGGCGGTAGTCTACTGCCCTGAACGGCGTAGTCGGTCATGTCAACCTTGAGGTCTGCTGCGATATCCGATAAGGACCGAGTTCCTCGTAGTGACACTACTAGCGTCTTGGTCGGCCTTCCTGTGGGCTTATAATTGAAGATGTTGCTGTATGTTTTCGCAATGTACCCGCACACCGCGTCATCGAAGTACCATTGAGAGACCAAAGACATGTTGTACCCGGCCCCGCAGAGCTCGCAGTCAAAGGGTTCGCCGATCTTGTGGAGCTTTCCAATGCAATAGGAAATGTCTATGAACTGGGCGTAGAGCTGGAGGTTCTCAAACACATCAGGGTCCACAGGAGAGGGCACGGACCGGTCTGTGGAAAGGACCCTGGCAAAGGAGGCGCCGGGGCTGAAAGTGGCCCCAAGATAATAAATGCAAAGCAGAAGCCAGGCAGCGGCGGAAACAAGCAAGTACAAATACCTCATCGTGGCATCGTTGACTAAAGCTGGGCCGATAAGAAAGTGCGGAGTTCGCGAAGTCCGAGTCACTCGCACCCCAACAGCCGTTCGCTCATTTCGCACCCAAAGAGAAAAGGCCGCGGTACAACAGGAGACAAGCTGAGACACAACGAAAGATAAAAAGAACAAGGAGCATCCCGAATGTTGCTGCAAACAAAAGGACGCTGTGCATGTAGCGGAGCCTTAGCACCATGATGAGCAAAGCGGCGATTGCCAACGCAAAGAGGACCGTTCTCGCCATGCCAAGTGCAGAGTCTGTGAATGAGAGCAGGAGCGAACTCTTGGCCTCCGCAATTAGATCGCCAAGATTCTCGGAAAACAAGTCGATTCCCGAGAATATGGCTGTGGCTTGCCTTGAGCCGTCCTCGATCAAGCGTCCCATGTTGCGCAAGCCCTCGGACACGTCTCCGACCCGGGACTCAACTGTCCTGACCACAGTCTGGAGCTCGTGGGCGAAGTCAAGCGACAAGCCCTGAGCAATGGCACTCAACTGCTGCTGGAACAAATCCTGGGCAATTTGCATCTGCCTCTGTGCAGCTAAGAGCGCCATGTTCACATCCTCGCTTCTCTGGAGATTAGCCTTGAGGGACTGCTCTAGCATCAAAGAGTCTTTTTGCATGCTGGTCCTGAGTTCCTCCAAGTCGCTGAAGATGCTCTCCACGGTTGCGCTGTGGGCGGACGCAAGCTCGGACTCCGCGGCAGCGAGGCCCTCGAACCGAAACTCGACCCATCGCACCACCTGCTCGAGCCTGCCCTGGATGTGTGTTAGGCTGTGGTCGAGCAGAATGTGGCGGGCTAACACGTGCTCCACGAACCTTTCCAAGTGCTCCTCTGTAGTTTGCGTTTTCACCACCATCGACAGGCGGAACGCCTCGAGCGCCGCCTTCTGCTTCTCCTCCTGTCGCTCCCGGGCAGCGTAGGAGTCTTCCATGAGGTCAACAAGCGACTTGAACCGCGCAAGGAGCTCTTGCTGGAACTCCATTGTTTCTTCTGCCGCCTTGCTCGATGCCTGGTGGAACTGCGAGTAGATTTTGGTGACGTTGAAGAAGAGGTCAAGTATGTGGCCCCGCACAAACGGCAAGGACTCCTCGTAGCAAATAGAGTCCATCCGCCGGTAATGGCCGGAGTACGTGGTCCAGAGCTGCGACGACTCTCTAAACTCCTTAACACATTGGTCGAAAGCGTCCTCTGTGGCTAGGTTGCGGCACACCTCGGGGAAGCTCACGTTTGCGTCCTCGAACTCGCACACAGAGAGCTTGACCGCCAGCTGGAGACGGGCACGCGGGTGCACGTTCTCGGAGCCCTTCTCCAGACACTCGCGGAGAAAGTCCTGGACGGCGTCACGGGAACAGAGTGAGTTTTGGCCATAGAGCTGTTGAAACTGGGAGTTTGTGGTGTCTGCAATAAGCAAGAGCCCGTCCCCGAGCCCAAGCGCAGCACCAAAGTACCAGAGAAAACAAAGGCCCCAAACCATTGTTGCTTACAGTTTTTTCTTTGCCTCCCTTGCCTAGTTCCTTCAATGGCCCGTTTCCGGTACACGATCCAGGGCCATGTTTCACCTGAGTTTCTGGCGTGCGATGCATCCCACCACAAAAGTGGACAGTTTAGCCCCCCTTCCGCTTCATTGCAAAGCACAGCGTCTTTCCGAGTTTTCTTTACCGCTTTTGGCCCTAAGATTGCAGTGGACTCTCGCCCACCAAAATCACCTACACCCGGTTCGTGCGAGCGCAGTCGCAGTTTTTCAGCGTTTTCCACGAACACTGATCCTCCACCGTTCGAGAAAAAAGGCCACAATGCAAAGGTGCACGATGCCCGGCCGAGCCCGGATCCGTGTTTTTCCGTCTTACAGAACCCACAGCACACTGCCGTTTATCTCCTTCACGCCGACATCGGAAATCTCGCATCAGCAGGCTCTCGAGCAGAGCATGGCCGAGATGGCCGCCGCCGTTCCGTTGCGACCCGAGCTCAAGGCGGCTGAGAGCCTATACAAGCCCATCGTCAAGCCCCACGATGTGTGTGACCTCACGTTCAATCCGTCGTTGGAGGACTATTTGGTCACCTGCTTGGCTAAAGACTGCCCTCTCTTGGGCGACCCCAGTTACAAGGTGGTGTCCAGAAGCTCGGTAGCGGACTCAAAGTTGATGTTCGCCAGCATTGCCATCTCGTGGTTGGACGCTTTCAAGGCGGGGATCGTGCGGTTGGGCGAGGCCTCCAAAAGCGACCGTCTGATAAGCTACAACAACGCCGCCCACGAGCAGCATGTCGCTCAGCTACTCTCGAAAGGCTCCCTCGAGAGCACGTCCGACTTGCAAGCATTCTACAAGAAGTTGGAGGAACGGGGCCTAAGCTTGGAAACGCTGTCGAAGTACTTGCTTTTGCGGCCGGAGGGACGGCTCATTTATGGCGTGGTGTTGCAGTACTTGGGCCGCAACATCGACGCATTGAGTCCCTACACCACGAGGGACTTTGTGTCTTTTCTTCTCAATGACTTGCTGCACGAGACTTCGCTCGAAAAAGTCGAGCATTTCGACCGGTTTTTCACCGATGCGTTTATGCCCCAGTACCCCGACATCTTGAACGAGCTCGAGCCCTCGTCGCTCGACAAGATAGCCTACTTCACGTCTTTTTCCTCCAATCTAGTGACGGCTCGCGAGGCGTTGTCGAACTTGGTCCGCCGTCTCAAGGTGGCGCCGTCGAAAGCTACTTACGAGTTGTTCGTTTCCAGGTACTGCAAGAGCGCAGGAAACTTCAGCAAAGAGAAGGTGCTACACGATCTTTCATTTCTCAAGCCAGTGCTATTCCACTACGGTGTGTCTTTTGAGTTTTTCAGGTTTCTTCTCAAAAATGCCACTGACAACGCTCACGACCTCTCGCACTTAATTGAGCTCGCGACCGGCACTTCCCAACAAGTCTTTGCAGAGAGTGGATCGGACATCATACGACGGCTACGGGAGATCCAAGGGACGAGCAGCGATACCAACGTTGTCAAGGGCGTCCAGCTCACTCAGTTATTGAAGAGACTCATTCAAGCTGGAGTCGTTGCAGACCAAAGTTTCAAAGAAGAATTACAAGCGGCTCAAAGAGGATTGAGGCTTGACCCAAGCACGCCCAGCTTTTTCCTGTCATGAGGTGACAAACCACGATCAAATACAGCATCATCATTCATTACATATACATAGCAAGAAAGCGCACCGCCGTACCTCTACTGGCTATTGGCATCGAGCACCTCCAACTCAATGTCAGGGGAGCTTCCGTGTAGTAAGGAGCCTTGGTACTCGAGGGACTTTGTACTGAGCTGGTCGTTTCTGTTGCTGCTCAAGAAGCCGTTGGAGTAAATGAAGACACCATCGTCCGAATACGATTCCTCGTCTTCCTCGGCATAAGCGCCCAGCGCCTTGTTCGGGTCCCTGTCCCGCAGATCGGCGTCGTTGAGATGCCGCCGCGATTGTATGGACCGCTTCAAAAAGCATATTAGAGCAGCGCTCAAAGCCATCAACAGCACCGGGAGAAGTTGGATCCAGCCCAACGGCCCGAGCTTCGGCACAAACAATAGAAAGTCCGCCAAAACCGCTAGTAGGTTCAGTAGAAACGACATGGTGGCAAAAAGGAGCATGACGTTGAGGTACTGGTAGTTCATCTTCCTCAAGTGCGCTTTGCGCCGTGCGTAGCCGTCGCTGGCCGTGTCGCCACGCACGCTGGACATGGAGAAACGTGCTCGGAGCTTGTCCCAGAATCGGTCCAAGGAGCTTTTGACGCTGTCGTTGAGCTCGAGGAGATCCACCACGAGCATGAAGCTGGACTGCAACACCAAAAGACTGGTGAAGACAAAGGCGATGACATGAACAACCAAAAGCTTCGAGACCACGTGCGTGACGTCCGAAGGGAGCTGCACCACGGTCAACGTGCCCTCCGACTCCGCGATATCGAGCTCGTTGGAGTAGATGAACGATGTGGCGTCTGTGTACCCGATGTGGGCTTTTGAGCAGATGTGACGAACAGTGTCACACACCCCGAAGACGCCAAAGGATACATTGTTGTAGTGCGAGAGGCATAGCGAGTAGTTGGTGCCCTTTCCTGTGATGGGCACGGAGATCACGGGTAGTAGCTGCACGCCCCAGCAGATCACGGCGACCACCCCGATGAACAAAATCCCAGAGTGCATCAGTTGCTTGGCTAACTAGTTGGTGATGCGCATCTAGTAACCGCAGCGCGCCTGGTCCGGCCACAGTGGGCTGGCGTACTGGGCAGTGATAAGCAAGAAAGTAAAAAGAAAAAAAAAAAAAACGAAAGAGCCGAGAGCTCTTGAGTAAAGCATCTGCTTGTGTTAGCCGCTCTTGTTACAGGCCCTTCCTACAATTTTGTGCCGACTGCTTTCTTCTCAAGAGGTCTCCTCACGTGGTCGCACAACCGACATGAGGCTATCTCTGGCGTATCTATCACTTTTTGCGTTCACATTGTTGGTCTCGGCACTCTTCAAGCGCTTTATCTACACCAGAGCTATTCCCCGGTATCCCATGTCTCATCAGTACCTGAAAGAGTTGGAGGTCGCCACCTTGGCGGTGAAAAGGGCCTCGATCTTGACGAAGAAATTGAGCGACTCCATCGCAGCCACCCTGAAGTCAGGCACGCAGATCAAGGACGACAAGTCTCCCGTGACCATCGGCGACTACGCGGCACAGGCACTCATCAATCACGCCATCAAGCTCAATTTCCCTGCTGACGGGATCGTGGGCGAGGAGGACGCGGACTCGTTGCGTGAGGACACCGCCGAGGCGAAGTCTTTGACTTCGAAAATCCTTGACATCCTTCAAGATGCGCAAAAATCGTCCCCAGACTCCACGTCGGTCTTGGGCGCATTGGACTCGAAAGATGAGGTCTACGATAGCATCGATTTGGGCAACTTTCAAGGAGGAAACAAGGGCAGGTTCTGGGCCTTGGATCCCATCGACGGCACCAAGGGTTTCTTGAGAGGAGACCAGTTTGCTGTGTGTCTCGCATTGGTTGAGGACGGCGAGGTTGTTTTGGGTGTGATCGGCTGCCCCAACCTCCCTGAACATGTGCTCTCCAACGATGAGCAGCATGGCGTGAAGGGTGGCCTCTTCTCGGCCATTAAGGGTGTTGGCTCGTACTACAGTCCGCTCTTCGAGTCTACGGGTTTCGAACCCCTCAGCAAGCAGAAGAGAATCAACATGACCGATGAGACCTCTCCTAAAAAGTTGAAGGTTCTTGAGGGTGTGGAGAAGGGCCACTCTTCCCACTCGACTCAGGGCCAAATCAAGTCGATCTTGGGCTTCGACGAGGCAACTGTGCGCAAGCAGACCATCAACTTGGACTCGCAAGTGAAATACTGCGTGTTGGCTAGCGGCCAAGCGGACATATACTTGCGTTTACCGATCAACGACACCTATAGAGAAAAGATCTGGGACCATGCTGCTGGTAATATATTGATTACCGAAAGCGGTGGACAGGTCGGGGATGTTTCTGGCAACAAGCTCGACTTCGGGAAGGGAAGGCTTCTTCCATCGCAGGGCGTCATTGCAGCCAACAGCAAGGTCTTTCCGCTCGTGATCTCCGCCGTTGAAAAGGTGCTTAATAAATAAGTTACAATAGATAATCTTCGCGACATATATACTACTAGCTTAATCAGTTATCTCGGTTAAATAGTAGTTCAGTTTTCCCAGCCTCAAGAGAAGTAGTCTTCCGTCCAACAAGTGGCTCTCTTTATCGAATAGAACCACGTCATCTGAGTCGATGAACTGATCTCTCTCGATTCCCAAGTAGAGGCCGCCGGCCTTGATTAGCTTCTTGGTCTCGCTCTTGGACTTGCCAATGATCTTTGCAACAAGAGTGCTCATCTTGATTTCCTCGGGGTTTTCGAAATCCTTGAGGCTGATCTTCTGTAAGATGCCTGAGTTGGCGAACTTATCTATTAATTTTTGCGCCGACACTTCGTCATCAAATGGCTGGTCTGGGGTAGGAAACAAGAAGCTCGTTATGTATGCCATTTCGTCTCCAACGCCAGGGCCATGTATGAGATCCACAACTTCCCGGGCGAGCACTCGCTGGGCAATTCGGAGTCCAGGGTCTGCGTCATGCTTGGGTAGGATGACAGTGTCAATGGTCTCGAGAGAAAGAAGCGTGAACATCTTCAAGAGTTTCGGCACCAAGTCGTCCTGGGCGTTGATGAAAAACTGATAGAGCTGGAAAGGAGTCGTCAATGACTTGCTGATGAACACTGCATTTCCGGCTGACTTGCCAAACTTCTGGCCACTTGGGGTGGTCAAGAGCGGCACGGTCATGCCGAAGGCTGGTTTAGAGGCGTTTTCTCCAGACTCGAACTGCTTCTGTGCTCTTGAAATCAAGTCAGTTCCAGCAGTGATGTTTCCCCATTGGTCGTTTCCACCCACCTGCACAGTCACGCCGTTGTTCTTGAAAAGATGCCAGAAATCATACGCCTGTAAGATCTGGTAGGTAAACTCGTTGAAGCCTATTCCTTGCTGCGACTCGAGTCTGGACAGAATTGAGTCCCTGGCAAGCATTTGCGATACCCGGATGTGTCTGCCATAGGTTTCCAAGAAGTCAAGCAACTTGATGGACTTCCACCAATCTGCGTTGTTGACGAAAGTAAACTGTCCAAGGACCGGAGTGCCAGGAACTCGAGAGTAGTTCCTTGATTTGGCATATTCAGCGCCATTGCTAAAAAACGTCTTGATCTGACGCTGGATCTTGTCAACGTTGGACTCTCTCTCCTCGCCGGCCACCTGAGACCGCTCAGTGGTGCGTCCGCTCGGGTCGCCGACCGCTCCGGTGGCACCGCCGACAAGTCCAAACACGTCATGGCCCCTGATGTAAAAGTGGAGCAACACCATGAGTGGAAGTAGGTTTCCTAGGTGAAGCAGCTCCGCAGATGGGTCTGCGCCGCAGTAGAGCGCCAATTTCGGAGATTCCGGTCTTGTTAGCTTAAATAAGTCATCACTTGTGACTGCCTCAACCAAGTTACGACTCTGCAAGTAGCTGACTAGAGAATTTTGGAAGTCTTTCTGGATGTGATCCGCCGCGGTCAACAGCGAAAGCGGCGGCACGATTGAAATTGTCTCCGGCGGGCCCTCGGCAGACGGCACTCTGGTACTTCCCGATTGGAGTCTGATGCACGAAGCCAAGCTCGTTCTGAGCACTGGTTGCCGGAATTGTCGGATCATATTCAGCTGGACTGACTGCGGAGTGCCCTTGAGCAGTTTGGAATTTTGGTGCGAAGCGCGAGCGACTTTACTTGGTGGCGTCCTGGTTCTAAGCAAACCGCTAAAATAAACGAAAAATTACAAACAGAGCGTGGCCTTATTCCGGAGCAGTTGTTTTCATTTCAGTTACTGGACATTCCATTTTTCCTCAAGTTTTTCAGTTTGAATCTGTCCTGGCCATTCTTATCGTCCATTTGGGTGCAAGTCGGCTGTTCGCGGCATCGCTTCCTACTCATCGCGCCCATAAGACTTGTACGTCCAGTCGGCAATGTCCAATAACCCGGACAGAACTGACGGCGATGTCTCCAAAAGCCGGAAACGGCGGAGAAAGAAGTCTCAAAAGGCCTCTGGCGAACAGCCGGCCTCGGCATTACCAGACTCACCAAAGCACACGGTCAACAAAAAAACGAAGTTTTCAGACGACGACGTCAAGACAGAGGCAGACAACAGCATAACCTCGCAGGAACGGAGCATTTTGGCCGAGATCGTGGATGCGAGTGCCAAGGCTGGAACTGGAGGCGCTCCTGAGGATCAGGCCAGTACTCCAAAAGCAAATGTTCACGGCAGAGAAGCCTTCACTTCCCCCAAGCCTCCTTCACGACGGGAGCACAGTAGCCCAAAGGCTGACTGGCCGCGCAAAAACCAACGGAAGAGTGTATTCTATGATGGCTCAAACGGACTGGGAGACGAGGATGAAGACGACGAGACGGGGGTTTTTCAAGTCGTCCACTCAAAGTCGAAGATAATTCAAGCACAGAAAGCGCAAGAGCTACTCGAAACAAGGAAGTCCCTACCAATTTACCAGCACCAAGGAAAGATTCTCGACTACGTCACAAGGAATCAGGTCACAATCATCATCGGAGAAACAGGTTCGGGTAAGTCCACTCAGATACCACAATTTCTCATACCCTTTAACAAAAAGAGAATAGCGGTAACTCAGCCAAGACGAGTCGCCGCAGCTTCTTTGGCTGCAAGAGTCAGCGAGGAACAAGGATGTGTGCTTGGTGAGGAGGTTGGATATCAAGTGAGATTCTCGAATATCACCTCGCCCAAAACCAAACTCACCTACTTGACAGATGGTATGCTAATTCGAGAGCTTATGATCGACCCGAAATTATCAAAGTACTCGTGTATTGTCATCGATGAAGCCCACGAAAGAACTGTTCTCACAGACCTCATTCTTGGTTTCTTGAAGCAGTTGATTGTCGAAAAGAAACGCACCGATTTAAAGGTGGTGGTCATGTCTGCCACGTTGAATGCCAGTCTTTTTAGCAAATTCTTTGACAACGCACCAATCTTGCTCGTCCAAGGTAAGATGTACCCGGTGTCCAAGCATTATTTGCGAGACTCGTCCGAGGATATCGTCGACAGTATGGTCAAGTCTGTTGTGCAGCTAAACATGTCTGAGCAGGAGGGTGACATTCTTTGCTTTTTGCCCGGACAAGAGGAGATTGACAACTGTGTTGGCGTTCTCACTAGTTTGGCTCCGGAGCTACCTAAGAATGCGCCTCTCATAGTGCCACTCCCTCTATATGCTGCTTTATCTCCCGCTCAGCAAATGAAGATTTTTGAGAAGCTTCCACCACGAAAAAGAAAGGTCATTCTTGCAACTAACATTGCCGAAACCTCCATTACTGTCAGTGGTGTGAAGTACGTGATTGACTCGGGGCTTCGAAAGGTGAAAATCTGGAAACACCAGTTGGGTCTTTCGTCCTTGCTAACCACTCCAATTTCTCAAGCATCTGCAAAGCAAAGAGCGGGCAGAGCGGGCAGAGAAAGCCCGGGCAAGGTTTTCAGACTATACTCCGAAAGTTTGTTCTTGAACAAGCTTCCGAAACAACAGGAATCTGAGATTCTACGCAACGATATTATCCTCCCGATCTTAACCTTAAAGAAGATGGGCGTGGATGACCTCCTCAACTGGACATGGCTTGAGCATCCTGGCCAAGAAAGCATCTTGAGTGCGCTCTCATCTCTATACGCTTTAGGAGCCCTTGATAATTCTGGAAAGGTCACCGCACTTGGGAGAAGGATGGCGGTCTTGCCCCTTGCTCCGTCGCTCTCGGCCGTTCTCTTGAGCGCTCTTGACTTCGGTGTCCTCCGAGATGTGGTTGACATTGTGTCATGCCTCTCTGTCGAGAACTTGATACGAAATGTCGGTGGCAATGGTGAGTTGCGGGACGAGATCAACGAGAAGAGAAGGCAGTATTGTCCTAAAGGCAATCAACATGGCGATCTTATTGCTCTCAAAGAATTCTTCGACTACTTCTGCGAGCTTTACAACCAGAAAAGGACTACGGAGCTCAAGCTATGGTGTAAAGACTTGTTTCTCAGCTACAAGGATTTTCGCAACGTCTTGAAAGTACGGAAACAGCTCGTCGACTACATGTTGACCACCATAAAGCAAGATGACACGCTCAGTCAGTCTGAGAAAGCAAGCCAGGCCAGAAATCTTAAGTTCCAATTGACAGGCGATGATTCAAGCAACGAAGATGAAGAACCAGAACAGCGTCTGCTTGATGTCGAGAGAATCATCAAGTCCTTTTTGAAGGGCTTTGCCGTCAACACCGCAGTGGGGATGCCGGACCGCTCGTTCCGCACTTGCTCCACCGGACAGCTCCTCAGCATCCACCCCTCGTCATATCTCTTTGGGAAATCCAACATCGATGCCGTTATGTACATCGAGTATGTCTATACGGCGAAAGCCTACGGGCGTAACTGCTCTAGAATTGAGTTGAGCTGGTTGCAAGATATCGCACCACATTTACTAGGAGGGACTAAGGTCGCTATAGAAGAGGATTGACCGAGCAGGTTATCTTGACCAATATAGACTAATTCCGACATAATAGGGTACGGAATTCATAATTCCTCCATAAGCAAATCCTGTTGTAGTAGTATTTCCTCAACGGCACCAACTTCAGTGCGACTTCTATGCTGGGGCAGCCAACTGACATTTCGCGACCGAAACATATTCTTATTCTGGGGACTAATGTCTTCTAGCGAACCGCTACCGTTGATCAGAGCGTCGGAGGATGTTTTCGCTGACGACGAGATAGACTTTTCAAGTCTGGCATATTACGGATATATTATTCTATTCCTCACATGGCTTCTTTGCATTATCACAGTCAACTCCGTGCTACAGTGCTGGAAATGGGTCATCAAGCCGCTACAATCACAAAGCTCAACAGAGGCACTACACGCCAGGATAACCTACTGGTGTGAAAACTTCGATTACTTTGTCATTAGTTGCTTCTGTATCTACGTGATTGCCTGGTGGTGGGCACTTTTCTCGTGGATCGGGCTCAAGTTGTTCCGTCATTCGAAGGGCATACAAGCAGAATAGGCTCAGGTCAGCCGCGCTTGCTTCCATCTTCCCCTCGTGCAGCAGTCCATTCTGCGCTTCCTGTTTGGCGCCCCTCCGGCAAGCTCGAAGTTTTGCTTGCAGGTGGCTTGCGTGAACTGGATCTTTCCTTTGCCTGGAGCAAAAGGACATCGTCATACAACTTCATATACTTGTCGTCTAAGCTGAGCGGCAGAGACTCGAGGCTCTTCCAGTACTCAGCCAACAAGGAGGCGTTCGCTATGTTGAAGAACGCCGCCATCACCTTTTCGTTTGCGACGGACGACTTCGGTATAGCCTTGTCTCTGCTGGTGACATAGACGCTGCTTAAATCAGAAATGTAGTGGTCGCCAATGCCAATCACCCAGCTCATTTTCTTGCCCCAGTTGTTGCAGTATAGCGACGGCTCGTCGTAAACGTTTTCACATGGATCCAAATGTATCCACCTTTGCTGCTTCTTGCTGAAGTACTCGCACCACACATGGTCCTCGGCGTTCAAAACGTATCGCACGGGTACTTCAGACCCTAGCACCGCCTTCAATATGAGAATGAAGCAATTCACCCATTCCCCACATCTTCCCTTTCTGGTCTCCAAAAGCCGGGCGGGATTGTTAATTCTCGGGAATTGCATGCGCTTCTGGCAATCGGTACATGTGTAAACTTCAACGAGCGATATCTCGTCGGGATTCGGACTAGGGAGGCTTCCGGCCCCAATACTTTCGATGTTGTCGCCATCTTTGTTACACTGAGGACACTTAGGCTTGTTGAACCATTGGAAGAAATCTTCCTTGAAGTACCTCAACGTCTCCAATACGATGCAATCTTCGTACCCGATCACGCTGTCTTTGCTTTGTTCGCTCTCCCGTAGGTCTACACGCTCATATATTTTTGCCAAGTCGATAGTATCGAGTGCTTTTTCCAAACTGGCTTCGTTTTGGTACCTCTGCATATCTGCGAGGGCATGTTTGATCGACCGTATTAGTCTGGCATCATCTTCCAGGCGAACAGATAGCCTTTTGTTGCGCCTGGACTGAGCCAATTTCAAGCATTCTTTGGAGTAGCTCACAAGAAGCAGACGAGCCAATTCTTTGTAGTCCAGATCGACGCCCATTATTCACAGGTGTTCGCTGAAATTGATCCGAGATTGATCGCGAAAAGCAAGAGAGTAGATCAGATGAGAACCAGTGTACCACAGCTGCAGGATTCGTACCTGACGAGCAGACAAGCGATTCTTTGTTGCTCAGATCGGCGCCCATTATTCTCTACAAGCAATAAAAATAGATTCAGGACTTGTTTCATCCGATATGTCCTCATAAATAGAAAAAGATATGTCCCAAATGGAACAGAATATATTCGACAACTGCAGGATTCGAACCTGCGCGGGCAAAGCCCAAAAGATTTCTAATCTTTCTCCTTAACCGCTCGGACAAGTTGCCTCACATGAAAAAATATTTTTTCTCCAGAAATAGAAATTTCAGGTTATGCTTATCACGTGATAGATTGGCTGCAAAGTTATATATTTGTTACAACTTTTAAAGAAGAATTGAAGAATAAAAAACTCGGACAAGTTGCCTCCTACGAAAAAATATATCTTCTCCAGAAATATAAATTTCAGGTTAATACGTATCACGTGATAGATTGGCTGCAAAGTTATATATTTGTTACAACTTTTAAAGAATTAAAGAATAAAAAATTTATTTTATGTTACTGCATGTATCCACGTCTGTGCGGTCAACGAATGCCACGTCAGCTTGAATAACGAAAAGAGTAAGGTCTCAGGAAATGCAACAAGCTGATTCACTGCCGCTGAATATATCCATATCTAGCTGCAGAGTCAACGAAAGCCATATCAGTGTAAATATCGACGATGATAACGACAATGACTATGGTGAAGACGAAGACAGCGAAGACTACAACGATGACGAAGACAGCGACGACGATGAGGACATCGAGGATGATGAGGATCAAGAGCAAGACGACGATGGAGTTGAACAGGGAAATAGGTTTTCTGCACAAGTTCCTACTTCACTGCTCTTGGATATCATGAGAAACTCATTTATAAATGATGAAACAACGACTGACCCCGACATGCTTTCGTATATTAATCGCATGGAGTATGCAGAGGTGTTGGTGGGAACATCGGTAATCAGATCAAAAGTTCATATCCTGTTAATCCAAAGAGGACCAATGACCTCTGCTGAAAAGCCTCTCTTTACGTACATCAACACCGTATTGCAGTTCCCTCCATGTGTCCACAGATGTGACTTGCGTGAAAGAACAACCAGAAAAAATTACGGGTATGCAATCAAACGGTACGCCACGTATGTTGCGAAGCTAGGAATTACACAAGAGAACTTTGTGGTTGATGGTATGCTTATGCGGCGGTGCATGGAAGAGTACATCGACAAAAGACATCAGGAACACAACGGAGACACCCTGGATACCGCTGCAACAATGGACGCATTCATCAGTGCAATGAGAACCTTGAACCACTGCCTTGGGATATATGCAGCCAAAGAAACCAGGAACGAGGAGCATCGCAAACAAATCTTGCAGGAGTACGAAACAATCATCAATGTCGACGAGGTGAAGGCTCTCAAGAGAGAAAGGAGGAAACGGCATCATGCAATTTCCCTGAATAATTTCCACAACAAAGACAGGACAGAGATGTTCTACTCGCGGTACCTGAATGAAGATTTAAAAAAGATGATCGTCAACATGTACCAAGTCACCGGGTCCAGTAGCAAGGACAAAATCTACGAGGGTATTAATGCAATCTTGGAGTTTCTCATGGGTCATCATCTTCTCTTTCGATGCCAAAGCAAGGTGGCGGCCGAGATATCGGACGCAGTGTTTACGGAGGAGGAAACCGTGCATGGAGTCATACCTATCTTGGGCTTCAAACAAACCACAGGCAAAACGATCCAAGGAAACAGTGCACCGCGGCGTATGGGAGCTTGTCGGAACAAAGATGTGGAGCTTTGTCTCGTGGCTGCATTTGCATTTTCACTTTGGTATCGATTTGACTTTCGCAGCCAATATGCGCCGCTCTCCGGGGAACAAGCTCCGAACTTTTTGGACAAGCGTTCTTGGTATCCCATCAAGGTACTTTTTTCCAAGAACCTGAACTCAGTGGAGCCCATCAGTTATAACTATGCGTCGAAATTGCTGAAAAAAATTCTCAGCACCATCGGCTTCAAGTCGCCTAAGAGCACGCATTCTGGGAGAAGAATCAACTCGCAGAATGCCGATGCAAACTCCATCGAGGAATCCCAGATCAGGCGTGCTGGTCAATGGTCGTACGATGTTCTCCACAAGAGTTATCTTGTGAATTACCCCTTTGCGTTTATCCACTTTTCCGGAGGCTTCAAAGCCGGTGAGCCTTACTTTATTAGTCGTGATATCGAAACTCCGCCCGAATTGGAGCTAAAGGTTTTTCCGTGGCTCGAGAGAGTCACTGAGCTTGTTGACCAGAGAACAGATATGGAAGGCTTGCCCATGATCATGAGAGACGACACCGTGCCCAAGTTTCTCCGCATGCTCAAGAAATTTCGAAAAATTGTCCTCCAAGACTTAGCGGTGCTAGTCGACAGGGCCCCACACAGCATATTCAGCAAGCATCCAATAACTAAGGATCCGGGGTTCAAAGAGTTTAGAGATCGAGTCAAAAACTCTGTCGAAAGCAATTCTATCTTCGAAGGGTTGAAGGAGAAGCAGAACGTGGCCGACGTCTTGAGCCCGGCGTATACGTCCAAGATAAAAGTGATGCAATTGTTATTTGAGCGGAGCCACCGGATTCACCAGCAGAAAATCGAGCTACTCCAGCAGAAAATAGATATCCTCCAACGCCAAATGAACGATATGGCGTCTCAACAAGTTGCATTATCTTCCCAATCAATCCCAATCATGGAGTCGATAGTGGCTGAGCAATTGAGAGCAGTGTACAGTGAACACATGGAGAGGACGGAGACTATGTTTAAGAAATCCATTGATAAATTGGTACACAATCTTAGAACTCTGAAACAGATTGTTACTGCAAGCAATGTCAGGAGCTCAGAGCCTTTCTTTGTTGATAGCGTTTCTGGACTGGATCTCGAGGTTGGAACATTAGAGTCTGACGCAGCGGCATTTTCAGCCGCAGCCACGAGGGAGCTTGAGGTTCTGTCTGCTATTCCTGCGGAGCGGCTGAAAAGCGTCCCTCCTTCCCTCATGGAAGTTAACAGAGACGACCCCTCGTCCTTAGGGGCAGGGTCAATCCCTTCTCCTTTTTCGAGGAAGGCACAAGCACCACGCCTCTCTCTTAGTAATAATCCATCTTCTGCTGTCGGCCAACAATCAGTCCAATGGCCCTCAATGGAAGCTTGGAAACTATCAAAGATGCCCACAACTGTGACTGCTTTGACGGAAGAGTGGTACAAGAGGTCAGGAAATCTACCTAGCGTCTTAGAAAGGGACAGGATGATGGGTGCAAAATGGAGAAAGAACTTCGAGTCCTTCTACAAGCGGAGAAAAGCAGTTATAAATTTTATTGAGGACCAATACGTGAAGATACCTGAATACCGTCTGAGCTCCAGGGAGCAAGTTGGGAAAGTTCTTGAATGCTATCGGAAAAGACGGAAGCTTAAAATGGGTGCTCTTACCGCCATGTGCCAAAAGGCCGAGGCCAGACACACACTCTCGTCAGAGCTTCTCGCTGAGTGGCATTCCAGAAGCAACTCAGCTGGCCCGATCAATCAGCCTTTTCAATAAATATATGTATATAGAAGATCACAGATTACTATGAGATTTTCGTGCCATTGATGTGGACTTCGTGTATTTTGGGTCACGTCGGAAAGCATTTAAGCCAGGCATGATAAGCTAAGCAGTTCCACAAATAAGCTGCATTGTATTATAAAGACGGTGGTCTGATTACGCAAACTGCTCTAACATTTATCATTATTATACGGGTATGGTAGAATTCTGCTTCTTGGGCGTTGATCCCAAAGTTTTGTTGAACGCGTATCAATTGCCGCAACTAGCTGACTACTGTGCGTTCTCAATTTCCGAGTGAGGTTCGTGCAATTTTGAAATACACCAACAAGGCCTGCAAAAATCGAATTCCTCACAAAATATCAGCAGGAGGTACTTTCGTTATATTTGTTTATAGCTGCATAATACCAGATCATCCGCTTCTCTTTGTCGTTATTCCAACTTTGTTTTATACTAATTTCAAGTCGGTTTCTCTATATATAACAGGAGAGAGTCCCAACGGTATCACTACCTTCACTGAGGGAACACCTTTACCTATTTCAGAGGCTCAGAAATACCTTGAACACAGGGACTTGTAGTCCGAAGAATATCTTCCGTTCTTTAAAGCCTAAGATTTCCTGTTCAACACCGAAGGATGGTAGCTTGCAATCAATCTTGTATCTATACAGTCCAACTCACCTCCGCGTAATACACCAGATTCTCATCGATCATCACAACTCAGAAAGATAAACAATGGGAGACACGGCGAAAAACAGGCAGACAATTAGGTCTCCAAGCAAACCGAGCACAGCTGAAGCGCCCGGGGACCTGGCCGCACCCACAGGGAAAAAAGTCTTGCCGTATATCACATCCCCGATCTACGACTTGTTGCTGGTTTTCGAAAGACCACTGGACCAGTGGACCGCGCGGTACATATTGATTTTGGGCGTTGTGATATTGAAGGCTGCTGTTGGTCTTGGGCCCTTCTCTGGTCAAGGACAGAAGCCGATCAACGGCGATTTCGAGGCGCAAAGGCATTGGATGGAGTTGACCACAAATCTACCAATCGACAAATGGTACTTCTATGACTTGCAATACTGGGGACTCGACTACCCCCCATTAACCGCGTACCATCTGTGGGTCTTGGGAAAGGTGGGCTCTATATTTAACTCTGACTGGTTTGAATTGACTCGGTCGCGTGGATTTGAGAGTCCACAGCTCAAAACATACATGCGCTTGACGTGTTTGGCCAGTGAGTTGATTGTCTTTTTCCCAGCAGTCATGCAGCTAGCGTCGTACCTAGGCGGAAAAAGGGAAAACTTGAGCCGATTGCACCAAATTATTGTGATTGCAATTATATTTGCCCAGCCCGGTCTCATTCTCATTGACAATGGTCACTTTCAATACAACTCTGTTATGTTAGGTCTCTTTTTATTTGCAGTGATCGAATTATTGAAAGGCAATTTAATCTTGGCTTCCATATGGTTTATGAGCTCGGTGCTTTTCAAGCAGATGGCTCTCTATTATAGCCCGTTCATGTTCGTGTTCATCTTGTCGAAACTATTCACTCCCAAAGACTCTCTCAAGTCTACACTAGCCACGTTTAATTTCGGCAAGTTCATTGCTGTTGGACTCTCCGTGATTGCTACCACCACGATCGTGGTCTTGCCGTTCACTTTGTTTGCGTCTAATGGTGGAGAGGCTCTCAACCTCGTTTCTCAAATCGTTAAGAGAGTTTTTCCGTTCGATAGGGGCCTCTTCGAAGACAAGGTTGCAAACTTTTGGTGTCTGTCCAACATTGTGATCAAGTACCTGCAGCGCTTTACTAATGACCAGCTCAAGAAATTGTCTTTGGGTCTTACATTACTTGCCATCGCTCCCCCATGCTCGATATGCTTTTGGAAGAACACCAGGCGTACAAATGTGCCCCCAGAGCTCTTAATTTATGGATTGAGCGCCACAGCATGGGCCTTTTATCTCTTTCTGTTCCAGGTTCACGAGAAGACAGTTTTGGTCCCGTTGATACCCTCCACATTCTTGCTCTTATCACTGGATCCGGAAGTGATCCCCATAATCCAGTGGATCAATAACATTGCAACTTTCAGCTTGTTTCCTTTGTTGAGTCGCGAGGGCCTCACTTTGCAGTACTTTACATGCTTGGCGTTAATCAACTGGCTTGTCAATGGATTCAATTTCACAAAGCCCAGAACCTTGTTGTTTCCCAGTTCCAAACACATATTTTTCCGACTCGTTATCTTCATTTCATACTTGGCTGCTTTCGTCCTACATGTTGTGACTTATCTGCTTACAGCTCCAGAAAAATACCCTGACCTTTGGGTGGTTGCCAACACCGTTTTATCGTTTGCTTGCTTTTTATGGTTTTACCTTTGGCTAGTTACTAGGATTTATTTTCTTTGAGGCAACTCAGGAATATGAACTCCTGGCTTGAAATGTTTGTCAGCATCAAAGATCCCCCAATTTGCTTCCCAGCTGTCTGAGCCTATGTTAAACACCAGCTTCCATGGCTCGTCAAACGCTTCAAAATAAAACCACTCGTTCAAAATCTCCTTTCCTTTTTCTTGAGTCCATCTGGTCATGAACGCAAGAAAATCAGATTCTGTTGCTTCCGCGTTCTTGAAGCTTCCTCCTTCGTATGGCCATCCTATTTCAGTGATAGTGAAGGTTGTCTTTCCGTTACGAAACCTTTCGGAATAATGCTCCAAGCTCGCGACTGCCCAGTCCGATCCTGTTGTGGATGCGATACCTTCTATAAAAGGCTGCAAGTTCAAGCCAACGATATCGCACGTGTCCACCAAAGCTTTAGATATTGCTTGTGGCCTTTCTGCGGTTCCAACCGCCACAGGAAGGCGTCTTTTTCGGACAAAGCTCTTGAATTCTGTGATGGTAGATATGAGGGATGATTCATTAAGATCACTTCTGTGTAAAACCTCGTTACCAACATAAACCGCCTTAATATGCTTTGCGCGGTTGGAGAGCAAGACAAGTTTCGCTTTCTCGATTTGCTCTTTGTTTTGAGTTTGGTCACCGCTGAGCCAGATTCCCATCGATATATCCATGTTAAGATTCAAAATATTTATGGCCTCCAACACGAAATCAACAATGCCACATTGCGTCCCATATAATCTTATTTTCAGAGTAAGGGTTGATAGTAGAGCCATATCGCTTACCGCTTCTTCTCTCGAGTAGTTACAATCAGGCCCTAAAGAGCTGGCTGGGGCATAAACAATCCCGCGAAAGAGCTTCAGTTCTTGACTTGTAGGTGGCTGTGTTTTATTTGCTGTTGGTGGGCTTGCATTGAGCCTCGTTAACTTGTCTGCCAAGTTCTGTTTTTGCTCGTCGTTCATGATTTTAATAAAATTCTGAAGCGAGAGGGATGATCCAAAGAGGGCAAAGTAGAGTGTCACGATGAGCGCTGCAGCAAGAAAGAAGATCAAGGTGGCAGTGAACAGTGGACACTTAACGCGTGCAGACCGTTTTTCGGTGCCCGAGACATCTTTACTTTGTTTTCCAAAGTCTTTCCGATTGTAAGCCAATGGAAGAGTGAGCTTGGAGTCATTCAAAGCCTCACATGGCGTAGCGCTTTTATCTTTGCCACACTTGCGGAAGTCTATGCTTTCAGTGAACGAGAAGTCGTTACTAATATGCCTGCGAGGATGCTTAACCAACCTCGTGGAGAATAGCGTGTTCTTGCTGGCGGCAGGGTTGTGGCCGTAGTCTCCGCTGTCTGAACGGATCAGGCTCACCTGCCCTGCGATGTCTGCGTCAGCCAAATGGTCAGAGCCGCAACCACGAGAATTTCTTTTATTATCAAGGGACTCCCTTTTCGAAATTGACAGCTCCAGAGCGGAAGCCGTTTTGTGCAAACTGGCGGAATCAGGCTCTATTTGTGGCGGCTCGAGGGTTCCTGCGCTACCGGGAAAGTGACTTGCGGATGGCTTGGACTCAGAAAACGAGCCTCTATCCAACGGACTGTCTTGGGTCTTGGCGTGCTGTGCTTTCCTACTCTCTGACATTGCGAAGACACTGTGGCAGTGTAATTGGGTGCAAAGCAGCCTTGTGTTCCAGCGCGACCCATTATGCCTGATTGTGCGCTGCATAGGAACACTGGCACAAGAACAGGAGTAGCAAGAGAAGGGAATGAAAACAAAGATAAAGAGATAATCAGAGGAAGAGAATGAGAGACTCAATTCAGAGGCAAAGTCGATTCTCAATTCGTGTCAACTCATCATTAGAGCAGATCCCGCTTTCGGCCGTCTAAAGATTTTAGCATGTGGGCTGAAGGTGCGCCTACATAGAAAAAGAAAAGATCTAAAAACCTTAAGGTTCCGGGCAGCTCGGCTAGGCGACGAGCCCAGCGTAGCTCATACAATCAACAAATGTAAATGGTCTTGTAATTTTTAGTAGTATGGATATGTATACACATATATGCGATGCAGGCCGGGGTCCTAGCACTTGAGACAAGACACACAGATGTTGGCAAAGAAGGCAGCAGTGCTGCTACAACAACCTTCGCCTGTCAGTGGGCAGCAGGCGTCGAAAGCACCGAAGCACAGGAACAAGTCCAAGCAGAACTCGGTACACTCGTTGTTCTCTCTGTGGTAGCCACTTTCGTCGTCGGAATATGTCTCGATGGTGTCTCTGTCGCCAACCGAGGATCTGGACATTTCCATGGAAGAGCCCTTGGGCTCCTCGGTGATGGGGTCGTTGGCGTTGGTCGACACTACTTGCCTGTGTTCGGTATCCTTGGAAACAGACTCAGACATGGTGAGAGCGAATGAGTAAGAGGCCGAAGATGTTCCAAGGACTCACTTGAAAGGAGAAGGAGCTCGGAGGGTCCATCGAGAAAATCCAGCCCAAGGTTTGCACGCAGGCTGTGCAGCGGCGCGAAGGAAGATGTATAACGGCCGCGCGCAGCAGCTTTGCCGTTGCACCTGCTCATGTTCGATGGATGATTTGTTCGAGCAAAAACTCCAGCTTCTAGAGCTCTACTACCCGAAAATCTCCCCCGATTTTCTCCGCGGTTTCCTTTCGAGCTGCGACGGCGATTTGGCGCGCACGCGTTCCTTGATCGACGGTTCGCTGGTTCCCCACAAGAGACCCGCGTCTGTCCAAGCGCCGCTACCGGGGGTTGCCAAAAAACCAAAGACCGACCCTGGCCCGCAAAAAGTCTCGGAGGGAGGCAGACATGTACTGAAGGTGGTTGTTCTCAACACGCCGGAAGACGTGGAGAGCCACCTCCATCCATACGTGTCGCTCCACTTGAACTTCCTACCCTCAGCACTAAGCACGCGTATCGAAAAAGATTACGCTGAGAACAAAGACAAGTTCCGGGCAAAGAAGTTCTATCTTTTCGGAAACGAGTGTCACCTGGCCAACACCACGGCCACGTTTGCGCGTCCGGATTCCCAGTACCTCAAGGTGGCGTACAATGGTATCGAGTACACCAATCACCCTACGTACACACCAGCGATGGCGGAATTGGCGCACATCACAGAAGACTTCATCAACAATAAGGTCATTGCCAAATCAAAGAAACACAAGTGGCAGCTGTTGCCCTGGGAAAATGACTTCACGTTAGTCAACTGCTACGAGAAGCTCGAAAACAACCTCGAGTGGCATTCCGACCGCTTGTCACACATTGGGCCCTTAAACTACATCGCTACCATTTCCGTGGGTGCAACCCGCATGTTCTGCCTACGGAGCACGTACAAAAAAGGGGCGCCACTATACCAAATTCCGCTACCTAACAACAGTCTCCTCCTCATGCGACCAGGTTGCCAGGAGGAATTCAAACATTGCGTGAGCCCGATGCTGAGAGCAATCGATGTGCATCCCACCTTGGGCACGACGAGATACGGCATCACGGCTCGGCATTACCCTCCCTTTTTCATCGCCAATCTGCCTAAGTGTAAGTGCGGGGTCGGAATGATACTTCGCAGATCTTACAAGTCCTTGGCCACCAGAGGCAGATACTTCTGGCTGTGTGAGAACGTGTACCAAAATGAGGACTGCAAATCTTTCCATTGGTGCGACTTTACAAATGTTGAGGGCCACTACATAGCAGAAGACGCGTCCAAAATTTCAATATGGATTGCTCCTGAGGACAAAGACAAGATCAAGTACGACCAGGAGCAGAAGCTGAATCCGAAAGCAGGACTTTTCGAAGGGAAAGGAGAAGGTGAAGGCGTAAAAGTGTGAAGTGAGCACAACGTCATCGCATTTTATTCCAGTACTTATCAGAATCAGAAATACAATACTCAAGAAGTAGCCACATGAATATAATATCCTTTCGTAATGAGGGGCAACCACTCTCTCGTTTGAAGTAATGCTCTGCGTTTATCTAATCAGCGTGACGTGCAGTACCCACACATCACCTCTCAAAGTGCGATTCATAAGGTAACAGAATCACAAGCCATCATGGCCTTTCAGTGCCAGAAGTGCAACTCTCAAATCACCCTTGACGAGTCTATCCAAAACTTGTCACAGGCTCGGGCCAAACTTTTGGTCTCCAAGGCGTCTTCGCCGCCTCGCTTGTCGGAAGTGCCACCCTCGCTGTTCATACCAAAAGACAGGCTAGATAAGTTCAACAAGGTTCATGACACAGCACAAGACGCGCCGCTAATCTCCAGGGACTTCACAGAGTTGAATAGACAAGATTCGGGAGATTCGGGTCACTCGTTCGTGTACATTGCGCAAGAGGATGACGAATCTCCTGCTGACACGGAGCGTCAACCGCAGTCGCAGGAGCCAGAGGACCAGCTTCCAGACTTCTCAAAAATCAAGACTCTCAACCAGATCTTCGAGATTCTTCTGACAAACCAGGACATAAACCACCCTATGTGCGGAGAGTGCTCCGACTTGCTTATAGAAAACTACAAGCTCAAGTTTGACCAAAGTCAACGAGAGAAAGAGTACTTTACGTCTTTCTTGAGAAAACTCAAGGACAGAGGGTCTGAGCAATCCGAGCCAGATGAGGTTCTCGACGAGAAGGTGAGAACAGCGGCCACTAACCTTAAAAGCCTACGGGAATCGGAACTTGCTGGCTTGAAAGAACTTGAAATTTTGGAAACAAAGCAGGTTGAGCTCAACGAAGAACTTGCCAAGCTTGACCGTCAGCTCGAAGACCTAAATTCGACCCAATTGGCCGAGATATTCCAGTTGAAGAACTCTCTTACCCTAGACTTGAAAGAAAAGCAGAAAAAGCTCGACCAGACAAGGGCATTTCACCAGAAACATCTCGATCACCTCGATAGTCTCCGCCAATATAACGTGTATGCCATGCTATATGACATTCTGTTCGAGGGTGACTACGGGCGCATAAATGGCTTTAGATTGGGGTATAAAGTACCGTGGCCCGAGTGCAATGCTGCGCTAGGACAGGTTGTTCTGCTACTTCATTTTGTGGGCAAAAAACTAGAGATTTCTTGGACGCAGTACAAGCTCGTGCCTTTGGGGTCGAAGTCGTTCCTCATAAAACAAAGCCTTGGCACTTCATCAAGCAGCTCCAATAAGCAAAGGTCCAGTTCTGTCCTTCAGTTGTACTCGTCCAACGAGTTCACTCTTGGCAAACTCTTCAACTTCAACAAGCTCGACGTTTCAATGATTGCGCTTCTAGACATACTTTCGCAGGTCGAAAGCAAGTTGGTTGCGGACGATGCAGAACTCACCCTTCCATACAAAACCAATGTCCATGACGGAACTCTTGGGGGCAAGAGTATACGTGTGACATCTAATGGACAGTGGACAGAATCCTGTAGGTATCTCCTAGTCAACTTAAACTGGATTCTCCGCTACACAGGCGCACATCTGGGCATATAGAGAATAAAGAATACCAAGTAAGGTAGAAAAGAAGAGCAAGGAAAGCAAGTCAAGGCAAGACTTTAAAGGGTTAAATCACCCGGGAAGAGCGGAAATGCTGTTTCGTTCTCGCCATAAAAGTTAGTGCGAGGCACAGAAGTCTGGCTGCAAATTAACCGTTCTTGTATTTCTTCACACAACACCAGCTTGGTGCTTCACACCCTAGTCATGCAGAAAGAACGTAACTTTTTATCGAGCGATTTTGATGTCCACATCGACGATTCCTTGCTCACTTCAGAACCAGATACAGGCGCCAGCAACTCCATGGAGCAGTTGGCTCTCTTGGCCGACAGATTGAACGAAAGCGTTTGCCCAAAACACGACGGACACGGCTCTGGGACCACAGACAAGAAAATAGGCCTGGTGTCCATACGCATAGAGAACTACGAAAGATGTGAAGAAACGAAGAGCGTGTCTACTAACAAGCCCACGAACCTCGCCGGGCGCTGCGGCACGCGACCAAAATATAGCAAGAAGCCTAAAAGCTCCAACAAAAAAGACTTGCATATCCAAAAGAATCAACCATTCACGCCCACAAAGGAAAGCAAAAAGCACAGGTCCAAATTGGGCTGCTGGACTTGTAGGTTAAGGCACAAAGCTTGTCCTGAAGATGGCTGTCCGTGCGGAACGTGCTTGCGCTTGGGCTTGAATTGCGACGTGTCGCGCAAACGGCCTTTTTACATGTTGAGTGCGAAACACGCCTTAGATCGTTTGAAAGAAATTCGGTGCGCAACTGATAAGCATCGCAGGCTGGGCGGGTAGACGCCGAGAAGGAGGAAAAACGAAGCACGACACGACACGCAGTCACTGAAGCAAGGCTCTCATGTGACGAAAAAACTAGGTTTCGAAAGTTATGTAGGCACACCCAAATGCATTTGCGTTGGTCCTGGTGTTAATTCTCGGCCAAGTTCTCCGTGCCGTTAGAAAAAAGATGCACCCTGGGGGGCCACGCGCGCGCGACGGTGGATTTGATTCTGCAAGCCAGTCCTGTACGTCACCATTCCGGTTTTCATTGTGCGAACGATCCAATTCTTTTACTCTTCTCAACCAACACCAACGATCCAATGAGGCATCCATTTTGGGTTTCGTTATTGAGCTTCGGCTACTGGCTCAGCATAGCGTCGGCATTCTACTTGCCAGGCGTTGCTCCGACTAATTACGCTGCAGGCGACAAGATTGAATTATATGTCAACCACTTGACACCCTCGTCGAATCATATGTCTAGCTTCCATAACGGTGGAAGATCGAAGGTCACAATATATTCCTACGACTATTACTACCCAAAATTTCATTTCTGCAAACCCAAAGGTGGTCCCACTAAACAGCTGGAGTCCTTGGGTGCAATCATTTTTGGAGACCGTATATTCGATTCCCCCTTTGACATAAAGATGATGGAAGAACCCGTTTGCCAGGTATTGTGTAAGTCCAGATACAGTAAGGCAGATGCTGCATTTGTGAACAGAAACATTCGTGCCGGATATACCCACAATTGGATTATTGACGGTTTACCAGCAGCCAGACACGTGAAGGAAAGCAGAACAAACACTGAATTCTACAGCCCTGGCTTCCCCATTGGTCAAGTCGATGAATCAGAACAGCCTCACTTGTACAATCATTACAACATTCACATTGAATACCACAAGAGGAATGACAACAACTATAGAGTGGTTGGAGTGGTTGTACAGGCAGCTTCTTTTGACAGGAGAGAAGTCGATGAGACTAAAGCTGAAGCAGATGAATTATGTAATACCGGATTGCCAAAAGTGATATTATCTAAAGAGGAGGAGACTGACGTTTTGTTCACATACTCCGTGAAATTTGAAGAGGTAAAGACTGCCTGGGCAACTAGATGGGACAAGTACTTGCATGTTTATGACCCTAAAATCCAATGGGTGTCCTTGATCAACTTCTCGTTGGTTGTTGTGATCTTGGCAATTATCATGGCTCATATCTTGGTGTCGACTCTCAAAAATGATATCATCAAGTATAACGACGTGAACTTGGACGATGATGTCGCTTACGAAAGTGGGTGGAAGTTGGTTTACGGCGATGTGTTCAGATCTCCACCAAACAGAATGCTTTTGTCTGTCTTGGTGGGTAGTGGTGCGCAAATATTTTGCATGATTTTCGTCACTATCATCTTCGCTTTGTTTGGACTCTTATCCCCATCTAACAGAGGTGCATTGTCCACTTTCATGTTCATTGTATTCATATTTTTTGGGCTCATTTCGTCCTACGTCAGTGGATACATCTACAGATTCTTTGGAGGTGAAAACTGGAAGCTTAATATGGTTTTGACTCCAACTCTTGTCCCTGGAATTCTTTTTGGTGCTTTCGTTCTCTTGAACTTTTTCTTGATCCATGTCAATTCATCAGGTGCAATTCCAATTGGAACAATGTTCGCCATTATCGCAATCTGGTTTGCTATTTCTTTCCCGTTGTCTGTTGTGGGTTCAATTTGGCAATCAAAGAGATCTTTACTTTCTGTTCCAGTAAGAACAAATCAAATTCCAAGACAAATTCCAACACAGTTATGGTATTTGAGAACCATCCCATCAATGATTATGTCCGGTCTTTTCCCATTCGGATCCATTGCAGTCGAGTTATACTTTATTTATTCGTCTATCTGGTTCAACAGAATCTACTACATGTTTGGCTTTTTATTCTTCTGTTTCATTTTGATGGTCACAACCACTGGGTTGATTTCTGTCTTGTCAATTTACTACACCTTGTGTAGTGAGAACTATAAGTGGCAATGGAAGTCTGTGTTTGTGGGTGGAGGCTGTGCGATATACGTCTTCATTCATTCCTTGTTTTTCCTCGGAGATGAATCGTTTGCTGGGTTCACTTCTCTTGTGTTGTTCATCGGATACTCTGCCATCATTTCATTCTTGGTGTTTTTGGTTTGCGGCTCCATTGGTTTCTTGAGCAGTTTATTCTTTGTGAGAAAGATTTACTCTCAAATTAAAATAGATTAAGGTATTTTTGTGGTTGAAAATGCCCTGGATCTCGATAGAAATAAAAGAAGCCTCATAAACACACTTTTCAATCCGCAATAAGGAAGCTCGCAAAATAGCCATTATTTTCCACCAGCTCCTTAGTCCTACAGTAGCCTTTTACATAAAAATCATTTAAATATATAGTTAGTGAACCGAGGATCCTGTTCTAGCAGCCAGTGTGAAATTATGGGACATGACAAAGGCTTTCAATGATGACTAAAACCACCCGCTCACGTCTTCATGAGTCACAAACATCAAAGTGGTGTCAATAATATTTCGCCTCCATGTTTGAAAGCTGAGTCCAGCGCTTCCATTGGGTCGCGGTGTTTCCATGCTAGAGAAGTTTAAATTATAGACCTCAAGCTTCGATAAAAGTAACCCAATACAACTGATTCCGGGACCGGTCAAGTCAGCACCCTTATGTGATGCTGCATGGTTGCTCAACGCATTCTTCGCACTATTAACGAGGTTGTAGACGCTGTGGAGATTACCAATCAACAAATTGCTAGAGATTGACAAATCCTCCTTGATTTTAGTTGATCGGGAGATAATTTCATTGTCGTTTGAATAAAGGATGAGCGAATCTAAAAGATTCTTGCAAACCTTGACTAGTTTCAAGGCTTGTGAGAAACTGAGATTGTAAAAGGGGCTGTTGAGTTCACAAACAAGGTTCGTCTTTTGAGACTTGGTTTGAAGACTCACACTTGAAACATAGTTTGCGAAACTCAATATCGACTGGGTCAATTTCTTCACAAGCCGACAAGTCTTCAATTGATAGTCGCGAATGTGATCTTTCGTATCTTCATCCTCATAATTGAGGCTATAATTATTCGTAAGATACGAGGAGACTTCTGTGAGCGAGTCGAATAGCTCGAATTTGTCTCTCAACAAGCCGAAAAAAAGCAGCGTATAGCTTGAATCCTGGAAACTCAAATTGAAAGAACGGATAGCCACGCTTTTTTTCGGCTCGACAGATGCAGAATCAGCATTTTCGTCACTAATCTTGATTAACAAGCTGATAAACCTGTTGAGTTTCAATGAAGAGTTAAAAGACAGATTGGACATTTCTTTGGGCAAAGATGGAACGAGCAATTCAAACAATTTCTCGAAGTTTCCAGAGAGCTGAGACTGAGTACCATACGACAAGGAGTAGCAGTTGTCAATGATGTGCAAGCATAAATACAACCTTGGGAAGTAAAGCTGAACGTCGTCCACATCAAGTGACGATATTTGGCTGGGATTCAAAGCTTTGAAGATTCCTAAAACTTTGTAATCATTCAATACCCCATTTGCGATGGAAATCCCCAAGGAGTATGCCTCACCCTTTAACAAAATAGTATAGTTTATGATAATGAGTGAGGAGAAAACTAGGACTAACACATCATTTGTAACCGGTACCCCTAATTTACTCAAGGGATATACTCCAAGTAGTCTATGAAGCAGACTGATAATCAAGTCAAGAGACACAAGCTGATAATTTATGAGGTTGTTCAAAGATGCACTGAAGATTTGAATGATCTCAAAGTAAAGGGATGACTGGCTTTGTAAATCAGATATTAACCGCAAAATTAACCGGTCATCGCAAGGTAAGATTGCTAGACTTCCTTGGAATTTGGTGTAATATGTACTGAGGTTAAACTCCAAAGAATTCATTGGTATGATTTCGCTTGCGCGGGTGGAATATTCTTGTCTTGGCATAACTGGGATGCTATTTGGATTCACCGGGAACTGGAAAGGCGGAAACGCGGACGCTTTATTGGAGTACTGCTGGTGATTTACCACCGGTTGGTTTGTGGGTGATGGTTGGAATTGTGCTTGATGAGTGGGGGACACTGTTGGATGAGATGATGGATGTAAATTTGAAATGTTGAGTTGGCTTGCAACTCTGCCGTTCAACGACAGCATTGAACTTATCGAGCTGCGGGGAGAGGCAGTGACGGAACGTCCCGAGACCGATTCTTCATTATCGGAAGCAGAACCACGAATCTGATTAACCAGAACCAGATTTGGCATTGAAGTTAGCCGCGATCCGGAAGTCAGTATCGAACTAACCGAGTCGACCGAGGATCTTCGGCTGTCAAAGCCGATGCCGGATGCCGAGTTTGGAGACGACACACTCAGCCCTGGACCGCCCGAACTTGGCATTTCGTAGGGCACCTTCCAGAGGGGTCCCTGAATGCGCTGCTCAAAGACTTCGTCCGTGTTTTTGGGGCTCGCAGACGCCATGTGTCTCGTGATAGGCACGGAGAGTTTGACGGGCTGTGTCAGCGGCTGGTTCCCCAATAAAGGAGGAAGAATGATCGGCAGGCTCGATACCGACGTTTGGTTGAATTTCGGGCGATGCAAGACGGGTTTCGATAGCGTGTGGGACACCGAGGGGGACAGAGGATAAGTTCTATCGCCTGCGGGAGGTGTTTGATTGTTGAGCTCCGAGACGTCGACCAGCTTCAGGCGTGGACCTAGCGACTCGTCATCAGGGCGCTTAGCACCGGAGGCATTGTTGCCTTCTTGGACGTCTAAACGATCCACCAAGTCACGTATGTAGCCCTTGGAGGGCCCGCGCTTCAAAGGCACGCGGGAAAACAAACAGCTCTCGCCGACCTTGCTGCAATTGGAGCATATTTTTGTGACCCGCTGTAGAGTCGACAGGTAGTCGGCGTCACACCGGATCTTTTTCTTTCGGCATGCGTCGCAGGCTCTGGAGACCTTGGAGCGCTTTCGGGGCGCATCCCGCTGTTCAAATGAGAAGTCGCTCGCCGACTCATTGGCCAATGATTCGGGAGAGTTTACCGACATGCTTCAGTATCAGCAAGTCGACGTGTTGTGATGCCAACAGTCTAGGTTTGAGTGGGTATATCCACGAGCGGAGCGTGGCGCAAAGGTTGGGGGATTCCAACTTGGGTTCCGAGAAACCGAGGGAACCAGAAAAAAGGCAGAGCCCGGGATGAAAAAAAGTAGACGGAAACCAACGAAGTGGTTGACCGACAAGGTGCGTTCTAAACAGGCAACCGGAAGATGCGGACGAGCCTGAGTCGCTTGGATGGATCAGTGCCGCCACCGAATTTGGTCAAGGGCTGTGGCAGAAAAACGCCCACACACGGGAAGTCCCGGCGACCAGACTTTCACGAGCGAGATAAAAAAGGAGTTCAAGCCGAGCCCACGTGAATCGACGGACCTGTAGCGAAACAAATCGAAAGCGTGTCAATAGTTCACCCAGGCTTTTGGCGGAGAATGACTTGCACCAAGAAAAAACAGCGAGAAGAAAGCTCGAAAAATTGTGTAGGAAATAGGGCGAGTCGTTGCCCCGGAATTATATTTTCTCCGCGCATCGTGTGGCCGGCGCGGCTGCTCCAGCAAATCGTAAAATATGGGGAGAGTGGGGTATCCAGTACAAGTCGCACTACGCACTGAGTCCAAGAACAAGCATGTGGGTCCGCGTCCTGGCCTGGGTGGACATTACAAACACCCAGCACCTGCTACGAAGAGCCCTGGACCAGCCTATTGCCGAAAACTCTTTACCCGCTTCCTCTCGAGCCGCCGTGTCATATGCCACCTTTATTTCACGATGGCGGAAGAACGGAAAAACAAGTCATGCAGTCCAGGGCTTCAAGTATATCTCGCGAAAAATCTCAGTCCTCACTTTTTTCTTCTCTTTCGGAAATGGCTCCGGCCCGTTGGTTGCTATCGTCTGGCACTTTACGGTTTACTTTCCTTTTCCTTTTTTTGTTCTCTACAGTATTCATTATTCAATATCCTTTTCGTAAATGGGCGCTTGTTTCTGGATTGGGCCGCAGGGGACTGTATTTCTACACGGTACTTTACGCCAATCGAGTGACATGAATTTGTCTTCCCCGCTTGCGAAGCTGGCATCAGACGAAGCGTTACTTTCCGGGACGATTCGCGGCGCCTGGCGGAAGGAATGACCGGAAAAACCCCCGAGGTCCTGTATCCCGGGATTGTGACTGTTGGCGTGCCCCTACGAGGTTGCATCGCCCAAATTCCTGACGACCATGCAATGGAACTTACCGCAAGTACGGCAATTTTGAGCGGCTCGGATCAACCTCGCGGGGCGCGAAAGCTCGGCCGAAATCCCAACCCGGCGCGCAGTGTCCGCCTGGTGTGCTGAGTGCATGGAGCTACCAAGCTGGCACTGAGCTTCTAGCTGCGGCTGAGCTGGTACCAAGCTGTGCCAATGTGCTATACACTTTACAGAGCACACGTAGCTGTTCGCTTTGGCCCTCTGCTTTTTCTCTAATCGTGTCGCATTTCTCGTCCGCATTGGGTGGCGGGCCCCAGTCCTCACCTTGGCTATGCGCTTGCATGTATCGCACGTCAAACGCTCTGCAGACCAGATGCCTCCAGTGGTGACGCTCCGAGCGTTGAAGCTGATCGCTCCCATATTAGCTCTAGCGTGCTTTGCATACATCGACTATGTCTCGTGCTACATCGTGGCATGGAGGCATGTGTACCACTTCCGCTCGAAGGCTGTGGCCATAGTTTTCTGGGTTCTCGTGGCAGTGTTTCAGATCCTTCTCGTCACGTACTGGGCACTCATATTACTCGTGGGCCCGGGCAAGCTCCCACAGTTCCCGCTCCTTGATATATACGACACCAAGGAGGAAGGCACCGAGCCCGTGCCCAGCGCGTTTGTGTGCGACGAACAAGGGTTCCCATTCTGGTGCTCAAAGTGCCAGAACCTCAAGCCTGACCGCTGCTTCCACCTGACCGACTTGGGCAGGTGTGTTCCGAAGTTCGACCACTATTGCTTATGGATCGGCACCGCAATCGGCCGCCAAAACTACCTCATGTTCATAAAGTTTGTGCTGGTCGTGTTGTCCAACTCCATACTCAGCATCTCGTTCACCGCGGCCTACGCCCGTCTGAATCTACATCGCGACCACTCACAGCTCCCGCATCACATCTTGTTGTTCGTGTTCAGTGGGTTCGCCCTTTCGTTTTCCCTTGCGCTTTATCTCGAGGTCATCATTAAGCTACTTGGAGACTTGACCTCTCTCGACCTCATCACTCGAAGGCAAGCGCGCTCGTACCTGAGGTGGAAGCAGCGCCGGGAGCGGTCGTCTCCCAAGTACGCGTGGTGTGCTGGCAAAATGCCTCGTGTGGAGCTGGGAACTCGTTACATCAACCTAGCATACAACGGAACGAGAATTGTGGTTCCGTTCTACGTCAATGAATTTCGGTACTCAGACGGATTTATTAAGAATCTCGTCAACCTCACCTTAAACAGAAACTACCACATTAATGACGCCAGCAGAGTCAAAACAAGCACATGCGTTAAGTCATTGTTCGTGTTCTTGGTCCCATTTCTGGAGTACATCGTGCACTCCAGGCCGAAACGCGAGTTTGCCTCCAAGTTTACTGAGTACTCAGATGAGCTCAGCTTGCCTTTCTTGGAATTGCTAACTCAGCGGGCCACTAAAAAAGAATTGCAATTCGCTGCCTATCTCTGCCCGGCAAACGGACCAACTGACCAAAGCGAAGCCACCAAACTTTGAGGCAGGTCAGGTTCAACCTAAGCTCAAAACTATTCCCCATTCTTCCACCATGTCCATGAAGCTCACGTCCTCCTCATTTTCAGTTCTCCTATACCACACTTCAAAAAGAATTTGCTTGGATCGCCAGTGATTGAATTTCTTGAAGCAGTCCAAATTCCAATACTCCTGACACTTGTCTCGCAAATATTCGTTCTCCTTGAGATCAATGTCGCATCCACAAATGAGCAAGGGCCAAAACGAGGGATTGAATCTAAAATTTCCACCGTTTTGGGGCCGCCGTTTGTTTAAGGCAATGAGCTTGTCCATGTGAAAGAAACATCTTTTGATATACTCCTGGTTAAGTCGTAATGCATTATTAGGTATGAGCCTTTTGTAGTAAACGATTAAGGCGTTATGGAAGTAACACACGTTGTGGAACAAGCCCTCATGGAAATCCGAAATGAAGACTTTCTTGGAGACATTTTGTATGGGATCATACCGATTATTATAGAGCTTCCAATATTTCTCCACGTTCCAATTCATAATTTGATCTTCGACGTCCGCACACACTAAAGGAAAGTTTCTCGGGGTTACTCCCGAGTTCCTGAATACATTTTTGTGATTTGTAGTTTGTACCACTTCATTTAGCAAATGCAAGAGTGACTTGGGAAGGCCCCAGCTAGTGAATGTCGAAAGATCCTCTGTATCTGGAACTACCACCGTTGGTTCCTGTTCGGGCTCGTCTATATCAGCACTCGAATCAGTCTGCCCTAGCCCATGATTCCGTTTTTCTTTTCGAGCCCGTCCGTTGAAGTTCACAGTGAAGGTGAGAGTGTTAGTCTTGGCATCTTCCTCTTCGACGTTGACATCCATTTTACTCTCCGGGGTTTCAGACACTTCTGACTCTTCATCTGAATAACTTCTTTCTGACGCTTTGGTGAGATCATAGCTCTCATAAAGATCCTGGTACTTCGATTTTCTGACTTCCTCTGGTATTGAGTAGTTGAATAAGTTGACAGACTGTGTTGACCCGTAAAAAATAATCAAAATCTCCAAGATCTCCCGGAGCTGCCGAAACAACGGCGACTCGTTCTTTTCCAGCGATTTTTTTTGGTTTAGCGCAAAGTCGCCAATAGCGTAGAGGAGCTCGTAGTTTTCAAACACTCCGTATAAATGGTCGAGATGAATTTGAAGGATAATTGCAAGAATAAAGTAAGTGTCATACTCGTCCTGGGGATCGTCTCTAGTGTTTTGACTGTACTCATCCAAGTGATAGTTGAGGATGTTGATGCCCACCTTCCTAAAGATTATGCTAGTTTTGAGGCTATCGTTGACCTGGAATGAATCCACAGAGCTATAGGTGCGGTCATTGAAACCGGTTTTTTCAGACCAGCTGATTGACAAACACATGCAAAGTATTGCAAATTTTATGTTGCGGATGAGTTGGGCTCTGGGAACCTCGATTGCCTGTCGTGGGATGACATGGTTTTTCCAACTCTTGGTAACAGGGTACTCCTCGCATATAACTTCAAAAAAAATTCGCTTGATAAAAGGTATGATGTGCCTGTCCCAATAGTTTGGACGAACAGCAACCCTCATCGACGAGAGTATACTGTCGGAGAGGAGAGCCGTGGCCGAGCTTATCGAAGAGGTCAAGATTATGTTATTCTCATCGTCCATTGAGAATATGGTGGATAAAATACTAACATTGGGCCGCCAATCATCATACTCGACATTAGGAAAGAGCTTGGGATATAGGATATGGAGCATGACCTGCTCGTCGAATTTGAGGCGAGGCCCTTTGATGGCCAAGATGGTGAGTTTAGAGTAATCCAAAAGGTCGTAATGGACATAAGAGTTTTCAGTTTTGGAGAATATGAGTGACCCCATGTCGCTGTTGAGGATGGAGTTGACGGGCAGCTTCGACACGTACGACTCATCCTTGTTCTTTTTGGGGACGTCTTGTTTGAGCTTCTCATTAGACTTCGCTTTGCGAGCGGGACTGGATCCAGGGTGGGAACTTGCAAACATGCCAAAGGGGCCTGAGAAGTAGGTTTTGGTGGAAGCGTCGAGGTCGTCGAATTGGCTCACCACGCTGTCCAACTTGGAATACGTTTGGTACACCATCAGCGCAGGGTACTTGACTATTTCGACATTTCGCCGCAGCGAGCCGTTCTCCTTTCCTTGTTTCTGCAGATCGGCACGCCGTAGGTAGACCAAGCTGTTGTCTTCGCCAACGGTTGAGACGTCGGCCCATGCTAGCACCACATCGTATCCCTTGCAGTCGAGATTGGCACGTTGGCACCGTAGACACTTCGGGCGGGTGGCATCACACTTGATCTTCCGTATTCGGCACGTCCAGCAGCCATCGAAGTTTCTCGAGCGTCGAGGCATGGGAAGCTCGGACCTTTTGCGTTTTGTTGGACGTGGTGTGGTGATGACTGACGCTACGTGCCTTGGCGATGCGATGCGATACGCGGCTGCTCCGAGTCCGCCGAGCGTGGGGGAGCACTTGGGTCCATAACTGCCGCAGATTTTTTTTGCTCTTTGAGTGTTTCCATTGCAATTGCCGCTTCTATGGCATTAAACCGAATATTGCCTGATCGATTAAAGGACGAACGCTCATACATTCGGAACGTTCGTTCAGCATATCGTCCCCCGCATTCACGGGCTACAGCATCTTTTACAACGGGCCGCCAGCAAAAAGACGGCTCCTAAAGACAGATTTCGGCTGACCACGCCAACCTGCCTTATTGGTTCTGGGTCTGGCCCTAATTTAGGGTCATTAATTTGTAATGCATTTTTTGGGCCTGGTGCTCTCCCCCACGTAGTACGCGAAGGTCGCGAGCTCGTCCAGTGCAACTGCAACCACACCATGCAATGGGCCGAGGAGTTTGACCCCACGATCCCGAACATCCTACCGCACGACAAGGTCTACTCCATCCAGGTGGGCTGCAAGTTGTTCAAAGTTTCCGGCGCGTCTCTTCTGTCGGACGCCCCGTCGTACTTCACCTCGTTCTTCCTCCCCAAGGAGAATGAAAACACCGTCCTCTTCATAGACCGGAACCCGCTAGTCTTCGACAAGATCTACATGCACTTGCAGGGCTATCACATCGACATTGAGACCGATTTCGAGTACATCTACCTCTGGCAAGATGCGCAGTACTTCAGCTTACGACGTCTACAGAAACTCTTGCAAGACAATCCTATTCTTGTCACGGTTGGCTCCAAGCTCTTCAAAGTACCCCGCCATATATTGATGAGTCCCGAAAACTCTCCCAACTTCTTTCTGGTGGGACTCAAAGCCTTCAGCGTGGACTCAGTGCCGGACAAGCTCAAAGATATAGCCATCCGCCCCCCTCCTCAGAGCCCCATGTTGAATGCAAATCGCTCGGCGCTCTTGTTTGCGGATTTGTTGGAGCTCTTGCTCGGGAACGACCTGGTGGTCCGAGACGATGACCACAGAGCGTTGCTTATCAAGGAGTGCCGCTACTACCGGTTCCGCCTGCTCGAGAAAAAGCTTCATATGCACAAGCATGAAATTGTCCACAATCCCTTTTTTGACTTGGAAGAAATCATCGTTGACCTCAATGACGTACTGAGGGATCAGCTACTGAACATGTCGAATGACCTAGCGGACGAGCGCCTCTTGTGCTACTCGCGGCCGCATGTTCCCAGAGACCCAGATAGACAGCTCATTTTTCAAATCAATTGCACGTCGAACGACGCAAAGCTCGTGGTGACCAAGAACGAAGAGTACGCTTTTTTAATCTTGACTAACAAACTCGCCACGAAAATGAGCGATTTGTTCAAACCGTTCGCAAGAGACTTTGATTGCGAGGACTCTCGAGTGCCCAAGCTTTCCATGCCATGCAAAATAACAGAGACATGTGGCACAATTAATAACATAGAGCTCGAGAAAGGCTGGGGTAAGGCGTTCTTCAGCCAAAACGACTCGGAAGAGGGGGGAGAGCTGGAACCGCCCGCCAAGAGGAGGAGATCGGAGTCTTCCCCGCGCAACTCTGTCGCTGTGGCAGACTACGTTGATCTCAAACTCACCAAGTCGCAGTGGAGGATCTCCTCTCGCTCAGACAGGTTTCTTCTCTATGGCGTGTCTATCGAGGCCTTCAGTGACAGGTTTCATTTCAACAAGTCTTTGGACTTCCTATGATATATATATGGACAAGCCTCTACTCATTGTCCTCGTCGTAATGAAAACCATTATCGCTTCGTATCTTGTCCAAGAGGACCATCTCGGCCCAACTGTCGTTCCAAGACGCAATTGGATTTTCCTTTTTGCCAGCAGCTATGGCTTCGCCCACCGCAGCCGCCTGGAAGTAAAAGCCCAACGACCCTGGGACGGGATTGTCAAACTTCTCGACAGTCTCTTGTCCCCCGATGGTCAATTTGTACTCCCAGGTTCCCGGGAACTCCGCGTGGCGTAACGCCGCAGTTCCTTTCGTGCCCTCAATCACGCAGAGCTCCTCCGGGGCGGTGTCGCCATAGAAACTGGCGTACATCGTGCCCTTCTGGCCATACTCAGGTAGCTCGTAAGTGGCAGCACACGAATAGTCAACACTTTCGCTTTCCTTGCCAGAGAAGCTCTTGAGCTCTAGCTTGGAGTCGGTCAACTTCCAGTCCTTCAAAGGGTCCAGCCGCACATCCAAGTACATGCGCAAGTACGTCAAAGGGTACACTCCGATATCGAGCAGAGCCCCGCCTCCTAACGCCTTGCACACTAGCCTGTGGTTAGCGTCGACGTTCTCCTTCGTGTTGAGGTCAAAAGAGTATTTGGCCGTGACGCTCTTCACGTCGCCCAAGATCTTTTGCGGCCCGTAGATGGACTCCACGAGTTTTCTATTTGCGGGGAAGAATCGAACCCACAAGGCCTCCATGAAAAAGACATTTTTCGCCTTTGCTGCTGCAAGAATCTCCAGCAACTGCTTGGCGTTCACCGTGACCGGCTTCTCGCAGAGAACGTGCTTTCCATGGCTGATTGCCAGCAAGCAGTTTTCCTTGTGGTTCACGTGCGGAGACCCAATATAGATGACATCCACGTTCTTGTCATTGTACAAGTCGTCGTAGCTCAATGCCAGGATGTCCTCTTTCTGCGAGCCTAGGGAGTCGCTAAGTGGCTTCAATTGCGAGGCAATGAACCTCTCTGCCTTGGCGACACTGGACGACCCGACCGCACTGATTACATGCTTGACGTCGGTGTCGTTGTGTGGCATGTATCTGAGGAGGTCAGTGGCGAATTGCTGCGAGATCCAGCCCGTGGCAAGGATGCCCCAGCGAACAACGGTCATTTTGGAAGTAGTATCTAGGAGGTCGGAGTCCCCACCGGAAGATCCCCCGATGTGGGGGACCCGAGAAGGGCTCACAACCGCAGTTAGTCTCGCTCGTGGCAGCTACAGGCGTCGGTCTATAAATACAGGGCGTGAAATCATGGAACGTAATGCTGAGCCACTAGGTTGGGCATGCCGTGGCAGCTGAAGCCCAAGGTCTGTGCCATGTAGCACAAGCCCTCGGTCTCGACGCCGTCATAGCCTTCGATTCTTTCCCACGACGTGCCGACTATGTTCAACGTGGGGAAGTTGACGCCTAGCTTGTACACGATCGACTTTGCAAAAAGAACAGCGCCTCCGACGGAGTCCAAGTCTACGACGTAGTCCGGCGAGCGTCTGCGGTCTCCCTTGGGAACGCCACCGAGCGCCGCGACGTGGTCACCAAGATGGAACACCGGGCCGCCCTTGCCGTCGCCCGGAACGTACTGCGCCTCTTCCCACTTGCCTTCGTTCATCAAGCGCAATTGTTTAGTCGTCGGCTTGTCGCGTGGCCCGCGCCACGAGTTCCGGTCGTAGTCTTTGCTGGTGCCCTGCTCGATCCGGGGCACAATGATGTCCTTGCGAGAGGACACGAAGCGTCTGAGCATGTCGGGATGATCGAAGCGGATGATATCCGCGTCTAGGAACAACGTGTACTGCTCGGCGTCCAACGAGTTGAGCAAGACAAAGTTCCTGCCCTTTGCTATACTTCTTCTGCGCACTCTTTGCAAAGAAGGATCGTGCTCAGACGACTGGAACTTCGACTGGAGAAAGGGGGCGTATAAGACGGTGACTTTTGCGTATGGGAACGGCTCATCGTCGGACACGGTGAACTGGTCGAAGAATTTGTGCACCTCCTGCAACGATTCCCGTGAACCGCAGTAGAATGCTAAGCTGATGGAGCGCTTGGGGTACTTCAACGTCAGAATGACGTTGTAGAAGTCTTCAAAATGCCTCTCGCCGCCAAAAGACTTGGCGTTTGCGATGGAAGACACCACCAACACTGAGCCCTTGCCCGGCTGTGACAGGTCCGTACGCGTGTACTTCGTGGACAGATACCCTAGGTAGTTGTAGTCGTTGGACTGCTTGCGTAGCACGCCCTTGGTGGTCCCGGCTGCGCCCCAGTGGCCTGTTTTCTGCTTGGCGTTTTCGTAAATCGGCAATAGCGAAAGCTCCTGCTGCCACAAGAGAACGCCCACCAGAATTAGCACTAATGGCACAAGAAGCGATGCCTGCTTGAGCCCTCTCATCTGGAAAACGTGAAAGGATCAGGGAGAAACTCGCAGAAAAACACCCCGGACGCGCTTGAAAAGCTAAATGATAGCGCCACGCTACCGTGTTGCACTGGCCGAGGAATGTCGATCGGGGCTATAATTAGGCGGCACGTTTTTCGCTTATATTAAAGACGCAAAATAGTGATTGCGCCGTATTCACGCGTCATCCCCGAACACAACCGTGTAACTATTGAGCCATAGCGTCGGTCGTGTAGCGGAGGCCCGTATATTCGAATTCTACGACTTTAGCAGCCGGAATAACTATTTCCTAGCCACTTTGACCGTGATTGCTATTTTGACCTGCATTACGTCAAAAGCTGCGGCGCAGCCGTACTGGGGTCGACACCGGATTGGGCTCGCTCCTTTTTTTTTTTTGGGGGTGCGTTCACTCTCTAGACTCTTTAAAACGGATCAGAACTCTATAATGTCCGAGACTATTTGGAAGGACTCTCCACATTCCCTTGCAGCTCCAGCTCCTTGGACCCGTCTATTCCACTCTCGTTCCTGTGTCTGGACCGCTCTCTATTTCGGGGCCCAGCCTCCTTGCCTCACCCAGCCTCGCCAGTACCGGGCAGCGCTCCCGCGCTCTCGCGCTCTCGATTTGGGGAACCCTCTGTGCAAGACAAATTAGCACTGATATAGCCATATGGGCGACTGGGGCACCCAAAGGAGTTCTTTACGAATCAACCAAAACAGCCCTGGTTGCAACAAGTATCCGCTTTCGTCGGGCCCAATTCAGGGTGCTCCCGCTCACCCCCACTAAGACAATCGCCAGAACCCCAGCGGGCCTCCCCTTGAACCACGGACCCGTACACCATCCACCGGCGCACATACTCGCAAGTAGTACGCTCAATACACCTCCAGAGCACCATGGCTGTCACACAATCACTCGTGGCCACCGCCCTACTCACGGTGGGAGGCTACTTACTTTTCCAGGGCGAAGGCGAGTCTTTCAATGTTGGTGCGTTTCTAGAAAGCACCTCCCCATACTTGTGGGCAAACTTGGGTATCGCCAGCTGCATAGGGTTTTCCGTTGTCGGCGCCGCCTGGGGTATTTTCCTCACGGGAACCTCCATTCTCGGCGCCGGTGTCAAGGCACCAAGAATCACCACCAAGAACTTGATCTCCATTATCTTCTGTGAGGTTGTGGCCATCTACGGCTTGATCATGGCCATTGTGTTTTCCGCTAAGGTTTCCAACGTCCCCGAGACTTCCTTGTACTCCAGGGAAAACTTGTACACGGGCTACGCTTTGTTCTGGGCAGGATTGACCGTTGGCTTGTCCAACTTGTTGTGTGGAATTGCAGTCGGCATCACCGGCTCCACCGCCGCCATCAGTGACGCAGCAGACTCCTCCTTGTTCGTCAAGATTTTAGTCATTGAGATTTTTGGCTCGGTCTTGGGGTTGTTTGGTCTTATTGTGGGCTTGATGATGTCTTCCAAAGCTCCTGAATTTAAATAAGCATCGCTTCATATTGATAAATCGCAAACCCTTGAAACGCTACTACTTATCTGTGATTGGTATTTATCGCTACCTAGCCTAAGTATTATGCTATTTTGTAGCTCTAGTTGTCTACCTCCATAGCATCTGGGTTCTTCTTCAAGATGACAACTCCCTCTAACGTGTGGGACAAACTGGTCCACTCATCGGTGTGCTCCAATTCAGCTCTTTCACCGTAGCTTAGCAAGACAGGAGTGGCCTGAGTAACCCAGCCAGTGATGGTCTTGGGCTTACCTGCTTGTCCCACAACATCCACTGCTTGTCCAACTCTCACATTCACCTTGATGGGGTTCAATTCCTCATCGACGGTCACCAACATTCTTGGCTTGATTGCTGGCGACAAGTAATACAACATCTGTTGCGAAGTCTCGGTTGCAGAGTCACTGAGAATGAAGTCCTTTGGATCTAGCAAAGCAACGGAGATCGTCAATAAGGAGGCCAAAGAAACCTTGTTAAGAATGCTTCTCTCAATGTTGAAAGGGGTCAAAGTAAGTGTGCCTTTACCCAAGTACAAGATACCTTGTGCAATCCTAACCATGAACAAGCAATCCGGCGACTTGGAGTAGTATTGAGCCAATTGCCTCAATAACTGTGCCAACCTTGCGTTGTTTGTTCCTGCTCCGACCAAACCCATTGCATAAATGGCGTTTTGCGAAACCTCCAAGTCAGGATCGTGGGAGTAACGTGAGAGAGTGTCGAAAACTTTCATCTGAGGGTAAGATGCCGACACAAGGCCCATTGCCAACGGAACGGCCCTACGGATCAATGAGTTTCCGTAATGCATCAAGTGGGAGAAATGGCGCAAAACCATATCCTGTCCAATGTCTTCACCCATGGCGATACATGCAAGACCCAAAACAGCGAATCCTTGATACAACTCTTCCTCTTCGTCTTCCTCTTCTTCGTCGTCTTCTTCTTCATCTGTGGCATTGGCTTTCAGATCAGATTGCTCCTTCTTGATGTCGCTTGCGTCTTGCGCACCTTCATTGGCATCTTCCATTTCCACGTCGTCAGTTTTGTCTTCAACATCCTTGATGTCGCTGAGCGGAACTTCCGTTTCCTCACTCTTCTTATCGGCTTCAGACGTTTCTTTGGGCTTTGCAGAACACATCTGCAACAAGGATTGGACTTGAAGGACATTTCCCGTTCCTGCGTGAGCACAAATGTTTACCAAAACCTTGAGAGTTTTGTTGATGGGGTGACTGATTGCGTCGATGATGTCCAACGTGTCATCAATGGACTCCGTCTTTCCCATATACAATAAGCCAAGACCGAGAGCCATGAAGCGAGCGAATTTAGACTTTAACTGAGCGGCATCTCTCTCCAATAAGGTTTGCAAGATTGCCGATGTCACATCTCCTTCGCAGGTTCCAACAAACACATGTCCAAGAGCTAAAGCTGCTAAACTCGAAACCTCAAAGGGTACATCTGTGTCAGAAATCAAAGGTAACAACAAAGCAAGTACTTCTTCGTTTGCAGAGCCAGCAAACGCAATTCCAAGTCCGTTGATAGCAGAAGTCTGCAAAATCTTCTTTGGGTCCGTAACATACTCCTGCAACAATGCGAGAGCTGCAGCAGCTTCGTCGTGGATGTTTGTGGAGACAACACCAGTACCCAAAAGAGCTCCTGCCTTGATCTCGTCGTCATTAGAATAAGTGTACTTGTCCAAAGCTTGCAAACCATCGTCTATATTCCATTGGTAGATAGATCCGATAGATGCAGTGGAAGACACCATACCAGCACCTTTGGTGCGGTAGATCCAGAACTTTGACTCGTCTTTTTCAGACTGCAAGATCAACTTGTCATTGCCATAACCCAAGTTTGTGAAGGCATTGACAAACGACGCTGCCAGGTTTTGCTTAGCAGAGTCGATGGAGCCAGTTCCGTAGGAAAATCTCGAATCCTCCAAATGAGACTTGTAGATGTCCTCGGGAACTCTTGGTTCCAACAAGTTCAACTCTTTCACCAAATAGGCGTAATATTCGGGCAACTTCACGTTAGAGATGATCTCTTGCACCTCCTCGTTGTCACCGGGATAGTTGAACCTGTTGAACTGCAGGGCCAAGATGAATCCCAACTGCTTGTGGATGACAGGGTCGTCCGTGCTCTTGAAAACCTGCTTGATCAAATCCTCACTATCCAATTTTATAGCCAACGTCAAAGCCTGCGTCAATTGGCTGTGTGCCAAATAAATCGAGAATGCAGTGTGCAAGAAAGCCAAGTCGTCTGGGGGAGCCAACAATGGCACACAGCTGACCATATAAAGACACACTCTTGCAAAGGTCGACTCGTCCAAGAAAGGAGGCAACTTCTCGATGCTCTCAATCTCCAACAACAAGTCCACCGCATCTGCCTCGGCGTTATGGCTCAAGAAGTATGGGACAATCTTCAACGAAAGGTCTATCAAGCGGGCGATGTAAGCGTCGTCCGAGCCCAACTTCTCTTGGTAGGATTCGCCAATCTCGAGCGCCAAGTGGCGCACGTACTCGTGACCCCAGTCGGCAACAGTGTCTTCGCCACAAAGCAAACGGAACTTGAGCGAGTCGCTGGAGCCAGAATCAGAGTAGGTCATAGCCAACACGGAAAGAACGTCACAGAGCAGCAGAACAAGCTTGTCGGAGATCTTGCCCGATTCGACCCACTTGTCGTGTAAGCTCTTCATCTGTGGGAAATGAGGCCTCAAGAACTTCAAAGGCTTGGGGACAGCCGTCATGGAGGTCGTCGAGTCCTGGATAAACGTCTTCATCTGCTTCAAGGCATCGATGTAGACAGATTCCTGCTGATCGGGCACGACCAAGCGCTCGACCAACAGCTCCAAGTCATCCTTCAACTTCTGGTCTTCCTCGGAGAGTTCCTCCTCCTCCACTACCGGTTTCTTTGTCTTTGTGGGCTCCGAGTCGGCCGACTGGACCAGGTCTTTTACTGGCGCCATTCTGCTTGCGATTCGGGTTCTTTAGTAGAGCGAAGGTGCAACGCTATAGATTCGTCGGATGGGTGTGGCAAACAAAATCGCGTCACGTGACCACACCCTCGCGTCAGCCGATATGGACCGCTGAGGTGGTCTTCAAGCAAGACCGTACGGCAAGGTGGAGGAGTGGTTAAGTGGTAGAAGAGCTGGACGGGAGTGCTGTTATTGCTACTAGTATAAAAGAAGAGTGCAGAAACGTAGAGATACAAGCGTGTGGGCGAGGGGGGTTAGGTGAGCGAGGGGCCGGAAACAGCTAAGCAAATGAGTACGGCGCCACCAGCAAGAACAGCAAGGGCAGCAGGCACCACGAGCGTTCCAGCGTTCTGTGCTCGCCTCCAGTGGGTGAAGTTGCCGTTCAGGTGCGCCTCTCGCTAGCAGGCACCGGAACCTCCGCGCGCGAGCGTCGCGCTAGACCGTGTCTATTTACCTGTTTTCGCTCTAGTCTTTCGCTACTGGTGCGTTTCATTTCCATGGCCACAGCCCTTGTTCCTTCCCGTACCCCAAGATAGCGTGCCCGATGGAGAGACTCTTCTACAAAACAGAGCTTCACGATGCCTACACGGGCTATCCGATCTACATTTTCGACACCTCGCACCTTCCGTCGCCTGAGGAAATCGACTACGACCTCTTCATCCCCACTTTGATGCAGTGGGTGCCCACGGAACCGTACATTCTCATATTGTTTAGTTGCGGGCTCAACAAAATCAATTGGGTGTGGGGCATCACCTTCGTCAAGGCGTTCCTCTCGCTGTCGTCGCACAACTCCAGCAGCTCCAACATCCACAACATCCACAGAATCATAGCGGTGCACGAGAGCTGGTTCGTCAAGTCCGTGTCACAGATCTTCAACAACTTCCTCGTTTCGAAGAAGACGTTTGCCAACTTCAGCTCGTTGCTCGACTCCTTCAAGACATCCAAAAACAGGCTTGTAAGCTGCGAGACACTCTCGGACTTGTCTCAGTACGTCGACGTGACCAGATTGAAGATATCTTTGAACGTGTACCGCCACGACTTCCAGGTCACGTCGTCAGTCGCCCTACATTTGTACTGCCCAACCACCGACATCATCGATGTGCATACCACCTACTCCCAGACCGCCAACCCCAAGTTTTACTACCATTTCTACCAACTATTCCACATAGTCGACATGTACGCCGACAAGGTTGAGCTCTTGTTCCACAAGCCGGGAAAGAAGCTCAACACCGATATTCTCTTTTTCTGTGTGAAGAGGAACCAGCTTCTTTGGATCAATGACTGGGACTTGAGCTGCATCGCGTCGTGTTTCAAGCGGATCTTGTTGGAGGTCTCCACTCCGCTTTTGCCCGTCAAAGACATACCGCTCCCAATGCACGACGACTTCCAATACACCTTCAGCACATTCCACAACTTTATGAACGTGGAAAATACAAACACCGTGCTTTTCCAGATCATCGACCTATGCCACAGGATAGTGGCCAACGGCTCGGTGACGAGCCATTCCGGCCTGTCAATCTCCAAGAGTTTGGTTCATGCATTAACCCAAGAAGCCATATCGTACCTGAACAAAGACAGAATATCGATCGCTGTGAGATTCATGACGAACCTCATAGCACATTGGCCAAAAATATACCCCACATACTCGAAGAGATTCAAAAGTGTGCAGCAAATCATCGACGGGGACGAAATGACTGACACGTCCATTGACGAGCTGTACAACATGTCACACGACATCACCACTCATCAAAGCATCTCAAGCGACGACGAACTTGACTGTGTCAAGCACGATATCACTTCGGCAGATTTACAGTTTGCAAAAAGTGAAGTTCCATCTGATTTTTCGGGCTATGGTACAGACAAATCAATAGGGATTTCAAGCTCTGAACCCGTCGTTGCACGGAAGCCTGCATCGCCACTTAGGAGCCGAATCAATATCCCTATGCCTGCCAGCGACAAGAGTGGTCTCAGCCCTGAAGAGCACACAAAAAAGAGCACGGAAATACCGAAGTACGGTGGTCATAAGTCGCAGCCCCCTCCAGCTGTCCAATTGCAGTTTCCGCCTCAGCGTTACAAGTTCAACCAGAAAATAGAGAAGCGATTGCCAGCACAGCGACCCGAGAACGAGCCTGCCACCGTCATCAAGCCCGTTGTCCGTGGAAGAAAGGTTGGGGAGTTGACAAAGCTTTTTGAGGAAAGAGCTCATGCAATGAATATTTTAAATACCCTATGAAAAAAATGAACCCATTTTCAAAGTCAGCCCCGAACACGTAGATCGTTGGCGGATGTGAGTGTCTTGTGCGATAAACTGCTATAATATACAATATGTTACAATGCTACTCCCCAACCAACCTGCTATCGATGTTGTCGATCGATAAGTCACCGCTGCTGCCCGAGTGTGCAGCGTTGGCGACAGCGGCGATGGCAGCAGCTGCAGTGTTATCACCGTGCTCCGTATCATGGAGACCGTGTGCTTGCAACTGGTGTTGGTAGTGTTGTAGCTGTTGCTCATCGAGATGAGGATGGTGCGAGAGTGAGTGCGGATGGGCGATGCCATGATGGTGAGAATGATGCGCCTCGGCAGCTTGGAGATGCCTTTGGAGTTCAGCCTCCTGTCTCTGCCGCTCCAATTCGTACGACAACACTTCGTCGTGGTCCTCCTCATCGTCGTCTTCCATCACCTCCTGGTATGACGCTGCGTTGCGGCGCTTCTTGATACCATTGACGCTGATGCCAGCGGGCAAGAACTTGTTTTGCTTCTTGAGCTTTCTTTTGTATCCTCTGATTTCGTTGTATATGTCCTCCCGCTTGATGAGGACATCCGGGTACTGATGCTTGATCTTGGCCTCGATGTGCGAGGGCTTGGTTCCCACCTTGTACAAGTCTAGGATCAACAAATTCAACTCGTCGGATCTCTTGCGCAACATCGGGTGGTTCGACAAAGGGTCCAATTGCGGATGGTTGTGCTCGTTGCAAGTGGTGCGTAAGGACCAGATCAGGTTCGTTTTTCTGAACAGCGCAGTCATGGAGAACGGACAGCGCAACTTCTTCGTGCGTGCATGCGAGTCAAGAACGTAGCCTGTGCCGCTCTCGTTGAGCTCCCGGTGCACGGCCTCCTCCTCTTGTTGCTGGATGGTCCTGCCTTTTTTGTGCCGGTAACGGCCGCCGAGCTCGCAGGTGTAGTAGATGGCCTTTCTGTTGGAGTGCGCAATGACAATGCCAAAGCCGTTGTCCCGGGCAAACTCCGACACGAATTCGTTGAGCTCCTCCCGGGTGTGGAACATCTGCTCGGGGAACGGCCTCGTGATTAGGTTGCCCTCGTTGGTGATGGTGTTCTCGTTCACCGGGTAGATTTTCAGCCGGGAGTCGATGATGGGCTCCGGAATCTGGATATTGTACTCGGAGACACCGACATCATGCAAGTGCAGCTGGTGGTATAGTGCCTGGGCTTGCGCCTGGGCGTGTGCAGCCTCTGCAGCCCGCTGCTCCTGCAGCGGCCGAGATTCGTGATCCTGGTCGTGGAGATGGTCTTTTTCTTCTAATTTGGCCCTCTCGCCATCATCTAGATTATGCTCGTTGACTTGGTTCTTGACTGCAGTGAGCAACTGCTCGTCAATGTTGGTTGTGTAGTCCTCTTCGTGGCTCATGTGCGAAGGCTTTGGTGCAGACGGGGTCTGGTAAAAGGTCGTGTTGTGGTAGTAGTGTAAATGTGAATTTTTGTTTGTTTTCTTCGGGGGAGGGTGGACGTCGTCACGTGACTATCTCTTTTTTTTGCGCCGCCTGGGACAGTGGCGGTCGAGCCGGAACATGCAGGACACAGATCTCTTGTCTGGCGGTGCCGAGACAGCGGCTGTCATGGGAGCAGGCGTGTTCTGGAGCCGGGAGGCCCGTGCTGGGGCCGCTGCCGGCACGGCTTGCGGAGGCCAGGGTTGTGCTACGCACCCTAGCGTGGGTGCGAAAAACGCTTGGTTCGTGGGCCACCCAAGAATCCGCTGCACGCTACAAGCGTCGAATGCATACGTCGTACATTATGTCTATCGAGTGTCTGTGGTTAGCAGGCGCATCAGTGGTCTGTGCGCCGCCCGTTCAATGTCTGGTCGGCCCAGGTGGGAAGCACAAACGAGGCCTCGTGCACCTTGGAATTGTAGTACTTGAATATCTCCGTCTCCCTGCTGGACACCCGCAACGGCACCCTGAGGTTTTTCTTGCTGTCAGGCGTGGCCACAATGAGCCCCAACTGGCCGCTGGTGTAGGAGGGCATGTAGCATTGGCAGTAGGCGACGTTCTGGAACACCTGCGCGGACTTTGAGAGGAGCTCCGAGAGGTACGCGAGGTTGAGCCAGATGTTCTCGCTGCTCTGCATCACCACCACGCCGTCGGCCTTGATGGCGTTCTTCAAGAGCGTGTAATAGTTGACCTCGAAGAACTCCACCGCGGGGCCCTCCGGGTCCGAGGAGTCGGTGATGATGACGTCGAACTTGTCTTCCTCCGGCACGTCCTTGATGCTCTGCAAGTACTTAAAGCCGTCCTGGAGCACAATGTTGACCTTGGGGTGGGCGTGGCACTTGGCCATTTCCGGCAAGTACTTGATGCTCAAGTCGATGACCTGCTTGTCGATCTCCACCATGGTGATCTGGTCCACGCCGCTGCCCACGTGCTTGACCAACTCCCGCACCACGCCGCAATCACCGCCCCCAATCACCAACACTTTGGATGGCTTGGGGTGGCTCATTATCGGCACATGTGTGATGAGCTCCTGGTACGCGAACTCGTCTCTTTCCGTGCACTGGATGATGCCGTTCAACACCAAGACGTTGCCGAACGAGGCAGACTCAAACACGAGGATGTCTTGGAACTCCGAGGTGGTCTGCTCTAAAATTTTCACCACCTCGAGGCCAAACGACTGGCCGGGAAAAGCCTCGTCGCTGATCTCGTGGAACCAGAACTTGCCATTGACTTTAGATATGGAGGGGTGCGAAACTTCCGATGGTTCACTCATGATGCATGGCTCTGTTGTGCTGTTCAAGAACGTTTCCGATACCAGTGTCCTACTCTCCGGCCATCGCCAAAGGTGTATCTATGTGTGCAGGTCAGAATCTATGCTCAACGGAGGCTGTCAGTGTGCACTCTTCTAAATGCGGGAAAGCTAAAGTTGGGTCACTCGATACGACCCGAGCCGGGCATTTCGATAGGGCGCTCCGCAGTAGAACACGCGGGCGCCTCGCAGATTCGCATACTGATGGAGTCCATAGTCTCGGTCTTTGTAGTGGCCGCCGGGGTATTTGGCGGAGCTTAGGTTAGGGCGGGCTCGGAGATGCGACACCGCGCTTCCCCACGTTCGTGCACCTCTCTCCAAACCAAAAAAGATGGTCCGAGACGGCACTGCCAAAACAGCCTATGTACACCCAGACGCCATGTTTGTGTTTCCTGCTTTCAACGATAGCTACAAGACCCGCAAGCGGACGTTCCGGTGCTGCAAGACCTGCCGAGCGAAGAGAATTCGGTGCACTCTTCTGGACCCCAACTACGAGGTGTCCGGATGCGACAACTGCAAGGCGGCTGGAACCCTATGTGACTTGATCAAGATCCCGGGCTCAAGCTCTCGAAGGCCGTCGGCGAAAAACGGCAAGCTGAAGAGGGTGGCGGACTTTGCAAAAAAAGGTACCACCCTTCCGAGCTCCATTGATCTGGAAGACAACGAAAACCGGGCTGCGGAGCTGAGAGAACTCGCTCACTTCGACATGGCCAAGCCGCAAACCGTGCCGAGCCACATCCATCCAGGCATTAACGGCAGCTCTGACGACTCCTTGGTCAGCAGCTTCCGCGGGCCCTCGTCCTTGTCCACTGCCCCGGCGAATTCCATCTCCGGCAGCTCTTCAGTGCACATCCTGAGCCCGGCCAATCTAATGTCGTCTGCAGACTCCTCATGGAACAAAATGCTTGCACTGCAATCGCAGGAGCCATTCAAGGGACAGCTTCACAGGTTTGACTCAGGTCTTTTCCGAGAACCCTACGGCATCAGCGCCTCGCCCCCAATGTCCTTCAAGGCGGACGCGAACCAAGGCTTGAGTAACCTAAGCGGCCCAAGTCTGCAGCTTCTAGAATACGAGTCGTCCGAATCCTTGCGGAATATCGCAAGTTTGGGTCACCAAATGTCACCAAAAACGCCCGAGGACAGGATCAAGGAAAGAATGCAGTATACCAATCTCTCAGACGGCTCTTACAACGCCGACTCATACTCCCCCGCCCTCCAAGACCTCCAGCTGCTCTCCAACGAGGAGCTTGAGTCCAGTATCGAAAAGATCGACTGCCGATTCCTCAAGACTCACTTCGGCTTCAACACCACCTTTAGACAGTCTCCGTACTACATCACAAAACTGTTGAGCAGAAAGTTTTCAGCGGACACCGGGAAGCAGATTCCAGAAGACATATTCAAACCACACAGAAAACCAACCAAGTATCTCAACAAGTCGAACCTTCTCCAGTTCAAGTTTTTGCTCGCCCTCAACGCATTCACTCTCGACACCCCAGGATTTTGCCATATTTCGAATGTAGACTTGATTCTACTCTGCGAGATTTACTTTTACAAGTTCAACTCAGTATTCCCTATCGTGTTTGAGGAGGAGTTTTGGGAGTTGTACAAACGTGATAGAATCCCCAATATCGTCATGTATGGTGTTATCCTCAGTGCTGCAAGAGATGAGCTTGCGGAGCCAATTTTAGCCCGCTCGTTTGTTGCCAACGATGATTCTTTCGAAGATAACCGCAATAGATTCACCAGAGAATTGGAGATGAAGATACGGCAACTCATGGATTTTTTGCCTGAGTTGGGTGACACCGAAAAGCTTGCGAGACTTATTGTGGTGCTTCTTCTATCTTCAAACTTCAGGTTCAATAAGTACGGTAACGAGCAGAGCAGCAGAGATGTCGCTGAAGCTATGAGCTACGCATATTCCCTTCTTATTCACCACAAGTTCTTCCACGAACGGCTAGTCAAAGAGGGCGCAGCAAAAAAGTCCCTTTATTTGCAGCATCTTTGGTGGGTGATTGTGATTTTTGACCGGTTCAACGGGCTTCTAAATGGAAAGGCTGTCTTTATCAACAAGATTGACTTCAATTTGGAGCGGCCCCGCGACCTACCACACCTCGACCGATTGGTGGTGATGGCCTACGCTCTCCACGACGCATTACGTGCGATCTTTCGTCCACAAAGTGATAACGTGAAAAACCAGTTTTTGCTCGGCGACCACATTCAGGGAGACCCGGTGATCAAGCCGAGCGAGTTCATTGAAAAAGAGGTGAGAGTCTTGGATGACCTAGGGTCCCTCGAATCAGTCATGGACGAAACTAGCGATTTATCGACAAGCTCCGGCGGCCATTTGCCCAACATGCCGATAGAGGTATACAGAGACAGGATGGTGTTCTTTCTCGAGAGAATTGTGCATTTTCACATTATTATCTTGTTGCGCACTGGCCTGATAAAGTACTCACTGGACAGTTCGGGGTTGGACGACACAAGTCTCAAATTTGGGCAAAGGATGCTCGAGATTTTCCTTATGATGAAAGCTGGACAAAACCATAAATTGATAATGTCCATGCCGTTGATTCCGCTGTTTTTACTGGTGGCCATTTCGTTGCCTTTGTCTGCCAGATTGAACATTTTGAATGACCAAAGCCAAGTGAAGAATCCAGAAGAAAGACTCACACAGATTAACAAACTTGCAAGTGCATATCTCAAGGAGCTCAAGCTCTATTCGGACAAGTGGTGGTTTGTTCATGAGTTCATGAGATCTCTTGCCAAGCTCGAATCGCCCAAGCAAGGCGAGCAGAAGCGGGACAGCCCACATAAGCAAGAAGAACAAACATCAAAGAGAAGCAAGCTTTCCATCCACTCCCTTGTCAGCGATATGGCGGATCCGGAAACGCTTGTGCCTTCACTGTTGTCGGTAACGTCTCCGGGCTACTTCGGCGACATAATTGAAGAAGAGAGCGAAGAGGAAACGGAGGCGGATGCAAACGGAGATACGACGCAACACACAGATTACACAAAGCTCTTTCCACTCGAAATACCTGCTCACGTGAACACTCCTATACTCACATCGGAGGACCTCGCGGCACGGGCGTTGGACGCAGACAAAGAGGCTGAGCTCAATGGAAGCCAAGGCGCATTCGGAGGCAGTGAGTCCAGCATGGGCAGCTCGGAACACTTGATTTTTGACGTTGCACAGCTTGCCGAGGTGGTCAACAGCAGGACCAGTATCATTCTGAACGTGATGGATTGCTTCCTTGATCCCCGAATAGGCTACTATAGATAGAGATGCGAGACTGCTCGTTTCTTGCGCGTCCGCCAAAAGGATGCAACACGCAGTTTATCCGGCGCCGAGTGCACGCGTAAATGTTCGGAAGAACGGAAGCACAGTCTTGACTAATTATACTTTAATAATAACGGCTCACGTTGCCCTCTCGCAATTATTTGCAATCTTGCGGAAACAGACCGCCCCAGGCCTAACAATGTTACAAACCCTGCATGCTCGCTTAGCCTGCAAGCAAAAATAGACATCGCAGGACGTGCGTGGACCAACTAGTAGAAAAAGAAAATCCGATGTCACACCACGGCGTGCGCCAACCGAAGGAAACCCGCACTTATTCGAGGAGAAGCGTGAAAACACCTCGCGGTGCCTTTATCTCGCCTTAACAGAAGCTCCGACCATATCCTTGACAAGGGCGCAGCGCCTCCGTATTTCGATCCATACCGTCTTTGTACACTGCGCGTTTAAGACCCACCTTCCATCGCCTGGAAACCCCGTCTGAGCGCCAGACGATTATCTTTTGCTGAGCAAGTTGCCTTTTCAACGGGACCGGTCCTTTGTCTTTTTGTTGCCGATTTTGCCGTTATTCTTGCAGAAAAAACCGTGCCTGTTCCACAGCTAGAAACATGTTCACCACGGTGCTCCCGGATATGTGCCTGAAGGCTCTATCCAGCTTCTCAGATGCTTTGGCGTTTGCCTCATCTATGAGTTTTGTCTTCTGGGGCGGGTGCCTTCTCTTTGTGTGGTACTCAGTCTCGAGCTCCAGACCCAAGAAGGCCGGCGCAGCAAAGTGCTCGAGTAAGCCAGCAGGCCTTTTCCCCACGATAGACCGGACTGTCATCCACCACGAGAGTCCCGATAAGGAGTGGACCGAAGCATTTCCCCAGCCATGCTCCACCGGCTTGACCACCCGCTTGTTACCGTTCAAGAACGAAAGGGGCGAAATAGAGTGGGCCTTCACCGAGGACTTGCCCTCTAGTCTGGACTTGGACGTTTTCCAGATGGACCCCAGCCAGCTGTCCATGCGGAAACCAAGACAGGTTAGAACCGACAACCGTGGAGAAACATTGTCGCCCGTGACCTCCTCCTCCTCCTCCTCCAACAACGACTCCTTAAATGGCAGAAAGAACGACCTCTCCATCTCGCCTCAAGTGAACACCCCTTTGTCGTCAGCTAGCGACAAGGACGAGGAGGGCGAGGCTGGTTCGCAATCGTACCAGTGCCCGCACTGTGACTCCTCCTTCAAAATCAGGGGGTACTTGACCCGTCATTTGAAGAAGCATTCCACAGAAAAGGCCTACAAGTGTCCTTTCCACAAGATCTCTGTCTACAGGGACGAGAACGACAACACACACAAGTGCCACCCCAGTGGAGGCTTCTCGAGAAGAGACACCTACAAGACGCATTTGAAGTCAAGACATTTCAGGTACCCCAAGGGCACGCCAATCAAAAGCAGAAACACGTCACCCGGAAACTGCTCGATGTGCGGGGAGTGGTTCCAGAACGCTGAGATCTGGAGCGAGCTCCACATCGAGGGAGCAGAGTGCAAATACTTGCCAATCGGTTTTAAAGGCAAGTCGAGGATCAAGAACCGCTTGAAGAAGCAGATGGCCCGGCTCGTCAAAGAGCAGCAAAAGCTCAAGGGCAGCGGTGGCGAGAGCTCGCAAGTGGCTTCATTCGACAACTCGCCTGTCCTCAGCACGCCAAACTCCATGAACACACCTGTCGTGGCCACTTCACACTACGACGACGAGCGGTCGCCATCGCAGTCCAGCTCTTCGTCCATCGGCCAGCAAATGCTACTAAATCAGACCCTCAATGGTCAGAACCGAAGATTTCAACAAGGAAACTTCTATGCATCTCCTTTGTATGACCAAATATTAGGAAGCTTGGGTTCGCCTGTTCCGGAGGAAGATTACGATGACGAGTTCTGCCTCGACACAGAGCAAATGAGCGTACCAAGTGGGTCGCACAACTTCTACCCGGGACAGCAATTCAGTTGCAACAGTTTCCAAGCGCATGACTACCAAGGACCAAACCAAACGACATTCTCCCCATATATCCATTAGCAGGGGTTTATTTGATGACGACACACATTAATACATGAAAATACAGATTTAAGTACACTTCTCTGTTTAATTTCTCTATACGCTCACCCAAAGATTTCGTCAATTGCCGTTTTCTTTCTCCCGTCCTTGCTCTTTTTCTTTTTCTTGTCTCTCTTGTCCAGGGAACCAGCCCTTCTCTTTTTCTTGTGCTCCAGTGCACTGTCTTCTCGTTTCTTGTTCGGCGAGAGGTGTCGCAAACCATCATCCTCAATCTCCTCACCAATGTCATCCACACCTGCGGCGGATCCGTGCATGGAAGTTGGAAGAGGGATAGCGGGCACTGGGTCAATTGCCGAATCGCTTATCGACTTGACCACAGAATATAAAGCACTAACGTTGGCCAACAAAGCCAAGCCTAAGCTCACAAACTGACCAAGCGCAATCACCGAGTTGAGCGAGTAGTAGCAGGCCAAAAACAACCGCTTCCTGACGAGGGCCCGGGCCATTGACTGAGCCTCCTTCAGTAGCTTTTCCTTCACCGCGTATTTTTTGGCCATGTCTATGCTGTGGAGCTTCCGTAGTAGCTTGCGGAGGTGCCGGTGTAGCATGTCGATATGCCTCCACCAAACGGCTACCCTGTGCTGGTTGAAGTTTCTGTGGTATATGAGATGGAGAATTCCATAGTCGTTCTCGAATTTTGCCAAGGTTTCCGGCAGAACCACCTGGACCACGTTGACGGCCATTGCTCGGCAGCTTTGGATGAGATGCGATTCAAGTCTTGCTCGGTGCACGAATACAACAAGCTGAGGGCAGGCCACGGCCACCAAAGAAAGGAAGCTTGCAGAAAGTCAGTGTCGTAAAACTCAAAAGAATTGTAGGCGAGCCTTTTTTTCTTGGTTCCTTTCCGTTGGTGGTTCTCGTACTTCCTCCAGGATGCTCATCGCGAAAACCGAGATCCACCAGTCATTCTGCCATGGACTCGTTGATTGAGCAAGCTCGTGCGCTTCTCCAGAGCTCACAGGAGAGTGAGGCCTTGGAGTTGCTCAAGCCCGAAGTGACTCGTAATCCAGACAATGTGCCGCTCTTGCAGATCCTTGGCGAAGCATTGCTCGAGGCCAACGAGGTGGAGGACGCCTACAGCGTGCTCATGAGGGCCAGCGAATTGGACCCCGAGGCGGCTCTAGGCGTGGAGAAGTTCTTGTACCTCGGGCAGATCATCGGTGGCAGCGACGGCCGGGCGCTTTTGGACACGGCCATCCTGAGAATACAAGACCAGCTACAGAGCATTCACGACAACAAGGGCGAGGACGACCCGGTGTTGGTGGAGTTGGCCAAGAAGTATCCGTCGTCCGAGAGCTTGGCGAGCCAGCTCATAACAAAGCTCAACCAGGCACTCTTCGCCGAGATCGAGATCTGGATGACGGACTTGTGCATGGAGCCCGAGGCTGAGGAGGAGTGTGACCGTTTGATCTCCCACTCCTTGGCCTTGGACGGCCTGAACCCCGAGGCACACTCGCTCTTGGCGCTGATCAGGATCTCCCAGCAGAGACAGGAGGAGGCGGAGCAGGCGCTCTTGAAGGCATGGGATCTCTTTTCCGAGAAGAAGCTGGCCTTGGAGGCCGCACAGAACAAGGAGGGCGAAGAGGCGTCCTTTGAGTACGTGGAGTTGGTGCAGCCTTTGCTCGGTCTTGCTCGGTTTGCCATAGAGTTGGCCATGTACGACTTGGTGCCCCAGATCTGCGGAGCCGTTGCCGACATCAACGAAAACGCCTTGGACTCCTACTACTACGAGGCCTTGTCGCACTCTTTGAAAGCAAAGCAACTCCATGCCCAGGCCACGGCTGCCAAGGGCGACTACCGCGAGATCCAGGACGCTACCATTGCAAAGTCCAAGGACGAGCAGGTGCTGGCATGCGTGGGCGACATCAAGTCTGCGTTGACACAGGGCTACCGTGTGATCAACAGCGGTGACTTGGAGGCCACCGACCCCGAGGTGGTGGACCAGGTCAACGAGTTGCTCTCTGTGTACGGGGGCCCGGTAATGGCCGAATTAATGCCCGCAAGAAAGCGGCAAGACGATGAAGACGACGAAGAGTGGGAGGATGAAATCGAAAGCGACTAGCGGAAAAGCGATCGGCACTACATAGCGACGGCGACCCATTGCGCTCTTCAAGCACGATATCAAAAGCATGTTTTATTAGGTCCCTGAATAATATTTTAAGACTTTGTAAGACCCTTACCACTATTTAATTTTTGTCGTCCTGTCTGGCCAAGCGTGATGCGCTTAAGATGCGATGCGATATCAATGCGCTCCAAGAACTCCTCCTACAGCAATGACCACGAATCACAGACCTACGCTAGAAAGCAAACGAGGGCGAGATATAGCCATTAAAAACACCATCCAGCATTCTCGCTCTCTCAAGGGCCAGTCCTCGTTGAAGCTCCGGCTGGATATCACTGGGGCAAGAATCGATCACCACGAGGGAGCTAAAGCGCTTGAGGAGTTGCTGCATGCCGCCAAAAAACCAAGATTGGAACTCGAACCAGCCGGTGGAACATCAAGTATGGAGAGTGAGCCACTTAAGCCGGCATCTGAAGCCGAGACGATTCTGCTGACTACGAAAGAAACTGGCTCGGCCCTGAAAGAGAAAGTTGAAGAGAAGATAGAGGACAGCACCGGCCAGCACGAAGACACAAGCGAAAGCGACAACGAGTCGGCGGATGAGCTGGACGATGACGAGGAGAAACTTATGCTTGCCGAGCTCGAGCGCATCAAACAAGAGAGAATAAAGAACTCAGAGCAGCAAAAACCCAAACCCCAGCCTACAGAGGTGAATCAGAAGAAATCCTGGCGCCGGTCGTCGCCTTTCAACAGATCTGGGTCCTCAGAAACGCGGAGCTTCACAACCGATACGTTAAAGTCAGATACGCATAAGCAGTTTCTTTCCAAGTATATACGCTAGTGCGAGTCTTGTGTACACAAGAGACTCATCAAGTTTAATCATCACGTCAAGTCATCATGTCCGAGTCTGGCATCGAGGTAGGCTATGTCCTCTTTCAAGCTAGCCTCCTCCACTGTCTTGACCAATTCTTTGGTACACTTGGCAATGTCGAACGAGATACCCGCGAGACGTTGCTTGAAGTGTCTGTCCGCAAAGTCGGAATCATCCTTACCAGAGTCAGGCTTGCAGAGTGCTTTCATACGGTGGTTGCAATCCTCTAAGCTCTTCACCACCCAGCTGCCATGCTCCTTCAACTGGAAGTTTCTTGTCTGGTTCATCGATGTGTTGGTGGCCTCCGTCATCTGTCTGATCACCTCTGAAATGGCGCTAGAGTTAGTCCGCAACTCTCCCCTCACAGCATCGGGCTTCTTAATGGCTGACAACAAGTCTTGGATGGTGGCAATGACTTGCACCGTTTGGTGCTCCAAATATAACAACACCTGAGTCAAGGTGTTGTCTGGGTCGTCAATGTCGAATAAATCAAAGTTAAAAGTAGCTGCTGCCATAGACTTCCTGTAGTCTTGCCTCTGTTTGATCTCATCCTCCTCGTCCTCGCTACCGTCACTTTCGTCCGCTTGCTGACTAGATACAGCCCTTGTCAGATCACCTGCACCATTGTTGCTTACCTTCCTGACACGGAAAGATGGTGACTTGAACTTCAATCCCTTGCCTGGTGCTTCCAGACTCGATTCTGGCGTCTTCAGATTCGAAGTTAACAAAATGGGCGCTTTCTGGCGAGGCTCAAAACTGGAATGGTCTTTGGCTGTAGTTTGTGGCGCTGTGGCTTCTCTGTCTGTGGACTTGAGATCTCTTTGCAATGCACCCAGGGCAGCCTTGAGCTCCTCACTAGAGGAAACTCTTGAGATTTTGACCTCGCCATTCTCAGGAGTCGTTGCAATAAATTTCATCTCAGACTTTGCTTTTGGTGTTCCATGAGAACTGAGATCTCTGGTACTTAAACTCTCGGATTTTGCGCTGGGCGACTCATCAGACTTGGTGGCCCTAGAGACATTTCCTGCAAGAACATCAGGGATCACCTTTGCTTCTTTGCTAGACTCAAGACTTCTGGCCACCACTTTTTCGGATGTTGATTTGGAGTTCAATCTTGGGATCTCACTAGATTCAACGTCTCTAGACACCCCCTTTACAGGCGTTGCTTCGGAGTCAACTTTTGGTTTGTCAGTTGTCTTGAGGTCCTTAGAGGTATCCTTTCCGGTTGTTGATTCAAGTTCTCCTATTGATCCAGTCGATGTGAAGGAGGACTCAGCCGGGTGAGTGAGTTTCTTAACATCCTTCTCTCCACCCGCCTTGATTTCATCAGCAGCAGAGCTTGGAATAGTTGAAAGTTCGGTTGGATCTTTCGAAGTGGATTCCTTAGTGTCCAAAGGTTTCTCCGTACTCAATTTCTCGCTGGTTTTTCTATTAGTTTGACCTGTCTTTGCTGAATTGTCGGAAGTAAACCTCTCTCTCAAACTTTGAAATATACTCTTGTTTCTCACAGGAGTCGACTCTGTCGAAGTGGTCGAGGTGTTTTTATCGACAGACTTGTCGGCAACACTAACGTCAGCGGAAGCTGGAGAGCTCACCGAGTTAGAAGATGCCGCAAAGTTCCTCTTGCTGGAGGGGGACGCCGAAAATGTACTTGACTTTTGATTCTCAAAGTGCTTTACTTTGTCCAATATACTGCCGTTAGGAGATCTGTCTTTAGAATCAGGCGAGCGCTTGACCGGAGTCTGTTTGGCGGAGGCCGGTTCGTATCTATCTGGGCTTTGCTTCAGAACCGTCGAACCACCAATAGACTTATCTGCATCAACTGGCGAGTTACTCTGCAATTTAGATTTCAAATCGCGAGAGGGGCTGGACCCAAGCTGAGAGCTCTTCGAGGTGATTGATTCATTGTCAAAAGATTTCTTCAGAGTTGATGGAAGATCCGACTTATTTGCCTCAGTTGGCTGAGTATACTTAGATTGGTTGTTAATTTCATCTGAAATGTTATTCAAGCCCTTGGAAGAGGTGATTTCGGGGACGGATGGCTGAGCTTCTGCAACACCACTTATGGACTTGTCCAAACCAACCGATGGAGTCTGAGACTTGGACTTGGGAATATAAGGCGCACCCAAGTCGGGCTGCGAACCTTTTGACGAGATGGATCCATTGTCGTAAGATGACTTCAGCTGTGTAGCGCCGCCAATGGACCTATCTGCACCGAATGGCGAAGTAGTCTGTGCTTTATATTTGGAGTTATAAGGCAGGGTGGAATCAGGTTTCAAGTTGCGGGAGGATTCAAGATCACCCAATGCGAGCTTGCTATGATCGGAATCTCCGTTTGCGGACTTCTTTTGCGTGATCTTCAAGGGCTTCACACTAGCACTTGAATCATCAATGCTTTTTGTTTTGATTTGTTGAGGTGTCGAGGTTGCAACAGCATTGTCATCTCTCAACTTGAACTCTGAAATGCCATTGCAAACTGTGAACGCCACCTCAGCCACAGATCTTTCAACTATAGCCTTTGGAATCAAACTGTGATGGGTGATATAATATCTTGTGGCAGTTAAGGCGTGACTTGCACTCTCTCTGATGGCGATTGGATGACTGCTGTCGCCAAAACCAGCGCTGCCACACTGCTTTGCGATTTTGTTGGCAGAAATTGCAATATTCGAGATTCGTTCGAAAAGAAGGTCGGAGTCAGGGTTCTCAGATTCAAGACTAGCAAAGAACGAGTCCAATGAAGAGAACAAGCCTGCAGCAGTTTGGAAGGAAATCAATCCCGTCGAAGAAGAATATTTGCTCAAATTGATATCCTTCAGAGGACTCTTACGGGAATCGAGTATTTCCTGCTTCTTGAGAGACTCGTACCTCTTTTGCCAAACAGATATCTCGTTTTTAAGCTGAAGTTCTCTTTGCGTACTTTGATTCGATTCATTTTTCTTGGGAATCTGGTCCAATTTTTCATAAAAGGATCTCAACTCTGCGTTCAAGTCGACCGGAGCTTGAGTGTGAGCATCATTTGAAAGAGCCCTAGACAGAGAGCCAGAAGTAACTTTTGGAAGATCATCTGAGACAGAGCCATTTACTGACTTCAGAAGATCAGGTATAGATTTGAAATCACTTGCTGATCTCGGAGTAGACTTAGATGCATCGTTTGCAGAGACTGGAGCATTGGCCGAGATAGACCTTGACGTTTCATTGTTGAACAATGGAGCCTTACCCAAAACCGGCTTTGGAATGTCATTCGAGTGCAAGTCATCGTTCTCATTTGTTGGACCGTCGATTGAGATTGACCTAGAATTGTCATCCGAGGCAAGCCTGTCACCAGACAACGATCTTGCATCGCCAGCAGCCGAGGTTTGAGTCTTCAAAGACTGGTTCTCCAAACGCAAGGATGCGTTCGCCGATTTGAGGTCCTGCAACTCTTTCTGTAGAGTGGCTAGCTCGTCTGGTGAAGGCAAAGCAGCCTTTTGAGACTCGTACTCTTTGTTTTCGCCGGTGAGCTTCTCGATGTGACTTTCCAACTCCTTGTGCTTCGAGAGGGCGTCCGAGTGGGTGTCCTGGAGCGACTTATAGTTGGACTCGGCCAAGTCCTTGGAGGATTCTAATTCGCGCAACTGGGTCCTGGTCGAGGCGTGCTCGTTGCTGAGCGATTCATGCTCCTTGAGCAATTGGTCATGGGCCCTCTTGAGCTCGTCGAATTCCTCCTTTGGAACGAGGTTGTGCGTGGCAAGAGGCTGCGTGGTGTAGTCCTTCTTTGGCGACGAAGTATCGAAGTTGCCGAGATTGAGTTGTCTAGGCTCTCCCTCATCGTCGTCCTCGTCGAGACTGGCCAGCTTTGCGAGTTTCTTGCCGAATCCCAGGTTCAGGGCCTGGCCGGGATCCTCGTTCTCCTCGTCGCTGGACCACGACATGACTGCCTTCGTGGGCACAACCGTTGTGGGCTGCACGCCAATGGGCTGGTCCGACACGCCCTTCTTCAACTCTGGGGTCGCCAAGTCGTCGTACGCGGTGCTGTTGGCGATGTTGGAGATGTTGACGGTGGACGAGGAGCGCACCGGGTGGTGTAGCTCTCTGTTTGTGTCTGAGTTACGCAACGGGGCGCGTGGGGAGGACGACGATGCATTGGCGTCGTGGAAGTCGTGGGCGTCCGAGGAATGGGACTTGGAGTGGGAGTGGCCCTTGGGATACGCCAGGTCGGAGTGGGTTTGTGCACGGGCCGAGGACTGCAGGCCCGTTTGTGACGGTGCCTGGGACACCTGCTTGGCCGCCGGTTTGTGCAAGTGTCTGCGCTCGATCTCGTAGCTGATGTCCGAGACCAAGTCCTTGAAGCGGGACTGCGGCAACGAGGACAACTTCTGTCTGGCCTGGTTGCGCTTGGGGTGGAACGTCAGCTTGGGGAGCAAGAAGTCGGGCTCCGAGCGACTCTCGTCGATGCGGCGTCTCAACTCGTCGTACACGTCTGTGCTGAGCTCGCGGAACTGTGCGCTGGACAACCGGAGAAGCTTCTCCCTGGCGCGGGCCGCCCTGGACGAATTGGACTTGGCCCTCGACGTGGAGTCGTCTGAGATGTCGAGGAACTGCTTGAGCACTCTATAGTGATGCAGCAAATCCGTGTCAGACATTTCTGCGGGATTGTACGTGGGGCGGGGAGGGCGTTTCAGCACGGGCGTCAATCTGGAGCCTTGGTGGTGGAAATCTGGTGCTCTGGCCACTAAAGTAGTACACAAGGAGTGCGACACGGTTCGCTTGATCTGGTCGCTGAGAAGAAAAAAAAGATACAGGCAGACGCGCGCTCGATGCTTAATACCGGTCGCGCTCGGGTCCACACTTCCACACTGGCCGGGAGGAGCCAGAACAGGCCGCAAAAAAAGCGGAAAAAGGGGCGGTGGCGAGCCGTAGAGCGCAAGCCAGCCAGACAGCGGTGCTACAAAAAGAGCCGCCACGTAAGCCGCTAATGGCGGGCACCGGCGGTGGCCCTGCTCCACGCCGCATCTGTTCAATGCAGAACCTGGCTGGGGCCCGTGATTGGAGACCGCAGGACGCGGTGACTACGGCTGTAGCTCATCAACGAGCATGTGGAAACGGCGGCCGTGGAATAAAGGGGCGAGCCCTGCCAAACGTGGGAGCCTAGTGAAGTCCAGAGAGAATAGAGAAGTCCAAAGAGAAAAGAGTAGCGCCAAAGACAATAGTGAAGCGCCAAAGAGAAGCTAGAAGCGCAAGCGCCTGGCGCTCGGTGCCCATACGACTCGTTTGTAACTACGTAAATTGATTATAACCACCTCCTGACGCACGCCCGCCGTAGCCACGGCTAGTCCGTGGTCTCGATCAAGGGCGTGCTCTCCTCGACCATCTCCACCTCCTCCGACAGAGCGTCGGACACGCCCACCGGCTGGTAGGGCTGCGCGCCGGTGTGTTCCTTGCCGCTCGCGCTGGCGTAGCCCATCGACTCGATTCGCTCGAGCATCTTCTCGCGCACGTCCTCCGTGAGCTTGGCCACGTCCTCGTTGGTCTCGACGTTCTCCGTGGAGATGGGCTCCAACACGTCAATCACAATCTCGCCCGTGGTGAAGGTGTAGTCGCCGGAGTGGAAGATGTTGCTGTAGTTGGACACCGCCACGGGCACCACCGGGATCTTGGCCTGCTTGGCGAGGTAGAACGCGCCCTTCTTGAAGGGGAGCATCTCCAACTTCTTGGTGCCGGACCGGGTGCCCTCCGGGAACATGTACACCGCACGCTTCTGGTCCTTCAAGCTCAAGAGCGCCCCCTCCAACACCTTCCGGGCCTTCTCGCCGCGCGCACGGTCCAAGAAGAATGTCTTGGACGCCATCATGAACCAGCCCAAAAACGGCACGTACTTCAATGCCTTCTTGGCAGTGACGGTGTAGCCCGGCTGGAAGACACGGCCCAACACCAAAATGTCCAATGCAGACTGGTGGTTCGACACCACCACCGATGGCTTCTCAAGCAAGTACTTTTCGTTCTTGATCACCACCTTGATCCCCAAGAGCTTGGAGAACAAAAAGTTGAATACCCTGGCGACTGTGTACTGGGCATACTCCTCTTTGCCGATTATTCTCAAGATTATACTGGCAAACACCCCGTAGAGGGCGCACACGAGTATTAAGAGCCCGAAGACCGTGGACCTGAAGTAAAAGTTGAGCTTTTTTAACAACCCCATCGTGTTTGTGCTTGGCGAACGCTGTGCCTGCTGAAGTTTTTGGGTCGGCTTTGAGTGCGACACTCTATTTCCCTTTTCGTGCTGGGGCCTGATGCTTCGCGGGTATCTGAGACAAGCACGGCTGCCAGCGGGCCCCGAACCTACAAAGATCTACGGTGTCCTGGAGGAGAAGGGACAGCACTAGGTGTTTAGAAAGTGTCAGAAAACATAGACCTAAACAAAATAATAAAGACAGCAAAGAAAAGCGTTGGGGCAGGGGAAGGTGGAGTCAGCCTCATTATACCGGTCGCCTACATAACTGTGCGCACACCGTCTCGCACTCATGACCACTCATTGACATCACCATGGAAACCAGAAGGGGCCTACTCACCAAGCTCGGAGTTTACTCCGCGGTCGCTATAGGGCTTGTTGTTGTCGAAAAGCGCCACATCGCTCTCGTCAAGGACAGCAGGCACCAGGAGGAGAGCGACTCCAGCTTGAGCAACGAATGGGACTTCATCGACAGAAGCAAGAGACCCGGATTTCCGGAAAACAACCCAAACTTGAACTACGAGGACTCCGGGAGGGAGTCCAAATACGTTGGCGGTGGCGTGGCATATGCTACGCGCACAAAGGGCGACCGTTTGAGCATCATGAACGTGTTCCGGGCAAAGACGTCAAAGGACGACTGACCAGCCGCCTTTCCAGCAAACTTGTACATACTAATTTCACGACATGCGACTACAAAACTTCTCTTCCCCTTCCATATCTATTATACCGTATCAAGACTTACTGGTGAGGTCGTCAAACGCCAACTCATACATGAAGTTAGACTTCAAAAAATGTTTCAAGCACCACCCGCATAGGAAATTGTCCTGTAGCTCCTGCACTATCATGACGATGTTTGATTTGATCTGATCGTCCTGGTTGAAGAGGTTTATGAAAAGCAACTCGATGCCCTTGTTCTTGTCGAAAATGGTCAAGCTTCCTCCGTGCAGCGCGCTCTGGAGACTTGTGGATGTGTTTGGAGGAATCAAATACGTCACCAACATGAACGTCTCCAAGCTCTTGCCGCTGATTAGGTACTTGAGGATGTTGAACCAGATCTCGCGCTCGTCGATCTTCAAGTTTCCGTCCGACGATACCGTGACGCTGTTCAACTTCTGTAGGTGGTGCTGCAAGTCCATCATCAAGTTCAACTCGTTCGAGAGCTTCGGGAGCATCAAGCTGTAGTCAAACTTCCCTGCAAAGAGCAAGTCCTGGAACTTCGACGAGATGGCCTGGTAGCACGACATCTCGAGCAACTTGGTGGTGTCGCTGTGCCAAAAGTAGCCTACTCCGTCCATTAATAGCGTGGCCTGCTCGTCATTCTGGCTGGGGTTGTAGTTTTTGGACGACAACAAGATCCTGACGATTTCGTTGATGTGTCTTCGGATGATCAACTGCACGGTGGTGAGGTCGTCGTTGTAGTTGCAGAGCGACAACTGCAAGTTTGAGAGGAAACGTGCGTCTTCTCCGATAATCGAGTTCCGAGAGTATTCCGGTTCCTGGATCTGTGAAGAAATCAAAAACTCGTTGGTGTCCAAGTCGATGAACAAGTCCCACAACTTGTCGTTGGCCTTGAAAAATGGGTTGATTGTGCCCGCGAGAAACGACTCACACTCGCCCAAAAGGTCTGTCTTGGACACGTCCACCAAGGGAAACACGTTGTAGTTGGTGAGAATTCCGGTCAAAATTCCGCCTCCGGTGATCAACTTCAACGCCAACAAAACGTGGTCGATGATATAGCCAGCGGAGTTCTCGTAGCTCATGAAGATGATCCGCTTGCCAGTGAGGAGAGCGTTAATTAACACAACGATGGGCGGGGTCGCGAGCCCGTACACTGTGAGCTCGTTGTTGTGGTAGCTTGACGTCACTCGCGCGTTGAGGAGATTGAGGAGATTCTGCTTCAAGTTCAAGTCTGTGGGGTTGAGATAGTCGCCGATGGTATCGGGTAGTAGCACTATTGGGATCTTGATGGGGATGTTCATGTTGTTGAACGACACAACCGAGTTGTAGCTCAAGTCTTTGCGGATGAACAAGTCATCGTATCGCAGGCCGACGCCTAAGAGCTTGTTGCGGAAGGTCTCGTCGCTGTATATTTCGTTGCTCAACGGCAAGTCAAGAATGGACGTTATGAGCAACTTCTTCACCACAAAGTGATCGGCCTGGCTCACCTCAAGGTGCTTGGAGTTGATCGCGTCGTAGAGCTGTCGCAAGTAGGGCCTTGGCTCGCCGCTGTAGCACTTGTCCAAGCAAATTATGAGCAACGGCTTGAAGTGCTTGAAGTACGCCAACCTTGTGACGATGCTCAAGGCCTTGATGACAGAGCCTCGCTTGGCCGAGCTGTCGTAGACGTTGTTCACGATGGTGTAGACAAAGTAGGGCTCCGGCTCGCTTTCCCTGCGGTTGTACTTGTACTCGAACTTGCCCGTGTTGGCGTTCCTGTGCAAAAGGAAGAGCGTGTAGTCCTCTTCTCGCTTGTGGATTTGGTCTGGAATCATCAACTCCGCGAGGAACGGCAAGTCGGCGAGCCCCGGAAGCTCCTTGGGGTACTGCTGGGTGAGCGTGGGACCTAGGTCCATGTGGAACTCACTGCTGATTATGTACTCAATATTTGGCATGGTTCGGAGGGCCTGGGCAACGAACTAGGACGAGGTTTGGGCTCGGTTGAATCCCGAGGCTGTTGAACGAGAGCGGCGGTCGGGGCAAGATAGGCAGTTTCGAAAAAAAAAAGACTGGCACAGGCGGAATTGGGGACAGTGGCGTTAGTGGGAAGAAATCATGGGCTTTTCAAGCAAAAGTCAGTGCGTCCCGCAGGCTTGAGACTTGTTCTGACGACGACTTGGCTATTGTTACAGAGACCGTTTCCATAATGTGAACGGCTGTGTTCTGCACACACAGGACACCTCCACGCGCTCACTTGCGAAACTAGACGATACTTTCTCGGTTAAATGTACATCCTACATAATATCCAAAGGAGACGCGGCCCCAAACAGCACCCGACTCAATTGTTGAAGTAGTCCGCCATCTCCTGGTCCAACTGCTCCAAGCTCTTCTTCTCGGGCTTGGCGGCCTTGGGCTTAGTGGTCTTGGCGGTTTTGGCGGTCTTGGCGGCCTTGGCCTTGGCCAACTCTTTTCTCTTCTTCTGGAGCTGCTTCTTCTTGTCCTGGAGCGTTTCCTTGGCCGACTTCTTCTGGTCTGCCTTGGCAGGTGCAGCATTCGCAGTAATTCTGGCGGCCAACGGCTTTCTGCTGGGGTCGATCACAAGCTCCATTCTCAACTTGCTGGCTCCGCCGTCGATAGGAGCATTGTTGTACTTCTCCACTGCAGTCACGGCGTTCTTGTGAGCTTTGAAGATAATGGTGGCAATGCCCTTGAAGTTACCCTTTTCGTTGTAGCTCATGGAAACGGTTTGCACACCTCCGACCTGCGATTGGAAAAAATCCTAAAAAGTTAGTCACTATTCTGAAATAGGTGATGCGAGTATCGTCACGGTGGGCGCTGCTGCGACGTCATCAGGCACCGCCTGCGGTGCACCGGCAAGAACGGTGGCCAAACCAGGGCCCGTGCTCTGCTTCTTCGGTCGCATCTGTGGTTGCGTTGCTCGTCTCCAACACATAAAGCCGCAGTGGCGGCCGGTTTGGGGAGCCGGTTCGCTTCAGGTGAAATCGCCCGCTGCCACGACAATGGAGCGCGTGGAGCGAAACGAAACGAACAAAACGACGAAAACTTCCGGACCAATCTTCCCCTCTGGGAGCGGCCTTCAGCTCAAAACTGACAACGGCGTCTGCACGGCACTGCCAAGAGCAACGTCCCACGGCAGGCATGTGCGGCGGCCGACCGGGCGCTGGCAAAACGGAACAAAGATCCGTTGCCACCGTTCGGCGCCCACGGAGCGAATACTCTAACTAAAAACGGGGCTCGATAGCTCCATCGTTTCCACACGGAAACTAACATACCTTGATGTTATCCTGTTTCAAGTCCTTTGGAAGACCGTGAGCAACGACCTTGGTGGCGTAGCTCAAGTCCAAGGTAGGCACAGCGGCGGGCCTTGGGAGCACCGCCTTTGCCTTTTTCTGAGGCACAATGGCCTTCTTCTGGGCCTTGCCGACGCCCTTGCCGACGGCCTTCTTCTTGGCGGCCACTTTCCTGGCTTTGCGGGAAGACGAGATGATCTCGTCCAAAGACTTGTCCAAAGCGGCAGACATTTTGTGGTGTTGGGCTGATAAGCGGGAGGTGAAGAAGCTGGAATTCGTCGGTGCGGGCACGGTGCTCGGTCATTACGCGCGAAACTTTTTCCGTAGAGGGCGAGCGACCCAGCGAAGGCGCGGTGTGCAGGAACAACATGTCAGAAGACTGCCGAGCGCCTGGCCTTGTTTCCCTCCCCTTCTTCTTCTCTGTTCTCTCGAATGACTGACGAGGACAAGAACGCCAAGGTCCAGGAGATCCTCCGGCTCAAGGGCGACATCTCTTTGCTTCTTCTGAATGTGCGGGCGCAGATGGCGATAGCAGAGAGATACTCCAACGAGAACCAGTACTTGCAAGATTACATAGGATCCGTGATGAAGAGCGGCAACCTCAAGTAAGGCGAAGACGGCAGCATTGTGGCCTCGTCCGGAGGCAAGATTGGCGTTACACCAGTTGAGAGGTGCACAAGCAGTCTGGTCGGTACATAGTGATGGAAGCTGTCAGATCCTTTTGACGTAGATCTCTAGACGAAGTTTGCAGAGAAGGAAACTCTATTCAAAGCCTCCTGCGTTGCGGCTTCTTTCCACTTCCCTTTTGTTTGCTTCTTCTGGCTCTTTTCTGGTTTTTCTGTGAGGTTGCTGTTAGCCACAGCAGCATCATCCATAAATCGCCGAAGCGGCTCCATCACCCACAGCTCGCCTAAGCGGGTTTGTCAAAAGCCTAAATGCGGACAGTGCAGAAGAAATCACGGCGTTGCTCCTAAAGCCGTTTACATGTTTATCCGAGTGAGCGCCACAGCGGTCTCGTGGTGCGGTACAGTAAAGTGGAACAGAGCCAGGCCAGTACGGGGCCACGCATGTTCCAGATGAAAGCAGCACCACACTTTTTAAGAAACCGGGCATCAGGTTGCGTCTTCTGCACCATGCGAACGCTCGCATGTCTGTTCACTCATTGTCAAAACTAAATAATTGTAGCAACATATATAAGAAAATATCGAGGCATAACCCCATTAGATGAATTGAATATTGTCCTGTTGGGCAATCTAAGCACGCCGCAACGCCGGATTCCGACCCCCGTAAACCAACCGTCAAGAAAAGAAGTGAACTGCAAAACACACGAGCACTTAATCGGTCTCCTGCTCCTCCTTCACCTTCACCTTCAGCTCGAGATCCGTACTCTGTCTGCTAGCAAACCCTCTGCATTGCCCACTTTCGATATGATTCTTGAACCAGTCAGCGTTAGAATCGAAAAACTCAAAGCATCCAGCGCATCTCCCGCCTAGCGTGTTGCGCTCGCTGGACTTTGTCCGCGGAGGGTAGATGAAGTGGATGGCCTTCAAGTGCGTCTTGTATGTGTCCTTTCTCGAAAACCCTCCCGTGGGGTGACACTTGGTTCCGGCCCTTCCCGACTCACAGTAATCTAGGTCGTGTTCTTTGTAGAATGGACATACGAACGCTTTGGCGTTGTTGTGCTTGCGTCTGTGCCGGGTCAAATACGACTTGACCTTAAACGCCGCATCGCACTCGGTACATGCGTACCTGCTCTTGCTCTTAGGTGCCTCATAAACAACATCTGTGCATCCCTTGCCGATCAGCACTTCATCCCCTGGCAAGTTCTGCTGAGGGAAAATCTGGAAATTGGCGCATTGTGGCTGAGACTGGATCTCCTGCTGGCTGGACGGTGGCTCGACCTTCGGCTTTTTGTGCGTTTGCGGTTGAGCGCCAAAATTGAAGTCGCCGAAAAGCTGCTCCGCAGTGTTGATGATCTGCTCGTAGCCGGAAGAGTCTGGGCTGTCCGGCTTGCGCTTTCTGTATACCGCGGGATCTCCGTTGAAAGTCACCACCGACGACCGCGACAAAAACATGTCGTCCAAGGGCGAATCAAAAGCCTCTAGCGACGACTCGTAGGACAGGCCGTCGTTGTTGGAGCCGGATTGGAAGTCGGAGAAGAGCGTAGTGGATGGCACACCAAAGGCGTTCATGGCAAAGTGGGATTGGTGCGAGGTCATGAACTCGGTCTCCAATCCCGGGTCCATGAACGACTCAGACCGCACGCCAACCGGTGGCCTCTCAAAGGCAACCCTGGGCTGGCCGGTGGCCAATCCGACTTGCACGTAAGTAGGCTGCCACTGAGCGTAGCGTCCAGGAGGGTAAATTTCGCCGGCCTTGGGCGAGTACACAGAGCTGGTCGACAGGCCGATGGAGCCAAGCACGTCAAACGCACCGTTGGTCTCGGCATAACGCTGCTTGGATGGGTGGATGCCACCGCTGCTGGGCAAGTTGGGGAAAGCGAACGGCGAGATGTTGTCCAAGATTTCAATCTGGCCGTTTTCGCCGTGCAACGAGAGCTCCAAGTCGTCTGCGGCACAGACCATGGCTCTGCCCTTTATGGAGTTGTTCAACTCGTAAATCTGGGACTTGGTAATATCGGGGAAAAGCTTCACGGCCGGGTCGTCGAGCTGGACGCTCTGGGTTGGACGAGGCTTGAGCTTACACATTTCCAAAAACATGGAGACCGAGAACGGCACTAGGAGCAAGTGCATCTTCACTAGGCCGCTCTGGTGCTGGATTTGCAATCCAAGCTTGTTAAAGTCCGGGAGAGCCATCATGACATCGAAGGGACTTGAAAACCACAGAACTGAAATAAGTTTGGGCAGAAATAAATAAGGGGAATAACAGACCAGTGACACGCCCGCAAGAAAAATATTCAAGTCGTGAAAGGCTTAGGTTTTCGGGTTGAAACGAAATAAAGTAGGCACTCGTGGAGGAAAAAAAAAGGGTGAATGTGGGTTTTTCAAGACAACAGAGCTACAGTCAGGAATCAGGGTATGGAGATAAGGGTTCGGAAGTCGTGTGAGACAAGGAAAAACTGTGATGGTTCCCGTGGAGACACATTTAGAAGCCTATCTTCGGAACAAGACCCGTTACGAGCGTTGACGTATGTCCTGCATGGGGAATCTGTCTCCGACCAACGATTTCAGCAACGTTAGTAATCGCCCCGGCCCGGGCGGCAGCGTTCTTGCTTTTTGCTCCTGGCAATTCCTCCTACTTCTGGCGGGCTGGTCCTGAAGTCACTTTATTTAAATGGGTTCTTGACGTCGCGTCTCGGGTGTCCCAGAGGCTTCCCAGTCACACGTCCAAATGCAACCTGTACAGCGGGTAACTTGACGCATGTCACTAACCTGTAGCATCGATTGTTTAGGAGCCGCGGGACGATAACTCAAAATTGCCGTGGGTTGGTGGGGGCACGACTCTGAGCCTCAGAAATAAAGTAGAGAAGTGAAACCTTAGATGGGGCTGGCCAGGAACTAAGTTCTCCACAGCGCGGCGGAGGCCCGTTTAGGTCGGTTCCACCGGACTCGGGGCCGAGGATTACGTGACCTTGCGCAGCAAAGCTCGGCGAGCAACATTCTGGCCCGATTTGCACACTGGATGCGAGTGAGCCACAGAACGAAGTTAGTCCGCGAGCACCAGTGCACCGCTATTTTGGGGCTCGGCCGAAGCGAGGAAGAGCCGCGTCCGTTTTGTTCTTTGCATTCCGTAATCTTTCGTCATATCAACGTGCTTTTGCCTTTTATCTTCTTTTTTGCTCGATCTATTACTTTATCTGCTAGCGTTATCTTTAAGCGTTATCTACTTTCTTTTTTTACTTTCTTCTGTCTGCTTTCTTTCTTCCTCTCGCCCTTCTCCACCTCTCCTCTTCCATTCTTCACTTTTCTTCAGCTCTCTTTTCCTTTCTCCTTTCTTACTTCCCTTTCTCCTCCTCTCCGCTCCCTCGCCCTTTCTCCGCTCTTTCTTCCCCTTTGCTCTTCTTCCCTCCTATTGTTCCCCTCCCGGCCTTGTCTCGCCGTCTAGCGGCACGTGACGGATTCGCGCCGGGATGCTCGCGCAGAAAAAACCAGTCTACACAGTAAACAATTCTACCTGAAACTGCCCTACTCTTGCTCGGATCCGCTGTCGCCAGCTCTGCCTGTTCGTTCCTTCGCTCCCACCACAACGCCTCAGCACCGACGTGTCCTGCCAGCGTCTTTCGACAAACTCGGCCTTTTCACCAGTACCCATCAGACAGATAGAACAACCGATCCCGGGCAATGACAGAGAAGTACCAGCTGGACAACCCAAACGCCCACTACTTGGCGAACTTGTCCAACTTGAACCTCACCAACAACGATGTGCAGCTCGGCCGGCTACCGACCTTGGGTGAGATTCTCTCCAACAAGACCAAGTCGCCCATCAGTCTCTACAACTTCTACCTCTACATGAAGAACATCGAGAATAACTCCGACTACTTGGATTTCTGGTTTGATCTCATCAACCACCTCAATCTCTGCAAGCATTACGTGCAAGGCTTAAGGGACTCCATTGTCCGCCAGTCCACCCACAGTGGAGGGCTTGGCAGCAACAACCCGTTTGCCCTGCCGCAGGACCCCAACAGAGACTCTTTTCCGTTGTCCGAGAAGAGCAAGCACAAGTCGCTCTCCTCGTCCGTTCTTCTCGAGCTCATCATAAACGACCACATCTTGGAGGACACGGACTCGCATAGACTCTCGGAGTTTCTCCGGGGTGACATCAACTTGAACCAGGTTGACCCAAAACTCAAGGAGCTCATCGACGCCCACAACGCCGAGGACCCGTTCACACAGCCGTCTCCCAACATCGAAAGGGGGTCCTTCCACACTGCATCAGATAAGCGTATCTCCTCTCAGTCCAAGCTCTTGGAAGACTTTCCCGAGCCCAACCCACCCCACGCACTGAGCGAGCACGGCGACCCGGCCAGCCCTGACGCCAGGTCCAAGTTGTACACGGCCGCGCAGCGCTCGTCGCTCAATCCGTCGTTGGTGGAGAAACTCATCAAGGAGTCCTCCATATCGAGCAACTTCATCTCTCGTCTGAACCTCCGAGAGTCCTCCCACAACCTCCTCTTGAAGTACTTTGTGGAGGATTCCGAGAAGTCTTTGGACATTTCGCCCAAGCTCAACGAGGCCGTCGTCAGGGCCATCGAGGTTGATGGCAGAGACGACCCCAGTGTGTTTGACGGTGTGAAGCGCTTCGTGTTCAGCAAGCTCGAGAACGAGTACCTTCCCGACTTCTTGAACTTCATCGCCATTAAGAACATCAACAAGTCGGTGAATGCGCGCGTCATCATCGGGTTCTTCATGCTCTTTGTTTCCTTCTGGATCGCGTTTGCATTGATCTTCCTCAATGAGAAGAAGAGATACCGGTGTGTCGTGATCTTCACGTTTTTCTGTGGCTTCTACGCTCTTGTCTCCTCGGTGTACCGCATTGATCCCATGTTGGCATTCTGCCGGCGGAGCGAGTCGTTTGTGCCTTCGCATTGGTTCATGAGAATCGAGGACTCGTTCATTCACCGGCTCCTCATCAAACGGTCTCTTTGGGTTTTACTTCTTGTTATATTGTTCACCGCCATTTTCAGCGTGATCTTCTGTCTTGTGCCCGGCAAAAGACTTTAATAGGATTACATAATAAAACATAATCTCAGGCTTACAAACGTCTACCGAAAGTTGCGTCAAGATGTTTATTATTGTGGCACATGTAAAGCACAGGGCAAGAGCTGTCATGAGAAGGCTTAAGCCTTGTTCAAGAAAGCTTGTCTCTTCTCCTCGACTCTCTGTTGTCTTCTCTCTCTGGCAGCTCTGTTTCTGGATCTTCTAGCCTCAGCCTCCTCCTTCAAGGACTTCTCACGAGCAGCCTCAGCCTTGGCCTGGATGATGTGCTCAACCAATGCTCTCTTATGCTTGAAGGTGTTACCCTTAGCAGACAAGTACAACGAGTGGTACAAGTGGGAGTCAATCTTTCCGGCGTCTCTGTACTTAGCCAACAATCTTCTCAACACTCTCAATCTTCTCATCCACAACACCTGGGAAGGCATACGTGCCTCCTTGGTACCCTTTCTTCTACCGAAACCCATGTGTCTACCGTTTCTCTTGGACTCGGCGTGGGCTCTGGCTCTGGATCTGGAGTGTGAAGTGACAGGCTTCTTGACGATGGTACCGTTACGGTACAACTTTCTGATAGCCTCACGCGAGTTGGCGCTGGCCAATTCGGTGGTCTCATTAGGGTCCAACCAAATCTTTCTCTTACCAACACCAACAACGCTGGCGGCGAGTCTCTTTTGAGTTCTAAGATTAGCCCTGGGATTGTTAGTACCTTCATTCATATCATCTGCGTGCTGAAACAGTAAAACTTTGCCTCCGAATCAGGGGGGCAAAACGGGCGGCAAACGCTGGAATGGCACATCAACTGTTTCGTGAACACGCTGCCTGACGGACGAAGCGACGCCGTAGCCCTGTTGCCCTGCTCTGGCTATTTTGGCGTGCAACTGACGGCAATCTTTACATACATTTTGATATAGTCTTCAGAAAAAAGAAGGAAGTAAAATTTTCAAGCCTATGAGAAATGTGCGCAAGAGATTCGGGGTGTTCTCTGCAGGATTCAGAGCGCCTTCCTTGCAAACAGACTGGGGCCCACCTTCTGTGTCGCGCACCCACATTCGCGCGGGTTTCAGCCCTGGATCGGTGCACGTGATGCATCCACCGCGCGACTGGTGTGCGGGTCTACATGGTGTCGGCCGGAACGGAGGCCGTCCTTCCCGGTCGCGAGCGGGCCTCGCGGTTCCCCGCCAGTTATTTTCCGGCAGGAGAAAGCGTGCGGGGGACACAGAGTTTGTCCGAATTATACATGAGACGAAAATGGTTTTCGAACAAGGATCGTATGCTGCACAGAGTGCAATCCCGTCTCGACTTGCTTTGCATTCGAATCTTTGTTTTAAGTTCTCTCTCTTAGATGTATGTAGAGCTCATGCACCCGAGATTACCGAAGTGTGGCCAAGTCACGGCCAGTCGCCGTGTCTCAAGCTGGGCCTGGCCGAAGACAAAAACACTTTTCGGGCTCAGCACTACTCGTGCCTTTCCCCCCGTGGCCATACAGTGACACGCCGTGGACCAAGCTGATCGCAGCCAGCAGGCAGGTCGCGGGGGAAGCAGAGCGACTAAACGTAGAACACGAACAAATATAACTTTAGGTTTCTGATCTCGCATATGCAAATGCAATTGGTGTTCCTCGCTAATATGGGGAAACAAAAGACGAGGCTACAGCGGGGATATCTCAGTGCTCAGACTGCGCGCGCGGAGTTAACTCTGAGTCGCGCTTGAGATGAGATGAGCAAAAAAATCACCTACAGTACAAAGCTTAGATGGGCAAGTCGTTGAGATCAAAGCCCAAGTTGCGGGCCAAGAGCTTGAAAAGAAAGGGGGAGTTCACCAAGTTTGTGGAGGACAGGGACGAGCGGTTGGCTCAGAGACAGAAGGCAAATTTGCAGAAACAAGAGGAAGAAGCCGCTGCTGCGTCCTCTGCGGCTGCTGAATCCGAAATGGACCAAGCTGCGCCCGAAAAGAAGATCAGCACCTCTGGCTGGAGAGGCACGTCCAGACAGCGGTTGAAGGCGAAAAAGGCCAGGGCCAGGGGAAAGCGCACGTAGTTGGACCTAACTTCACTTCATTGAGTCCGCGTGTGTTCTTTGGCCGACAGAGTCGTCCATCCCTCTTCACAGAAACACTTGCGGCTCTTCGTGTCATTGTCATTCCATTCATACATCATATGTGATCATAACGCATAAAGATCGTCACTCAGACAGGCTCCAAGACGTATTCGCAGGGTATCTGCGCGAGCCGTGAACAGCACCAAACAGGCTAATAGAACGGAAAATAACGAAAGTAGCAGGAAATATAAAAGAAATAGGCGTTTCGTCACGTAGAATCAGCTTCTGTGCTTTGGTCCATTTGCCTGTTAGCGTACTTTTTCTCTGGCTTCTCTTCAGCCTTGACCTCTGTGCAGAGGTGACTCTGATCGCGATTAGCATCTTCTCTCGCGGTAGGTGCTCATCGAGACGGAACTTTCCTTGCTCTTTGCTTACAACAGACTAAACTCCAGGAAAATGGATACCAAGACCGTCGGAATCCTCGGTGGCGGCCAGTTGGGCCGTATGTTGGTCGAGGCTGCGCACAGACTTAACATCAAGACTGTCATCTTAGACCAGGAAGGAGCACCAGCAAAGCAAATCAACGCTTTGGACGACCACGTCAATGGCTCGTTCAAGGAACAGAAGGCTATCACGGAGCTCGCGAAGAAGTCTGATGTGTTGACCATTGAAATTGAGCACGTCGACGTGGACGCCTTGAAGTCTGTGTCTTCTTCTTTGAACGTTCCCATCTACCCTCTCCCAGAAACCATTCGACTCATCCAGGACAAGTACTCGCAAAAGGTCCATCTTAAGGAGCACGAGGTTGCTGTTGTTGAGTCTTTGGCTGTTGCAGAAAACTCTCCTGCCAGTTTGAGGGAAATTGGTGAGAAGTTCGGCTACCCATTCATGTTGAAGGCCAGAACCTTGGCCTACGACGGAAGAGGGAACTACGTGGTGAAAAGTGAAGACAAAATTGAGGAAGCCTTGCTGTTTTTGTCCGACCGGCCCTTGTATGCCGAGAAGTGGTGCCCGTTCACCAAAGAATTGGCCGTCATGGTTGTCAGAACTCTCGACGGTGAAGTGTTCGCTTACCCAACGGTCGAGACGGTGCACCAGGAAAATATCTGCCATATCGTCTATGCGCCAGCCAAAGTGTCTGACTCGTTGAGAGAAAAGGCCGCCATCTTGGCCAAGAACGCTGTGAAGTCCTTCCCAGGCTGCGGCATTTTTGGCGTGGAGATGTTCTTGTTGCCTAACCACGAGTTGTTGGTCAACGAGATAGCTCCCCGTCCCCACAACTCCGGTCACTACACCATCGATGCTTGTGTCACCTCGCAATTTGAAGCTCACCTTCGTGCAGTGACTAACTTGCCATTGCCCAAAAACTTTTCCAAGTTGGCCACTACAAACACGGCTGCCATCATGTTGAATGTCCTCGGCGATCCCGAAACCAAAAACGCAGAGTTGGAGGTCTGTCGCCGTGCGCTCAACACGCCCAATTGCTCAGTGTACCTATATGGCAAGGAGAGCAAACCTAAGAGGAAAATGGGACACATCAACATCGTGGGGTCGTCCATGGCGGAAGCCGAGGCTAAACTTCAGTACATCATAGGCCAGTCAAGCCTGCTCAAGGAGCTCGATATCAAAACAGAAAAGCCGTTGGTGTCCATAATCATGGGCTCTGACTCGGACTTGCCTGTGATGTCGGTCGGAGCTAACATCTTGAAGAAGTTCGGTGTGCCCTTTGAGTTGACCATCGTGTCTGCCCACCGTACCCCCCACCGTATGTCAAACTTTGCTGTCAACGCCGCATCTCGTGGCATCAAAGCTATCATTGCAGGTGCAGGTGGGGCTGCTCATTTGCCCGGAATGGTTGCAGCAATGACCCCGTTGCCTGTCATCGGTGTGCCTGTGAAGGGCTCCACACTCGACGGTGTGGACTCCTTGCACTCAATTGTTCAAATGCCTAGAGGCATTCCTGTTGCCACGGTGGCTATCAACAACAGCACAAACGCCGCATTGTTGGCCATCCGTATTCTCGGTGCTTTCGATTACAAGTGGTTGGACGAGATGTCACAATACATGAACAACATGGAGGAGGAAGTCTTGGCAAAGGCAGAACGGTTGGAGGACGTCGGGTACGAGAAGTATTAATGTGTACGTCGCGGATGTTGGACCCGGGCACTACAAAATTTGTCGGTTCATTCGTTCTATGATGATATCTATGAGAGAAACGCAGCTAGTCAGAGTGCCTGTATAAGAACAAGAATGTATAAAATGTTTCTACTAATTCTTTGTCGTTGTGTCAGGTAACGTCATGTCTGGCAGACCGTTTCATCAGTTGTGTAATCGGAAAGTCTAATAGTAGTAAGTGGCTGAATATGGAGTTTCGTCTTGTGTGTGGTTCTTGATAGACCCAAGGTCGAGATTGACGGCAGGATGGCCGTTGTCAATGAAAGACAGCGACGCTTGGGACTCAAAAGGGTTTGGCGAGTATATGGATTGGTAGCTTAATTCATTACCACCAAACCCCTGTGGGCTAAATTGGCCGTGCTCGGGAATTTTTGCTCCTGAGTCAGAATACGTGCTCTCACCATGTAAAAATGCAGATTGAGGTTGGGGAACATGGTGTGGCTCGGCAAAATGCTGAAAGTGGCCATATTGAGAGGATGAGGAGTAGCCTGATGTTGGCCGAGTGCTGTAATTGTTGTTGTCAATCGTCATCTGTGGTTGGCCAAGAGTAGGTGGAAGAAACAACCTCGAGGTGGAAGCCACTGCTTCCAGCACGTCGTCCACTTTTGAGAACTCCCAAAGCAAAACTGCCTCGATTTTACTCTTCGGCAAAATGCTCGTGATACCGGCCGATTTCTCGTAAATAACCTGCTTGACGCAAATGCCTTTAAACGCAGTTTCCAACGAAGATGGCTGGTTGCAGAGCTGAAGGAAAAAGCACTTCCAGAACTTGAGGAAAAACGGCTGGTCGTGGTTCACCAAGAAGTCCTCCTCGTTCACTTTGAGCACCTCCATTCCGAAGGAATAGACGGTGGTAAAACTTGAGAGGCTTTCACTGGAGCCGGAAAGCTCAAGATTGTAGTTGGTTCGAAGGCCGGTCTCGATGGAGAAATCGCCAGGCAAAGACAAGGGGTTCAATATCTTCACCATGTTATGGATGATTGGCACTGTTGTGTTGGAGAACTCTTCGAGGCCGGGGAACCTGTTTGTGATCTCGGCGTTGTCCTTGATAGTAAGGAACTTCATGGGCACATTTGCCTGTGTAGTCAAGATCAATGGGGCAGCCCCGGGGTAGTTGTGGGCGATCGAGAACTGGATGTTTTTGACATTCAAGATGGAGCTTGGGGACCTTCTCCTCTTGACAGATGGACCCAAGTTGGCCGACGAATGGCGGCGTATTTGCTTGCCAGACACGTTCACTGCCTGGGGATTTTCTACCGACGTCAAACCGAGGGATTTGTGCATGTTGATCTTGGAAAAAATCTCTTCGAACTTTTTGTTGTTTCTCTCGGCCTCCTCGGCCGACGCAAAGGTGGGCCCGTCGTTGATCAAACTGATGAGGTGCTCCATCAGGCTCATATTTTTAATGACTTGGATGTGGCTCGAGACCTGCTTCCGCGAGCGAAATTTCCCGGTCTTGCCCAAAATGAAGTCCGAGATCAACTCGTTCCTTCCACAGGACTTGCCGCCAATTTTGATCTTGTTGAGGCCATTTTTGGGGACGATAGCCAAGGCTTCCTCAAAAGCGGCTTGCACGTCTTTCGACCAAATGTTGTCGCCGCCCGAGGACCCGCTGCCCGTTCTTTGGCGAGACTCATTGGACCCACGCCGCTGCAGCTCAGACGTCATGTTCGACGCGATCGATCCTTGCGATCTCTCTTTCTCGGGGAGTGGCAGGTGGTTACTCGAGGCGCAACTCACCGGACTCCTTTCCTCGTCGACGGAGTCAAAAGGGAACTTGGACGTCTCGCTGTAGCTGCCGGAGGCCGGGGTAGCGTCTTTTATGGGACTGGCAGTGTCGTGGAATCTGTACATTTTTCTCCCGTCGGGATTGATGGCAACGTCAACTATCATCGGAAGGTTGGACCCACGGACCGAGCCATTACTTCCAGACATATCACAAAATTATTAGGGATCGGAGTTGTGTTGGGTAGTAGGATGGTCACTGAAAGAAACGGCTTTGCTGAACAAAACAGACGGATGGCATAAAATGAAGGTCGAGAAATGGTCGAATGAATGAATATAGTCGGCTATCGATGAAACAAAGAAATAGGAAATATGCAGATCCACAAAATTATATGCGATGGTTCAGTAAACAAACTCGCCTGGACCCTTGTGTCTCTTGACAAAAGAGCCGGGTGCTTAATGAGGCGTGCAGGAGCAGCAAATGCAAGCAGGAACAAGGGGAGCAGCGAGGGTTATAGGAGGTTAACTCCGCTGGCAAGACACGCTGAGGGAGAAAAAAACGCTTTAGAGCTGGCGCACAAAAAATCCTTTTTCTGTCACTTTCTCCGAGAGAGCCTGAAGAAATTCACAAAAAAGTTTGGCAAAGTAATATTAATTAAAAAGGGGAGACCCTAAATTTATCTCAGATGCGGGAAATCAAGACTTTAAATGCTCCATCGATTACGCAAAAAGAAACCGTTATTTACCCGAAGCTGTGAGGGAATAAAGGACGTGCGTTGAGAGGATAAACTTACTTCCAATGCAGACCTCATTAGCTGTTAATGACGTTTGATGTATTTTTGCGCAATGATTCCTGAGTGCCTCTTCACATGTCAATTGCATCCGCTTCATGCATAATCTTAAGCGCTGCGCGCCGATCAAGCAGGCAACTTGTATCGAGGGACGTCCGCGTTTAGGGCAGGGAAAGGCCGATCGAGACTCACGTTGCTTATTAAGGGTCCATTGCCTAATTCTGTGTTTAGGGCGCGGAGAAAGAGGAGAAACAGAAAAAACTGGAAGAAACGTACATCCTCGATTTCGGGCAGAAAGCAAACTACGTAGGCAGTACTGCTGTAATAATTTTTTTAAAGTATTTAATTTTTATTAGAGCAAGCAAGTCATTTTGCGCTCTATTTTTGCTGTGTGGAACAGACCAAAACATCCCCCACGGTTGCTCGGCAGATAGAGCAAGTGAGACGTTGACGCCAACGTCGGTCCTCGCGCGGGGGTCGGATTGCGCTAGATTTCTTATCTGTTGCGCTGCTTAGGTGCATATACGGAAGTCGTAGTGCCGCAGCCAGCCTCTCCACAGTTCATTCGCTTGAACTTGGTTCAACCGGCACACTAAAGAGTTTTTCCTTGAGCAGGGCTTCAAACCGCGTCCGTGTGCTCAAGATATTGGTCCTCGACGGTTTTGCGTACATATTGCGCCCACGGCATTGCCCACAGATCTCGTTCCGAGACCTATTCCGAAAGGTGTTCCGCTAAGAAGGGTCTATGTAGCCGGACTTTGCAATTCCCGTTGAGGAGGTGTATTTCTTTTATGAGGATGTAGCAATTATACCCGATGAAAGTCGTTATCTTTCCCTCTTGGCTTTTGCTCCACGTGTATCACTCTGCCAAAAACTTCTTGAAGAGTGCCCTGTTGGTGGCATTTGTAAACGGGTCTTCTTCGACTTCGCTCAAATTTTCGGAATCCAAAACAGACTTGGGGTCGTGAGGCTTGAGCGAAAATTCAAGCCCATCCACGCGAACAAACGGGATGTCTGTAGACAGGCTGTGCTCCATGTCCCTTAATTCCTGAAGGCAGGAATCGTTCCAGAAGTCCAAAATCCGCTTCCTTGGTTGTGGCGTAAAACTACACAGAGCCTCTTGTAAAAGCCCCGTGACCTCCGCGCTCAACGTCGATAGGTCGATGTAGTTTTCCTGGTTCAATTTTCTCAATATATCTTCCAACGCATGCATGCACGCACTTGCGTCGCCCTTAAGAGGCTTGGTTCCTCGAAGTAAACCGCATAATTTGGTTATGATCTCTCTTGCAGCCTGGCACAACGGGAAGTAAACAACGTCCGCGATTCTGAATAACTCCGCATCTCGGTCCATCTGTAATTTTTGCCGTTTGGTGGTCAATTTCGTGATTTCCATCAATCTGTGTAGATCTTCCTCGAGTATACCTCCGAACTCGATCTTTTCGGCCACGTCCAGCCCTGTACCGGGCAGAGTGCTGTCCGAAGTGTTAATACTTGCAGAATCTAATTTGGCGTCAGCCACCAAATCTTGACTCGGTGCTTGGATCCTAATTAATGGCGCACCTTTCTTGGCTTCCCGTTTCAAGCACCAGTATCTGCATAACGCAGCGCAGGTATTATTCACGTTTGTCCCCGGTTTGGCGCTGGGGTCACTGTTTCTATCAATGCCTCGGAGTTTACCTCGAATATTACTTTGTCCTGACCGGAGATAATTTAGCTTATCCTCGAGTGCTCGCACAAATAGCTCCGGCGCGATCGGAGTTCCGTTTTCTGTTTTCCACTTGAACGTGTTGACTCTATTGGCCTGTCTTCTTTTGGAAGCCAACCTGTCATTTTTTTGGCTGATAAGAAAGCTGTCCCTGTAGTACATTCTCGTTTTCGTGATTCCTGCGAGAACAAGTTTCCTATCTACTTCAACGGGCAAATGCTTATCGCAATATGACTTAAGGGTCTCCTTGGATGTTAAGGCACCCTGTATTCCTTTTTCCATTGCCATATAGAGCCCAGCTCGTTTGGCACATGTGACATGGTAAGCCAGAAAACAATTCCGATTGCTGCACTGGATGCAAGCGCCTGTTTTCTGCTTGCAGATGTAGCACACTAGCTTCCATCTGTTTCTAGGTATAGCGTCGACGCCTTCTATGGGCTCCAAATATATGGGATTGGCGAAGTAGAGTTCGTTTATCCACAACGCGCAGACCACATGACTCCACACTCCATTATCGAGTTGCTTGAAGGCGCCTGTGGTGCTGGGACAGAACGTGCAGGTGATAGACGAGCCCCTGCTGACCATGCAACGGCGACAGAACCACTGTCCCTCCGGGATGAAGGCCACGCCGTAGCACTCTTGGTGGACAGCGATGTTGCACCCGTCGCAAAACACAATGGCGTTGGTGTTGTCACACTCCAGGTCGTTGCACACGGCGCAGCGTTGCTCGGTGATGGAGTCCACGCCGCCGGTGCCGTCGTCGCTGCCGTAGGTCTCGAAGTTGGCGTCCAACTTCAAGTCGACCCGAGTGTCCTGCCCGTGTCCTGCACTGGCAGCCATGAGAGAGTCTAGCCGTGCCCACTCGTACTCAAGCGTGCTCATGCAGATCTCAAACTCCTCAGGCAGAATCTTCAGGTTCTTCTCGCTCGAGTTGATCCATTCGAGGTAGAGGCTGTCCTGCTCGTCCATGTCGTACGCCACAAATGTGCTGGACTGCAGCGTCTCGCGGCTCCGGTTGTAGATGTCGCTTTGTTTCTTTGGGGCAGCCGGCAAGCGAAACCCATACTGCGCGAGTTGCTTGCTGAGGTGGCCGCCCGGCCTGCCGTCCCTGCTGTCTCCCCGCGGTAGACTGCTTTTGGTGTAGCCCCGAGCACGAGCCGGCGGAACCGTGTTGCGGGTGTCGCGTGGGGCATCATGGGGCAGGCCGTGCGAGACGAAGATCGGGAGGCTGGCGCCCTCGTCCAACGCCAGATACAACTCCGACAAGTCCCGCTCTTCTCTAGGCCGCGTGTCCATGTGCTCTCGCTGTGTCTGCTGTTGGCTTGACCAGAGTCGCGTTCGGTTGTTGTAGTCTGTGTTGTGCACACTGGGTCCGCGTCCTCACTAGTTAGAAGGCATGGCTGATGCGGGCAGAGAGACGAGAACTTGGCTACGATCGGGAAAAAGAGGGCGCCGTCGTGTACAGGGCATAGGTGTGTGCTTGGCAAAGGGCAGGCAAGAGCCTGTTTCCCGCTCCTGGGGCCTGTGATTCGGAGCGCAGGAGAGGGACGGAGTTGCCTAACTAAACGCACCGAGGGAGACAATACCCAGGAACAGACAGGCAGGTTGCAAAGAGCAGTACAACAGGCAAAAGAGACGCGCGAAAATCATGTGCACGGGCCCGGATGGATCAAGGCGAGGACGCTACCCCAGCACCGTTCCCATCGAAAGCACCACGCCAGAACCATGCTGGGCCGGTCGCACCAACCCCACCAATTCGGTCTACGTCCTGCAAGCAGAGCGCAACGGAGATGGTTGCGAAGTCTGGAACTACACCTTTGCACCTGGTAGTGTGCCGGAAAACTCTATCTATCACATTCTACAAATTTATTACACTGAACAAAAGGCGCTCATCCCGCAACAGAGAACGTGCGGCAGGACACAAGGCGACAGCATGGGCAACAACACATCCACGACGCGGAAGTCCTCTGCTCCCGCCAGGCAGGCAGGGTCTGTACGGAAGTCGTACCAATCGCAGAGCAACCACCATAATTTGGAGGAGGAGTTCAGCGATTTGATATTGCACGAGGTCAAGCGTCAGAAGCACGAGAACCTTCAGGCCGAGGGCCTGGCTGCCGACTCGTCGGGGCTTGCGCTGCAGGTCTCCCGTGACGGCGAGTTCGTCACCAAGGACCGCTTCTCGAACGACCTCATTGAGGACGAGTTCAACGAGTTGAACCAAGGAATGTTGGACAACGAAGAGCTTCTGCGGAACATTTTACCCGTCGAGGGCTCCGACGACGACGACACAACCATGCAAGTAGATGACGAGTTTGCTGCTGGCAGCATATCTCCTCCGCCCTCGGGCGATATTGCCAAGGTGGACTTCACCAAGATCTCGCTGTCCGCCACAGCACGTATGCCAGGCATCAACTCTGCGTCCGCCTCCGAGCAGAGCAGTGTCACGGGACAGTCTGTGCTGAACAGGCGCGACGCCCAGAAAGAGTTGGTGCCCGTGCGCATCAAGTGGCTCAACCACTCGAAGGAGCCCATCACCAAGGTGTCCATCATCGGCTCCTTCTCCAATTGGCGTGACGTCATCAAGCTTAAACAATCCTCCACCGACCCCGATGAGTATCTGACAACAGTGCGGTTGCCTTTGGGCGTGCACAAGCTTCTCTACGTGGTGAACAACGAGTACAGGGTTCTGGAGCTGTTGCCCACGGCCACCGACCAGGAAGGTATCTTCTTCAACTGGTTCGAGGTCTTGGACCCCCAGCATATCTTCAGCAACCCCGTAGACCACAACACCAACAACTCCACGGAAAACGTCGACATTTTGCAGACAGCTGGTGAGCACAATGCTTCGCAGATCCAGAAGAAGTCCAACAGCTTTCTCATAAAAATGTCGAAGAAGGAGAAAGACGTCCAGCACGAGCATGTCGAATACCTGGACATGCCCACAGACAACACTGCCGGGCAGCAGCAAAGCGAGTACACGCACGTGCCCTCTCACGAGCCGTCGTACCTGTCGCTTCTTGAAGACGTGAGCAGTTCCAACACCACCATCACGTACTCGTCGGAGATCCCCGAGATGCTTGTGGATTACAACTATTTCAAGAACAAGCTGCCCGACTACGAGCTCCCGGAGCCTCCGCAGCTTCCGGCGCACCTCAACAACGTTTTACTCAACAAAATCTCGGCCCTGTCCCAGCAGTCGAGCTCGCTCACCATCCCCCAGCCTGGTGGCGACCACGGCCATTCGAAGCGTCCCGCGTTGCGCCGTGCTGACAGTTCGTACTACGCCTCGAACATTGAGGCGTACCACCGCGCGATCCCCAACCATGTGATCCTCAATCATCTCATGACAACGTCAATACGAAACGACGTGCTTACGGTGGCGTGCATTACCAGGTACTCGGGCAAATTCGTGACGCAAATAATGCATTCTCCTGCGGACACGGGCTCGGACAAGTGATCTCTGCAATCAGTACATAGGCGCCATCGCTGCATCTCCGCGGTTTCGCGGGTGTCTCGGGTGCGCAGCAGCGCACATCGCAAACACAAGAAGGGCTTTGGATTTATACACTTTAATGCAAACATCTCCAGTCACAAAGAGCCAAACAACTCTACACGCTCCACACTCCCCTACCCAATGTCTTGGCAAGTTTTCAAGAGTGCCATCAACAAGGCGGGCTCGCTGATGCTCAAAAGTAGCGACGATGACTTCGCCGACCTTGACTATGACTACGAGGAAAAGCGGTACAAAGCAATGGAGGCGGTCACCAACCGCCTCGAGAAGGAGCTCCGCCACTACATGGAGTCATTGCGAACGCTCACCGGCGCCCAGGAGTACATGACGCTGGTGCTAGCCGGCTTCTACGGAAAGGATGAGAACAACATGGCTCACTTATACTACAGCGCCATGAAGGAGGTTTCCGAGACCTGCCTCGATGAGCTTGAAGAGCCCTTTTTGAAGACGGTGCTCAATCCGGTGGAGCGCTTTAACTCGTACTATGGGAACGTCAACGAGGCCATCAAGAAGCGTGCAAAGAAGAAGGCCAGCTACGAGGCCCTTCTGGCCAAGCTAGCCAAGCTCGAGGCTGGGGCATCCCACGACGCGGCCCGCGAGATCAAGTTGGATGACACCCGCAAGGAGTTGGAGCAGGCGCAGACTAAGTATGCGTACTTCAACGACCAGCTCAAGGCAGAGCTACCGAAATTGGTGGACATGCGCATTCCGTACTTGAACCCGCTGTTCGAGTCGTTCGTCAAGATCCAGCTCCGTTTCTTCAACGAAAACTTCAAGCAGATCAACGAGGTGTACAAGAAGTTGGATGTGCAGACGCGGCAAGACTACGTCAACGGGGTGTTGGAGAAGAGAATGGATAACGTGCTCGACAAGATCAAGGAGCTACAGATTGCCATCTGACTTACTTAGCTTTTCCCAATGCATATTTGTCATTCTCCGTCACGTAAACTTAGGCTTAAAAGTAAACGCAAAAGAGAATCGATAACAGCCAGAGACTGCGCTCTGCCGGTCTTATCTAAAGTGTGGGTCAGGTGAGCGCGAATCTCATGATCTGCTCTGGTTGCCAAATGCGGCGAGCGAATTGGCCACAGTGCAACCGAATACTCGCCACTAATGCTTCGAAAGCGTACGAATCATGGGAGCACAAAGCCGGACGAGAGCCAGGTATACACCTTCTCCGAGTCCTTCTGGCTGTACTACGTTGAAACGCTAAAGGAGATCTCGAAGGACCCATCCTCCAACACTCCCCCAAATCCCACCAAGTACTCATCCAACTCCACCATCGTCGGCCAGGTGTTGGCTTATTTCTCTGAAAGAAACTTGCCGACGCCGTCGCTCACTCAGGTCATTGCTCTGTTGAAGTCCCCGTTCACACAGGGCGACTATGTCAAGACCATATACTTCATTCGTTTTTTCCAGTTGAGTAGCCAGGGCTACTTCATTACAAACGACGGTTTTGACCGATCCGGCTCTCCCATCAAGTTTACCGGCGCAGAGAACTGGGAGAACGTCATGTGCTACTTGGACTCCCTTCTCTTTTCGATGTTTCTGAATCTTGAGAGCTTTGAGCCCATCCTCTTCGTTCTGAACCAGCACCAAAATGCATTAGTGTCCCAGTTGCTGGGTCTCTTGCGTGTGTACGTCAGTCTCCTACGGCTGGGAAACTTGATCACAACTGATATCACACGAAAGATCTGCGAATGCTTGAGCAAATTGGGCTACACCGATGCAATGAGCCATCGTCAGCAGGACTGCGCCCCGCTCTTTGAGTTTCTTACCGAGACCTTGTCCATGCCGCTCCTAACGTTCCGCGTGGAGATTCAGCACCACGGAAAGCATGAGGAAGACGACACCAAGTATTCGAAGGAGCGAATCTTGTTCGTGTCCATTCCTGACGACGAAGACTCACCCTCGAGCGAACCGATTTTGTTGGAAGAATGCCTAGAACATTACTTTAATAACTCTATTTCTGTGAAGCGTGAGTTGCAAAGGCGTGCATCTATTGCTGAGCTGAAAGGCACGTTTCAAAGCCAAGACTCTGACATTACAGCATTGCGTCAAAGAGGCTCGGCCTCGTCGCTCAGTTACAGCTCGCAGACTTACAATAGGCCCAGCACATCGTCATCCCTGAGACAACCACAATCTCGAACTCGCTCGTCAACGCTCTCGATCTGGTCGATATCCAGTCTCGAGTCGAAGCCCAGGGAGGTTATGCTTCCCGCATGGATGCTTTTGCGGCTCGTCCCATTTTACACTGACGACAATGACATAACTAATGCTAATGAAAGCATCGCTAACAATTCGCGTGAATTTGCTAACCGGCGCCCGGTCTTGCCTATATGTTTGAAACGCTACTCGTTTCTTGACGACAAGTCTTCTCGCTCCGATCGCAAAATTGTGATCCCACCAGTGATCGAGTTGCCTCTGTTTGTTGCAGACGACGGGCCCGAGCTGACTGATCACTCAACAGAATTGACTTTGGTGCTAGAAAGTGCGATTTTTCACCGTGGTGTCTCGATCAATTCTGGCCACTTTGTTTCTGCAGTAAGAAAGAATACCAGGCTCGAGAACCAGTCACTAGACGATTTGCTTAATGCAACTTGGCTCTTGTACGACGATATGAAGTCACAGAGAGTGGTTAAAAAGACATTCAAAGACGTTTTCGAATCAGAATGGCCGTACATGCTTTTCTATCGTTTGATTCCAAACGATGTCTCCACGCCGTTGGGAAGTCAGAAGCTGCGATCTGTTGAATCACTCAGCGTTAGCCCTGTCATTGTCCCAACTGGCCATAGGGCAGCTTACTGGGAGAGCGATTCTCCTACTCCTGTGCCCGCTTCTGCAGAAGGATCGTTGCACACTACTGTACCTGCGTCGGAGGCCCAGACATTGAGAGAGTCACTTCAACTACTCTCGAATGATTTGACGCAGAAAAAAGTATCAGTATCACTGGAAACAAGCATTCCTATTCCCGCAACCCCTCCTAGTGATCCCAATTTTGTTGATATCCGCAAGAGGTACTTGTGGTATGTCACTGATAAGGACAAAAACTACTACAAAGAATGTGCGTCGGTCTCCAAATCAGGTAGCCGCAACATCAGCATAAGCTTCACTCCGCAGTACAGACGCAATAGTCAATGGAGTGACATTTCAAATATTAGCGGGCTTTCTCTAGATGAAGTTACTGTTTTCAATCCAACAAGCATAACGTCTTCTGATGAACAAGATAACTCAGAAGTACAGGATTCCAATAAGCAGGACAGGGAAGGTGTGCGGACTGAGTCCGATAAGTCTTCTGCAAGGACCAGTCACGAACACAAGCATCACTTGAGTCGAATTTTCAGTCATGGCAAGGAGACTCAACCTTCCTTAGCAAGGAGGCACGTAAGGAGGAGGCACACTGAGTACAAAAGGGAGAAATGTACAATAACTTAAATAGACGTTGCTGCACTCAGCATATATGGCTATTATTTATACCGTAATCATTATCATTGGCATATGTAGATCTCACCCGATCGACCTGCAGCAGCAACCAAGTTTGGTATCAGAGGATGGGCTTTCACGCATGAAATGAGTCCTTTTCCAACTTTCAATTTGCGGAGTATTTTTCCATTTTTCCACAGCCAGAAAAATACAAATCCGCCAGCGTCGCCACTCATTAAAACTGTGCCGTCGCACGAGAAGTCAATGCCGATACCATACCCTGCGACTCGGTGACCCACGAACAGTTTATTCTTCACAAAGCGGAACTTGCCGTCACCTTGAATCACATACACAGTGTTATCCATTGATTGCAACGCAATGAAGTTCTCGAAGGGGTGCACGGCTACATTGGGTATCGAGTGTTGAGTGGGATCGGCAATGATCTTTTTTGGGATGTTAACGTGCCAGTTCCAGAACCTGACCGTTCTGTCATCTGACGTAGACATGAACATTGACCCCGATCTTATAGCTGTAAGTGAGTTGATGGCTCCTAAATGATGATCGTATGTCTGAACAAACACATTGATCGCTTCAAAGTCCAAATGCTCAATTTTTCTATTGGCTAGGCCGATTACCACTTCGTTCTCGTTTTGGGGGTTGAAGCATGCACAGTTTGGAGTGGCTGGAAGCTCTATACGCTTTAGAACTTCGCCAGATTCGGTCTTCCAGAGCACTATCAGATTGTCGTAAGAACAACTTAGAAATTTCTTGCCGTCTGAGCTGATTATAACCTCCTTCACAGCCTGGCTGTGGCCGAAATAACCACGTACCTTGTGGTGAGAACGACCCGAAATTTTCCAGAGAAAGATCTTACCGTCGTTACCGCACAGCAACAATAGATGGGGGTGTGAAGAAAAGAACCTGATCTTGTTCACGCCCTTGGCGTGACCAGATAAAGTGGCAACAATGCCATTAGGGACCGAAGATTTAAATTCCTTGGAAGAGGATGGAAGGTTGTCATGTTCCATGAAATTGTTGTCTGTGTAAAGTTCTGTAGTGGCTTGATTAGGGTTTGGAAGCTCGCTGCTGTGATCTTCGATGTCAATTTCGCTTTCGCTACTCGATTGGCTGCGGTCATCAGATGCTGCCTGTTCTGAGTCGCTGCTTCCTCCCCAGGGTCCCGTAAATAGATCACTTTCAGGATCGACGCATTTGCGTCTTTTCCTGGCCTTGTTACTTCGTGCCGCTGGCTTCGTCCTTGGCCTGGTTGCAGTGAGCGGAATTGCAGTTTGAAGCTTTCCTCCATAGGTGGTCAGCGAATGTGTGGAGACGCTGAAAAATGTGGAATTGGGTTTCTGTGAGGGAGCCTGTTCCTGGATCTCATCACCTGGAATCAGACTTTTATCCGAGCTGCCTTCGGTGCTGCTACTATCCGATGCATAACCTTCAATATTCATGTAAGTAGCATTTCATGGAGAATTCCAGGGTACATACATGAATCGATGAGTGCGCGATGGATTAAAAAATTACATATTGACAGGCGAAGAAGTGCTCCAACTGCAAGATGAGTAAAAGAAAAGTTGATGAAGAAGAATCGGATATTGATGTCAGTTCCACTGATGGCTCAGATGTGGAAAGCCAAGAGAGGAACTCGGCAGAAGAAGACTTAGAACAGATCATCAATGTGGACTTTGATTACTTCGACTTGAACCCTCAAGTCGATTTCCATGCTACCAAGACGTTTCTTCGCCAGCTCTTTGGTGACGATTGCAACCACTTTGATGTGTCGGGGCTTGCAGACCTCATATTGACTGACAATTTGGTTGGCACAACCATCAAGACTGATGGGAAGGAAGGCGATCCGTTCGCATTACTTAGCGTTATCGATGCCACATCCAACATTTCCAAGCCTTGCGTGAAGACCGTGATTGAATACGTACTTCTGAAAACAAAGGCAGACTCTGAGTTCAACATGGTCTTGCAAAAACTACTCACGCCCCAGAAAAAGAGCAAAGAAGCAAAGAAGCAATTGCAGGTGGGCCTTGTCATAAGCGAGAGAATGTTGAACATGCCCGTTGAAGCTGTTCCACCCATGTACAAAATGTTTGTTGAAGAGATTGAAAAGGCACAGGCGTCTCAGGACACATACAATTTTGACTACTTCCTCATAATCTCCAGGAACTACAGACTAGTAAACTCCACAATCGCAGACGACGAAAATAAAGCCAAGAAGAAGAAAGCTTCAAATGATGCTTCCGACGAAGGAGAGCTTGACTACTTTCACTATGAAGACATTGTCTTGGAAAAGAATAGCAAGTATTATGGCTATTATGACTACACTGAAAAGCATCAGGAGACAGACTCCCGCCGGGTATTCACAGATTATGGCATTGATCCTCGTTTGAGTGTATTACTTTTGGACAAAGAGGGACTTCACAAATCGGTGCCGGAGATGGAAAAGATGTTTCCTCCTTTTTAATGCCCACTTGTAGCAACGAACACATCTAGTGAATAAAGGTGCGCTTTAGCGCTCGTTAGCAATAAAGTTTCCACGATCCTAAATTTGTCTTAAATTCAGCTTCTTTTTATTTGATTTGGGTTGCTTCCCCGTTTCAGCCTTGATATTTTTTCTTTTTTTTTTTATATTCTTTACCTCTGCCGTTTGCCGGTGAGTACTTTCTACGTCAAATTTCGCAGCTGGAGAAAAGCGCAAACTCGTACTAGTTTCACGTCCAACATAATTCACAGACTCAAGATGAACACCAGAAAAAAGTTTTTAGAAGATCATAACAAATAGCCTCAACTATGTCATACTCAAGATTTACATAAATTAAGAAAACATGTCATTTTTTGAGACAGCACCGCAGGCCAGTGTCGTTCAGAGCCGTGTCGCACAAGGCGAGGACACAGTCTGCACACAGAAGACGAAAAATTTGCCAACTTGATCCTGGAAGTACGTGCCTCAAGGACCTAAGCAACATCGAAACATGCCTCCGGCTCACAAGAACCAGGCATTTCGCCCTGAAAATGTCTTGAAGCGTGCAGAAGACCTCATTGGGGTCGGCGAGAGAGAAGCCGCCCTCGAAACATTGTACGACCTCATCACCTCGAAAAGAATCCGTCATTTGCAAGTGGAGGACTTGGAGCCCATCGGCTTATTGCTTATTGAATTGTCGGTTGACTTGAGAAAAGGAAAGTTGGCCAAGGACGCTTTGCATCAGTATAAGAAAAATGTGCAAACTTCAGAGAATGGGTTGGAGTCCGTGCAAGTTATTGTCAGAAAATTTGTGCTGTTGTCCGAGAAGAAGTTGGACGAGGCTCAGGCCAAGGCCGACAACAAGATCGATCAGGATGAGGAAGATGACTTGGAAGCTGCCCAAACTCCAGAAACCATCTTGTTGTCCACTGTTTCCAACACAGACTCGGCAGACAGAACCGAAAGAGAGTTAGTCACTCCTTGGTTGAGATTTTTCTGGGAAGCCTTGAGAGCCACGTTGGATATCTTGAGGAATAACTCCAAATTGGAAGTGACCTACTCGGCCATTGTCAAGCAAGCATTCCAATTCTGTTTGAAGTTTAACAGAAAGGCTGAGTTCAGAAGATTGTGCGAGCTTTTGAGGGGCCACATGCAATTTGTGACCACTCAGGTGCAGACAAAGGCCCCAGCTGCAAATGTTAACGCCATTGATTTGTCCGACAGTGAAACTGTGCAGCGTTATTTGGAACAAAGATTTTCACAGCTTAACATCGCCGTGAAATTGGAATTATGGCAGGAGTCCTTCCGCTCTGTGGACGACGTGCACACTTTGATCACTGCTTCCAAGAAGGCCCCCAAGCCAGTCATGATGACAAACTACTACGAGAACTTGGCCAGAATTTTTGCTGTGTCTGACAACACTTTGTTTCACGCTGCTGCATGGAACAAGTTCTTCAACTTGTTTTCTCAGTCCCCAAATGCCACTGACAAGGAATTGAACCAGTACGCATCGATTCTTGTTTTGGCAACCTTGTCCATCCCAACCAAGTCCTTGAATGTTAATGAAACTGTGGTTGATGACCAAAAGGCCAAAAACGCTAAGTTGACCTCTTTGTTGAACTTGAATCAAGTCCCCACTAGAGAAAGTTTGATCTCCTCAATCATCAACAAATCCATCTTGAACTTTGCTGACCCAGCAGTCAAGAAATTGTTCCAAGTGATGAGCGATTCAGACTTCCACCCCTTGACCGCAAAAGAGACTGTCGCAGACATCTTCGACGAGCTCAAGCAGGATAGCATTTACAGCCGTTACATCTCGACATTGACTGAAGTTGTGCTCATCAGATCATTCCAGCAGGTTTCTCAGATATATGACGCTGTCAAGTTAGATTTCTTGGTTTCGTTAGGAGCTATTGGAAACTCGGAATACACCTTGTCTCCTTTGGAAGTCGAGGGCTTGATTGTAAATGCCGTTAAGAAGGGTCATTTGTCTTTGACCATCGACCACGAATCCCAGGTCGTTACCTTCAAGTCAAACCCATTCGAAGATTCATTCACGGATACCTTGTCTTCGAAGTTACAAGCGTCGCCAGCTGAATTGGTGAGAACCCAGTTGTCCCAATTGGCTTCTGCCTTGTCTGCTTCGTTCAAAGTCATTGATCCTCAAGCTGAAGCACGTCAACAGCATAGACGCGAGGTTGCATTCCATGGTGCCCTTAAGAACTTTTTGAAAGAACAACAGGAACTCGCTTCTCGTGCTGAGATCTTGAAACAGCGTGCAAAGGCTGCTGAGAAGATCAGGCGTGAGCAAGAGGAAAATGCTGCCAAGTTGAAACAAGAAAGATTGCTTGCAGAACAAAAGGCGGAAGCCGAGAGATTGTTGAGAGAGCAGGAAAAGAAGGATGCCGAAAGATTGGCAAGAGAAAAGAAGGCTATCATTGAAAACGATAAACGGAAAATTGCCGAGGAGATCAATGCCAAGGGTATCATCAAGATCGAGATGGACGACTTGGAAAAGATAGACACGGACAAGTTGGTTGCTATGCAAGTCGAACAATTGCATAAGGACAGAAAGGATCTTGAGGAAAAGATGAAGATCGTTTTCAAGAAGGCAGACCACTTAGAAAGAGCCCAGAGAAAGTACGAGTTGAAGCTTTTGGAGGTTGACGCTGAAGCCCAAAAGGAAAGAGACGCTATCGCATACGAGGAATTGAAACGTGCAAGAATCGAAAGAGCCAAGAAGGAATTCAATAATGCTAAAGCCCTGAAAGAGCGTTTGCAACGTGTGCTTCCTGATTACGAGGCTTTCAAGAAGGTTATCGACGAGCGCAACGCATCTAAGATCGAACAATTGAAGGCTCAAGCTAAGAAGGATTTGGAAGAGGCAAAAGCAGCCCGTATTGCTCAAGTCAAGCAACAGCGTATTGAAGAGTTGTTGATTGTACGCGAGAAGGAGCGCATTGCTAAGGAAGAAGAGGCAAAGAAACGCGCCAGAGAGGAGCAGATGGCCAAGTTCAAAGAAGAGTTGAGATTGCAAAGAGAGAAAGACGAGCAGTCAGCCTCCAGAGTACCACAGCAAGCTCCTCCTGCAGCACATGTACCAGAGGTGAGAAGAGCTGAAGTTAGCAGAAGCTCTTCTTCGCCATTTGGTGCAGCCAAGCCTGTATCGACGCCTAGTGTCCCTGCACCACAAGCACCAAAGCCCGATAAACCCATGTCTTTTGCAGAAAGGTTGAAGATGCAAAGAATGGCCGCGGGTAGAAAGTAATAGGTGAGTAGAGTAATGTTTTATTTTAGTGATTGAAAATGTGACGTAAAAGCAATGAGTACTATGCAGACCGCTAACATCTGATCCACCGCTAAAATAATTCAGCTGACAGTTATCAATCAACAAGAATGATTACAGTTATAGGGTCACTCAATTACGATTTGGTGACATTCACAGAGAAAGTACCGGAAGGAGGAGAAACTGCTCAAGCCATTTCTTTCGAAAATCACTTGGGTGGAAAAGGTCTCAACGAAACACTTGCATGCGCAAGGCTAGCAGAGAAAGAAAACCCTGACGTCAGAATAATTGGTAATGTTGGATCCGATTCTTTTGGCAAGGAACTCAAGAAGGCCCTCATAGATTCCAATGTTGACGTTTCACACGTGCAAACTATTAAAGATTCGTCATCTGGAGTTGCAGTTATCATAGTGGAGACTACCGGAGAAAACAGAATATTAATCACTGCGGGTGCAAACGGCAGGTTGAAACCAACAGGTGCCGAGTTGCAGTCTTATTTTAAAGATCCAGTACTGTCCAAAGATTTTGTTATACTTCAAAATGAGTTTCCCAGCACCGTCTATTGCATAGAATGGATCAAGGCGCATCAGCCAAAAATCAACATCGCCTACAACCCATCTCCTTTCGAGAAAGAACGAATCACCAGTCAGCTTCTCAAAAAGATCGACTTCTTGATAGTCAATGAAGGAGAAGCATTGGATGTCGCTGATTGTGTATTGAATGAGAGAGAAATCAAAGACTTCAGGGCAACAATACAAGATGATAAGGCGAAAGGGTACCAAATGTTGGCCGAAAAGCTACAAGAAATGTTGTGCCAGGAGAATGTGAGTACAACCATAGTGACATTGGGCAGCTTGGGCAGTGTTTTTGCAGCAAAGGGCCAAAGCTCAACGTTCATTAAGTCGGCAAAAGTAGAGAAGGTAGTGGATACTACTGGAGCGGGCGACACATTCTTTGGGGGTATCATCCTGCAACTAAGTTACGGCCAGTCATTGGAGAAGGCGGTGAAGTTCGCTACTGCGGCTAGTGGATTGGCGATCCAAAAGAAGGGTGCCGCAGAAGGCATCCCTTCTTACGAAGAGGTGGTGAAGTCTGGGCTCTTGTCATGATCGATGTTATTCAGCGTCTCATTGAATATAATGTACAAATAGATTCATCATACCGCATGTTGTTGGCGACGCCACTTAGTTTCTCTTGCGGAGACCTTCTGGAGCAGGAGAGTTGGATTTGCCAGTGGTGTGGACGTATTCATTCACTTGAGCAGCAACACCACCCAGGACGGACTTGACACGGCGAGATCTTGTGGTAGTCTTCTTGTAGACTTCGATATAGAAAGCAATGAACAAAACAAGATAAGACGACAAGATACCGCAGCCAGAATAGGCGGCGAGCATAGTGCCAGCACAGTCACCACAGACGGGCAAAACGTCAACATATTCAGGCAAGAAGTTGAAAACGAGCTTTTGGTAAGTGGCAAAATACACGAATCCCAAGTCCAAAACAAATTGGATGATTTGGAAACGAGTGACCCACTCCTTCCACCAGACTCTGATGCCTCTAGCGGCCAAGAAGTAGTACCAGTACATGATAACGTGGACAGTCAAGTTCAAAGTGATTGGAACCCAAGAGATTGGAGTCAAACCAATCAACTGGGTGTAACACAACAAGGCGGTTGCACCGTGGTGGTAGGTGTGCAAGAATGTCAACTTCTTCTGCTTGACCACCAAGAACACAGTGTCCAAGAATTCACAGAACTTTGTCAAGTAGTTCAAGTAGTACAATGTGACCAACTCCTGGGTCCAAGCATCTGGGTTGCAGATGGCGTAGAAGAGACCGTGTTTCCAAACCATTGGAATGAGTTGTTCTGCCATCAAGACGAGCAAGGTAAGCGATAAAAGAGTGAGAAACAAGTTGTGAACCTGAAACAAGCCGTTCAACACCAAAGGCTTGAGCTTGAACTTCTTGAATAAATAGTCGCCGCCAAAAATCACCGTGTAGTACACGGCGATAACACTAGCCACAACGGGAAACGAGGAAAAGGTGGTTTCATGAGGCACGAACTGGAACTCAGAGGGCACAAAACGGCCGCCTGTGAGCTTGGTGACGGCGTAATCAAAGATAGGCCACAAACTCACCACAAAGGGCTTCTCGATAGAATAGCTTGGTATAGACATGGTGCTCTGCTAAAGAAGTTGTAGCAGATTTGTGGTCGTCAACATGAAAAAATCAACACGGAAGCGCGTTGCCAATGCAGGCGCCACGGCGGACCCCGCCATCACCCCGCCAAGGTCCCGAGCTTAAAATTGGCGATCGTGCCGAGCGAAATAAACAGGCGGATGTTCGGCCTGGCCTTTTGTGCAAGTGACCTATACGGAGATTCCGTTTTTCCTTTTGATTTTTTTGTGTAGTGGCTTTACTCTACGGCTTTTCTCATCGGCCATTTACTCAATTGTTCCGCGTTTGAGATGCGGATGCTACATGTGAAAGGCCTCGGAGAAACAACGCTCTCAGAACGCGGTTGAGGTCCGAGTAGGCGTGAACACACAATGCGGGGTCGCACAGACTTGGTGGCTACTGACCGAGGATTCTGCTATCGTTCAGAGATTCGTGTAATTTTTTTGGATCAAGCTGGTGCCGAGTACATGGCACCAACTCCGGGCGCTCAGTATCCTCTATTATTGTTTATGTAGGCGGCCGCAACGTGCGAAAATCAGCGTTATAGATCCTGGCAAAAGACCGCTTCCTCCGCCAGTTTAGCCATGTCGCTAATCCCATTGCCCGACACGCTCATTCCTTTTCTCGAGAGCTACCTACCTAAGCCCAAGCAGGACGAGGGGCCGTTTGTCACACTCACTTGGGCGCAATCGTTAGATTCTCGCATAGCCAGCAAGCCTGGCACCCAGACCAAGATCTCGCATCCAGAAACCAAAACAATGACCCATTATCTCCGAGCGTATCACGATGCCATCCTTGTAGGTGTGGGTACAGTGCTTGCGGACGACCCGAAACTCAACTGCCGGTACGGCAACTTTTCAAAGATACGCCCTGTAGTGATCGACCCGCACGGAAGGTGGAAGTACTCCAAGTCCACGTTATGCAAACTTCGAGAGGAGGGCCAAGGCTTGGCTCCGATAATATTCATTGGAAACGGTACAGAGCCAGACAAAGAAGACATTGAGATATTGCATGCACAATCCGGTGGCTATTTCAGGGTGCTTTTTGACGCCGCAAATCGAGTTCAGAACTGGCGGGTGATCTTTGAAAACCTACGCAACTCAGACATCAATTCCGTTATGGTCGAAGGCGGCGCCTTTGTCATCAACGACTTGCTAACGTCTGGGTTGGTCGACAGTGTAGTGGTGACAATCGGCCCTGTGTTTTTGGGAAACGCTGGCGTGGAGGTTAGCCCCGATTCGAGCGTTGCTCTCGAAGATGTCACCTGGTGGAAGGGCCAGACCGACAGCGTTATGGCTGCTCGGGTCCAAAAACAAGACAAAGAGCTTTGAAGTGTTTATTATAAGTACTGATACATTTCGATGTTTTCTTTTCCACTTTTGTCCGTGGCTAGACGCGTTACAAACAAATTCTATACGATGCGTAACGACCGGAAGTCTCAGACCTCCTGATGATCTTCACCACATCACCTCTCTTTAAGCCCAAGTACCGTGCAACGGGATCCTCCCTTTGAATTCTTGGTAACTGCGATTCTTTCAACCCATACCTCTCTAGCAAGTGCTGCTTCTCAGGCTTCGACAACCGAATATGCTTTGGCACCAACTCGTGGTGCGTGATGTTGACGATCAACTCACTTTCTTGAAACCTCTCTATCGTAGCAGGAGCCACAGTGGGAATCAATTTATTGGCACTGGGAGTTATGGAGTTCTGATAAATGAAAATTCCAGTACTAAAATTTTTTTCAGTGATATGAATACAAAAGTTTCTCATCGTCCTGATTCCGACCGAAGCCTCATCACAGAACTCCACCCATAAAGATCCCATCTCGGGAAACTTGGCTTGTGCTTCCTCAGTCGGTTGTGCTTGGAAGCACATCAACTTCCTTTGAGGCTCGCCCATCGGGCAGATTTTGGCTTTGAACTCTTCCAACGACATATTTATTTCCTCATCGGTGATGTAGTATCCTTTGTCCCTGACCATTTCCTTGACGGTCTTGAATGATCTCCACAAACGGGAGATGGCCCTCTCAGAGTCTTCCATTTTGCTGTAATGCTCTCCTCAGAAGATTTTCGAACAACAGTATGAAGTCGCTCATCTTTAAAATTTGTGTGCGACGCACGCTTACCTACAGTGAGACGATGGAACGAACAAGCACCGTATTTCATATTCTATTAAACTATATCTGCGGCGCAGATGTCCGAAGCCCATGGTAATCCATTGAAAATTTTTAAATACCGTCTACTTTGATGCATTCCCTTTCCTTGGGGTACTGTAAATTACATGTTAGTCAAACTTGCGGTGGAAATATAACTCGATATCTGAGCTTGATTTCCATATGGTCGTCTTGATGGTTTGAAGAGTCATTCTGTTGTCAACTTCTTGACCTTTGCATTCTAGTGTAAGCCATTCCGTTGGTGGTCTCTTAGCTTTCATTTCACTCGTTCTCGAGTCAAACTTCTCAGTAAGATACTGCAAAATTTTGCTCACACGGAGCATACTGTGAGAAGAAAGCTTGATTGAGCTTTCAACCACCGGAAGCTTTTTGATTTTTTTCTGTGACTTACCGCCAATTTTCTTGTCTGGAGGGAGAGCACCGTAATCTATCTCGTATAACTGGAAAGAAATTTTGGGCAAATCTTTGATGGGGAACCTGTTGTATAGAATAGGAGATCCGATCCACTTCGGAAGATTATATCTTAACTGGCTGACAATTTGATTGTCGCTGCCACTTGGCGAAGAGAGATTTTGCAAATCTTCTAAATGAAAGCTGCAGAGATCCCTATAGTTACCAAGATCCGGTGACTTTTCAAAAATGATAACTAAAAGGTCCGATGGAAATTCCGAGAGAGGAATAACCGGTCTATGCTCTGGTTCAGCATCCGGTGGAAGGGTACTTTCATCAACATAAAGTTTCAACACCGAATTTAAAGCTTTTTTCGGCCCCAAAGAGTCATATTTATCCTTGTAATACTGTAAGTTATTCTTCAACATTTTGGATATCGAATCGTCCGGTGTATCAGCAGCGAAATCGTCGATAATTGAGAAATCTCCCATGAATTCACTCAAGCCACTCGAGATAGATTCAGAAGGGGTTAGGGTCGACTTTGCGCGTGGAATGCTGGAGCGTGATGCCATTCTCGAAAAGAGTTTTTTTCTTTTGGAAGGTTCTTCTTGTTCGACAGATTGATTATCACTGTTGGGAGGAGCTATCCTTGGCTTCGTTTTCTGTAGGCGAAGAGCTTCTCGAATTTTCTCGTCCACTTGCCACTCGTACTTGATGTAATTTTGAAACAACGAGTTGAGAAGTATCCTTGAAAGGAAAAATCTTGTATCTGGAGACACAGCGGAATGCTTTTTTGGTCCAGATGCAGAAGTGGGTTGTGCCTCAAGAAATGGGTAGTCTTGTATAAGCTCATCATAATAAATCTCAACATTGTTGAAATATGTCTCCGAAATAGTGATAAGCAATTTGCCCGCCCTGATATCAACCTCGGACCAGTGGTTGAGGGTCTCTATAGTTTCAAATCTCTTGAAAATTTCCTCGAAGTCTTTCGTTCTTTCTTTGAGCTCATCATCACTAAGTCTTTCTTGACTGTTTTTGTAGGGAAATTGCTTGACAACTTTGCAAACAAAGATGTCCCAAATCTTGATGTCGCCATTCATGTACAAGGAGACCAACCTGCGTTTGTTATTGAGCATCCTCTTGAGCACAATTGAATTTGGGGAAATGTTGAACTGCTGAAATGCAAATTTGTTAAAAGGTATGGTAAGGATTTGCTCTGGTGGGGTAGGGTTTAGTAGCAATTCAACAGGAGTGTCATCGATAGAACTATTATCGTCCACAGCCCTACGTATGCTCTCCTGGCCGTCTTTGTATGCGTTCACAAACTCCAATGATGGCCCACCATTGACATTAAGGAACATTGAAGTGTACTGCAACAACTGCTGCCCTTGTTCTTCATTTTGCTGAGATAACAGCAAAGCCGAGCTTCGATCAGAAAGCGGAAACTGTCCTTCTTTTAGTCTCGTGTCAGAAGACAAATGGCTCACGATATCATAAAAATCAGAATTTAAATCAGACGGATCCGCTGGAGTCTCCAAGCCGTTGGCCAATTCATCATCCAATTTTCTCTCGATACTGTTCAAGTGATCGACGCATGTTCGAAGATACTGATACTTCGCCAAATTTTTTGTATCTGGAATGTAAAATCTCTTGAGCGACCGATAGGTCGAGGCAAATACAGACTGCTCGCCTTCAACACACAAAGAAACTATAGGAGTGGTGGACTTCCCGACTAGAATGCATAAGCCTACCTGTTCGTCAATGAACTCCTGATCAGAAGACGTGAAGGTGGCGGCAAAAAAATCATCAAATTCACGAGGACCCGGATGAGTTGAAACGTAATTCAAGTCTGTCTTGATGATATTACCTGCTTTGTCACCAGAGTATATCTCGTTAAAATCTGCGATAGACGACGAACAATACGCGGGGTCGGATGACGACTTGGTGCTCAAGCTCCAGACCGCATTGTCGTGGACATCTAGAGTTTTAAAGACGTTGAAAGTTCGCATGTCCCAAACTTTGATGGTGCTGTCCGAAGAACCACTGACAATATACTGGGAATTCATCAATAAGCATCGGACGTTGTTTTGATGCCCAACACATTTGCGAATCAAGTTGGAGTTTTCTGTGGTTGAGATACGCTTGTCGTAAACATTGATGGTGTTGTTTGGGCCACCAGCGGATATCAAATTCCCGTTATCGTTCGAGAGCGCATAGATAGAGTTCGACCAGTCAAGACCAGTGGAGCTGTTTGTGAAATTGAGGGTGGGCTTCAATGTTGCAAGGTCCCAAAGGACCACCATGCCGTCTAGTCCCCCACTCACGAGCGAGTTCAGCAGCGGCATGGAGGATACTTTTTTGATGTAGTCTGTGTGGAGATTTTGGAACCTGTGCACGTTGTGCTCATCACCGTCCAAATCGATTAGTTTCATGGACAAATCTGCGCTCGCAGAGACCAAATATTGGTCGTTGTTGACGAGCTTTAAATCATTGATCCAGTCAAAGTGGACGTCGTAGCTCTTCACGATACCAACTCTGTCGCCGAGCTTCTGCGGCTGTGCATAGTAACTTAGCGGCGATGACGACACAGACGTTTCGAGCTTGAGAACGGTCTCTGCAATGTCTTGCAGAGCGTCCGCGCTTTGTAGGTCCGCTAGATGCTCTTGCGACTCCGTCGGAGGCGGGACTTTCTCGGATGCGTTCCATACCTTCACCACTCCATCTCTTCCTGCTGTGTAGAGCTGGCCGCGGGAACGAGAAAGCTGCATGGCATTTATGGGTAGAATATGGTTGTCTCTCGAGTTGGAGTCCCCTAGGACGTAGGAGAGACCCCGTTTTGCCCGAGACATATTCAATCGGATATGGAGGATTCAATTGAGATCTGTGCGACGCAACCAAATGTTCGGGGAGTGCGGAGTGGTTTTCGGAAGGCTGTCGCACTCGGACGGAGTTCTGCGACAACGGCTGGTTTGCCACAGGCAAAAGGGCAGAGGACAGAGGCGGAAACGGAGAAAAAACCAGTAAGCGGCTACTGCGGTCCGGCGTGTTCTCTACGCTCAAGTTTACATGGAAAGTGCGCTTTATACTGCCTGTATTCTCGTTGACATCGGCAAGTCGGTCTCCTGCGATATTGAGAATGGTGCGCCCCACTCTCCTATCTCGCGCCGAGTTAGGAAAACCAACGCGGAACTCGGCCCGTCTATCAAGTCAGCACGAACAACATCTGACACCAGGACATAACGAAGACCGCTTAAGCCCGCATAAAAAAGCAGCGGATGTAAAACAGAAGTAATGGACCCGAGGCTCACGGCGTTCTTTGCTCTCCCAAGCTCTTCTCAAACTGTTTGAGCGCCTTTGTTAGAAGCTCGTTCTTCCGAGTGACCATGTAAACGTCGCTAGGAGTGACAGTGCTACGACCAGCATGCCGTGCAAACAGCTCCAAGTCTTCGCCCAAGTTCACTATCTGGTTGTAGACCAACTCCACGAGGCTGGCAACAAACGAAGGACTGGCCAGAATCCCAAGCTCCTTGGTCTGCTCCTCGACCATCTTCGCCACGCTGATGTAGACCGAGCTCTTCAATTCCGAAGCAGACTCCGCCATTTTCGGGCTGGATGCACACACTTGTTAGGTCTGCCTTTTACTTCGGGAAGTGGTTGCCAGAGTGCGATGCGGGCTTGCACAGTCGCGTATGCTGCGCGCTAGCGGCCCGACTCAACAGCGCCAGGAGGCACAAGCAAATCCGAATTAATTGCTACATAATTCATCTATGTCCTCGATTCACGTAGGCACCAGACAGTCTGCTATCTACGCGTGTTTTTGAACGCGCCGCTCGTTGCCACATTCCTCGCGTCTATTAGGGATTAGGGTGTCAAACGCGCTCAATTATGTTTCCTTCTTAAGCTAATGAAGCGCGTTTCGCGATGCCCCTTCGAAAACACGCCCTACCGTGGGCTACAATGGCAGAGCGCTGCCACCTCTCTTTTCGCAGTTAAGCCTGCTCTTTGCTTTTTCCAGCTTCGTCTCTGATTCTGTGCCGCTCGCTTTGTCACGATAATACACTTTCGTCTATCACACCGCAACCCGTCATTACCATCATGAACTCGCCAACGAAGAGAACCTGCGATCTGGGCCTTCCGCCAGCCAAGCGGACGGCGCTCGGGCCAAAGACCAACAACCAGTTGGCCACACCGCCAACGACCCCGGAGAAGAATTCTATCGTCGACATCTCAAACACGTTAAAAACCCCTGGCAAAAGAATCAGCTTGGGCCAAGACTCGGTCTACACTAGCGCCAAAGCTGCATTTCAGAAAAGCGCCAAGGTCACCGACCGCAGATGCTTGGTGGGTCGAGAGACCGAAGCTTCTGTGTTCGAGTCCTTCCTTCAGAACTCCATATCGAACAGAGTCTGCAGCAGCTTGTATGTTTCTGGGCCTCCGGGAACGGGCAAAACCGCGCAAACCAGCTTGACGTTGGACAACTTGTGCCGTGGCCCGGGCGACCTCCACAAGATCTACGGTGTGAAAACACGCGTTTTGAAGGTCAACTGCATGTCTATGACCAAGCCGGAACACATATTCCATGAATTGTACGCTGCACTTGCAGGCAAACAGAGTTCGGGCCGGAAAAAGACGTTCGATCACTTATACGAGCTCTTGACCTCCAAATCTGACACCGAGTGCCTCGTGGTTGTTCTTGATGAAATGGACCATCTCATCACCAAAGATCAGCAGATACTCTTCCAGCTCTTCCATTGCGCGTCACATTCAAAAAGCTCTGTGCTCCAAACAAAGTTGGTCATCATAGGCATTTCCAACGCTCTCGATCTCACCGACAAGTTCTTGCCTCGTCTTCGGAGCAATGGGTTCAATCCACAGTCTCTTCAGTTCCTACCTTACTCCGCAGACCAAATCAAACAAATTGTGGTATCCAAATTGAGGGCCTTGAACGAGGCCGACAAAGAAAACTCCCCAGCGGGACTGGGTGTCCCGTTGATGCATCCCGGAGCAGTCCAAATGTGTTGCAAGAAGTGTGCAACCGTTACAGGAGACCTTCGTAAGGCTTTTGACATTTGCTACAAGAGCATCGAGCTCGTTGAGCAGCAAGCCAGACAAAGAGACGACTTCCTGTCTTTGACGTTGGACTCCGCCCCAAAAGTCCTCATTTCGCATGTCGCTAAAGTATGCACATCTACTTTTGGCGACTCATCGCATCAGAAGATTTCAAGCTTGAACCTTCTACAAAAAACTGTTCTTTGCTGTTTGTTCAGTCTGGAAAGGAACACGTCCAAAACAACCCCGCTCACGGTAAACGAACTTTACGACTACTACTGCAAACACACTCTCCGCGCTATCGAAAACTTACTTGGCAAAATCAAAAAAGGCGAGTTCTTGGAAATCGTCAGCGCTTTGGAGTCGGCTCTGGTTGTCAGTCTATCAGCTTCAGCTTCTATATTTGGCTCTGTTGATGGTAGTAACAAGCAAATTCGACCTAATGTTTCATATCAAGATGTGTTGAAGTGCAGTGAGGGGTTGGGAGTTTTGGAAGCAATCCTCTTCGAGTCTCGCTAAACTAGCAAACAAAGATCTACATAAATAATAGAAATTCATGAATAAGCAGTGTTTCTGTAAAAGTTTTAGCGTTGTGACCTGCTCTAACATATTTGAACCAGCGCTGCTGGCTGAGTCACGTGACCCATCACAAGTTTAATGCCGCGGACTATCTAAAGTCCTTTAAGTACTTTTTTTTGAGGTGGACTTCGACAGGCACGAAGTCGAGAGCAAGTTGTTCGACTCATACCAACATAATTCATACATAGATCACTCGTACCGGAAACAATAGTCTGCCAGCAAGCCGTGCCTTGATTGCCTCGCGCATCAGTTTTATCAACATCTCACAATGTCCCCCGGCGCTAGCTCCCGAAATACACCGCCCTCTAATCGCTATGGGAGTGAAAGCGAATACAGCCGGCGGAAAAAGACATCATTTCCTCCTTCCACCAGAAGAGACTTCAAGAGCCCGTCAAATGGTCTTGGGTCGTCTTCAAGTCCCCACTCGTCCTCACCCATGGGTTCCAGACCATTCCTACGAACAGAGCCCTCAAATCCAGATTATAACAGCAGACCAAAGTACAGAGACACTGTCTCCTCAAGCAAAAATAGCAGCTCGTTCAGCTCCCGCCCTGATGGCTACTCCAAAGAGCCTCGTTATTCGTCATACGGCTCCAAATACTCTCACTCGTCGAGCTACGACAGAACGAATGGCGCATACGGTACAGAATCTAAAAGCTATTCCACCAGCTCAGCACCTCTGGACCAAACTGGCCCTCTGCTGAGAGAAGATAAGCAGCCATACTCCCGGGACTCCTGGCGTTCTGAAAGGCCCAAACTGGGCAGCGAAGGCTCCTCGAAGTTCGGGCCCTCACGTTTCAACTCAAACGCCGTTCGTTTTAGCTCAAGAGGACTGAACGGGCTTCTGTCTTCAGTAGCTAGCTCCTACAAAAAGGACCGTTATGAACCACACGAGGGATCGTATTCCGGAAGGTGGAAGCCATACCCCTCTAGATTTGAACGGGATGAAAGAGGCGGCTACCCCGGTCAACCTAACAGGCTAAATAATACAAATGATCGGTTACGAAGCTCTGGATTGACAAACAGTGTGTCTAAGGGCAACGACTCATACCATCCTTATCCTGCATCATCTGGGTTTAGTCGACATGTGGACCGGTACTCACGTCTGAAAGAAGGCGACAATGAAGACAAATTTAAACCTTACTCCGAAAGTTTAAGTTATCGAGATAGAGGGCGTCTGTTGTCTCCACTGACTGACATTGATAGTACTCTTCCCTCGGGTGACGCATCTATAGAGAACTCGGACAATAACGAAGAAGATGGCGATGAAGACGAAGAGGAAACTGAACAAGAGGATATCGAAAGCCACAGACACGAGTCTATTCAGAAACATAACTCGGTAAATGTTTCACAGGACAGGAGTGACACATCTGCAAGATTAGAGGAGCATAGCATCAGGGCCACAGATTCAAAGCCGTCCGATGTTATCGAGAGTCCCGAGAAGTCAATCACAAGCGAGTCTACCGCGGTTATCACGGGCGGATTAGCTACTTCAGAACACAGCTTGCCTGAAACGACACCCCTTTCATATGAAGCGGATTATCCAAAAGGGTGTATTTATCCTCTAACTAAAATTGATGCCCGGTTCATGGATCTCAACAATTCCTTTCTGGCTGATAAGGAATACAAGAAGAGAATAGAACATTTTTCTTCCGCTTCGTCAAACTTTAATGAGCAGCCATTCTTTTTGTTCAACTTGAAAACGTTTGCAAACAAATACGAAGACCTTGTGTTATTGATCAAGAAGAGAAACAATGAATTGAAGAAGAAACAGCTTTCTTTGTGGTTGCAGTATGAATCATTTTCGAAAATTTGTGATGAACGAAGATCATTTATGGAGGAGCAGCTCAAAGCATTACACCCACCCGATGATGAATTTAGAAAGGAACTCGAGGCGGTTGACATACGTGTTAAGAACACTGAACCTCTTCCAGAAGTATCGACTGCAGAGGTTCCGAATCAAGCTGGCCGCCGAGGTCGCCGGCATGGAGATTTAGTCACCACCGAAGCAGAATTTCAGGAAATCTTGAAAAGTTTGAGGAACGAGGAGAATGAAGACCCTGTGGCTAAGGCCAAAAGAGTTGCGGCTACAATACCTGATCTCATCACAGAACCTACGGAGTTACAGGCTTTCAAATTCATGGATTCGAACAATTTTGTCCGGGATAAGGTGGCATGGAAAAACCGTATTTTGACCAATTTTGACACGAACTTCACGGAAAAAGAACACGATTTGTTTTGTGAGGCCTTTTGCCGCTTTCCAAAAAGGTTTGGTGAAATTTCTAGGTTCATGGGTGGACTCCGTACTTTTGGCGAGTGCGTAATGCACTACTACATTACGAAAAAGGCGGTGAACTACAAGTTTTTGATTTCGCAGTACAAAAAGAAGACCTCTCAAAAATCACTTCGGAAGAAGAGGGCTTCCTTGAACAAGGGTGCCACAAAAGAAACCGCAAAGGCTGCCACTGAAACGAAAGAGACACGCAAGCCAGATGTTGTCGAACCACCATCAAACGACATGCAAGTTGACACGACCATATCAGTTGAGAGTCATGAAGTAAAGGAGCCTGCATCAAAAAGGCTTCGTAAAGATGATGGGCAAGCAATGCCTGTCTCGCATCTCAATGGAGATGACAGTGGAGTGCGACAGGTGAACAATGCTCAAGATGTTATTGCGGATACTCCTGGCCACTCCAAGAAAAAGCTTCTGCTTGAAGCGGCTCCTATAGCCCCAGTGAATCGGGATACCGAGGATTCCAGTAGCACTATCGATGAGAAGAAAAAGCAGATAACAAGCTATTGGAGTATAACGGAAGCAAATGATTTCCCTCGGTTACTAAGCATCTATGGGCCAAAGTGGACCCTTATTGCAGAGAAGCTTTCAACCAAAAGCGCTACGATGGTGCGTAACTACTATCAAAGAAATGCAGAGAAAAATGGTTGGAATAATATAACTCCCGGGTCTGATCAGAATCAACTGAAGCCTTCAGACAATGCCATTGCCCAAGTTGACACAACTTTGCAACTGATTCAGACTGAAGTGCCTGCGATAAAGCAGATTGAGCATACCGAAGCCACTGTACCCAGAATAGAACCCCAAAAGCAGTCGATCATGAGCCTCCTTAACAATGACTCTTCTGAACCCAAAACCGTTCCTGCTGTTTTGCCGCCTCATAGACTGAACAACTTGGCATCACTCTTGAACGATACTGTCCCACCTAGTCCCCCAAGCACTGCTCCCGAGATTACTCGTACTACAGACCGAAGCAATAGTATACGGTCTTTGCTTGGATAGAATGAATATTTAATGATAGCAAATATTGGTAATATAAGTTGACGGCATCTTCGAAATCTCACTGTAGCTTCTTCGGGACGAGATCGCACGAACACCCGTACCGTCGTGCGAGTCGCAGTAGAACTTGAAAATTCTGCCGCACCAGTTAGCCGAAGTAAGCAGGGCATTAAAATGGTGAAGATAGTATTCGGCAGCCTTCAGCCCCAGAGGTTGATTGCCCTGTCTTTGAGGCCATTTATCAGGCACTTGTCTTACAGCTTTACCGTCAACCAGGAACAAATGCTGCTCGAAAAGCGTCCTCCAGTGCCCGAGGGAGCCAAGAAGAGAAGCGCATTCACATTGTCCACTCCGAGAGATAAAATCACGGACTGGGAGCTTGAAAGGCTAAGAGTCGTTCCAATCTCGAGAACTTTCTATGGAGGTAACCCAGTGCACGACGACAACATGTACAAGTTGAACTCGATCATTGCGAAGTATGAAGAATTACCCACCCGAGTGAATGATGCCAACGAGACGAAGTCCTATAAATTCATTTCGCTTGCAGAGTATCGGACCATTGCAAACTGTGGTTCAAGAATTAGGGTGGGACATCACAAAGCTTTGATCTCAGCATTGAACAGATTGAAGAGCATCGACCCTGAGTTGATGCCCAAGGAGGTCGCGGATGTGTTGAGCAGTTTTTCATCTTCTTCAAGAGAAACAAAAAACGCAAGTAAGAAAGTAATACCCGAATTGGATGTCTTCGGCAGAGCAAACACCGTTGGAAAGAGAAAGACATCAGTGTCGAACATCTCTATGGTTAGGGGAGAAGGCGAGGTCATTATCAACGGCAAGTCTTTTGTGAGCTACTTTCCTAGAGAAGCTGACCGTGAGAAGATCGCCTATCCTTTCAAGGTGGTCTCACAGGAAGGAAAATACAACATTTTCGCTGAGGTGAGTGGAGGAGGTATCAGTGGACAAGCGGAAGCTACGATGTACGGAATCGCAAAGGCACTCGTCATTTTCAATCCTTTGCTAAAGCCTAGGTTGAGAGCTGCTGGTTTAATGACTAGAGACACTAGAATCGTGGAGAGAAAGAAGCCTGGTAAGGTCAAGGCCAGAAAGTCGCCCACCTGGGTTAAACGTTAACACTTGTATATATATGGGTACAGCATGTGGCTGCTGGAAAATGAACGCAAAGCCAATAGATTACTCATCCAAAGTGAGGGCATCCAAGTAGCTCATGACATTTTCGAGCTCACCTTTCTCGTACTTTATAACCTTACCTTGGAAGGAAGGGCCCTTCCCAGCACCTTTCAAGTTCAATAGCTTTCCCTTTAACTCAGATTGGATCAGCTCAGCGAGCGGGCCCAAAACCTTCACCATACCGCCGGATCCCGACTTGTAGTCACCGTTCATGAGCACCAATGTAAACTTGTCTTTGATGTTCACATCGTGGTCCTTGCTGGCGTTCATCAAGGTGGTGAACTCTTTCTGAAATGCAGTCAAATATTCAGCTGAAGGTTCTTGGCGGTACACTTTTGCCACTTTCGCTTTGTTATTTTTGAATCTTTCAAATATGTCTAGCGCCTCTTTGCCCGCCAATTCTCTCATAAGAGCACTTTCTCTTGACTGGGACTTCCTGTAGTTCAGGTTGAGCTCCGCCACTTTGACAGGAACCTCCTCTATTTGGCCCGACAATTGGCCCAGAACATCTTTTAGCAACTGGTGATACTTAGTTAGTTGGGTCATTACTCTCTGGCCACATAGGAAAAAAAGCTTAGAGTTTCCACCCCTAACGTTCATTTGATGCAAGAGAGATACGGCCTGAATTTGTCCTGTGGAGGTCAAGTGCGTGCCACAACATGGATTCGAGTCAATGTCACCGATTTGAACAACTCTCACAATGCCCTTCGATAGATCATAGTCATCAGGCAAGTGAGAAACATCGACCTCGCCACCAACTAAGTCCGGGGTTGTGACCTTGATCGGCAAGTTCTGAACAATGAGATCGTTTACCTTCTGGCTGACTTCCTCAAGCAACTCAGGTTCCACTTTTTTGGGCAATTCGATGTAGTTGATGGGATTGCCCATGGCCCAACTCAACGTTTCTAAACCATAAGTATCAAAGACGGCAGAGATCAAATGTTGTCCAGTGTGCTGCTGCATGATATCGAACCTCCTACTCCAATCCACTTCTAGTGTGACCTCACTGCCAACCTTCACAGGTTGCTTGGTCACATGGATAGCAGTAAGTTCCTTGCGTAAGACCATCTCCACTGGGACCTTTTCGGCAGCGCTAGGAAGCAAGTATCCCTTGTCATAGGGTTGACCTCCCCCTTCCGGGAATAGTATTGTGTCCTGAAGCTCCACAGCATAGAGATCATCCGAGACTACTTTTTCAGGGCTACTTTTCTTGCCCTTGTTCTGCTTATCTTTGGCTGTGAGGATTGGCTGGTACTTTTCGCAAGACACAACCTTTGTTTGCAACGATTTCAAAAAGGAGTTGCGTTGGCACGCTAATGCGCCAACGATAGTGCTAGTAGCAACAGGTGACATTTCGATATCCGTGAATGAACTAGTATAAGCGAAGAGGTGGAGAGGTCTATATTGAAAGATGGTTATCAGTCCAGCGCGCAGCGCACTCTTCCATGCCAAACATCGGTTCTAACTTCCTATGGTACAATTTGAATTAACAGACAAATTGAGAGGCATAATCTTGTCCTCATCGTTGGGAAGTGATGAGAAGAAGCGGTTGACAGAGGCTCCGACGATTCTGCACCCAGACTTGGCGAACTTGTATCGCGTCGCCAAGCCGACTAATTCGATGCTAGAGCTCCTCCAAACGACTCGATTGGTGCTAACCAACAAGACAGTCCGGAACGAAAGCCTCCCCAAAACAAAGGAGTACCTTAAGAACATGGAATATTTGCGGCTCAAGGCACAGGAGGACGAGTTTCAGCAGTTGATAAATCCCAGCACACGCACCAATCTCTTGTACGAACAGAGCCATGAGAACGGCCCCGACTCAGCAAGACTACATAAGGAAATCAGAGGCCACGTCACAACTGTGTTCAACATCTTGCTTAGTGTGGTCAGTGTGGCATACGCCATCTGGTACTGGACAGAAACGTCGTGGCGAATCCGGGATAGTTACAGGGTCTTGCTTTGCCTATTTTTTGGAATCTTGATCCTTGTCGCCGAAGTAGTCGTTTACATGGGCTACTTACAGAGGATAGAGGAGGCTAGGGTAAGAGAGCAGAAAAAGAAGGAGGTCAAGAAGGTCATCCGGACCTTCACTGTGAGGTGACGGAATCGGGCTTTGGAGGCGTCGTTTTTGACACGCTGGCAAACGGAGGGCTTCTTGGAAGGCTGGAGAGCTCCACAAACTTCTTAGGACGGGGCCAGAGGTTGAAATACCTGAACGACTCCATGTACTGCTCATAGGCCCACACCAAAACGACCAAGAGAAGAAGCGCAAACAGGAAGTCCGGCCACAACGTATTGAGGTACACTATCTTACAGTGCATGGTACATTGCCACATCAAGAAGTCGCTGAGTCTCTTGTGTCCACTAGTGCGAATGAGCAATTCAACCGGAGCGCTAGACGGACCAATGTCCAAGTTTTGGAAAATCACCTCTTCGTTGATGCTGTTTTTGGAGATCCCATTTGTCTCGCGCTGGCACACAGTATTGCGTATTGACCTGGCAATCTCATCTCGTGATGTATAGGCAAAGCATACGTTGAATGTGCACTTGTGCCCCTCGACGTTTGTTCGACGCTCGATGTTTTCCAACTCCGATAGGGTCTCACTCTCAATGAGCGACTTGTCCCCGATTATGCGGACTCTAGGCATGCAGTCTGTCTGGAACATCTCGTCAGTGAGCTTTGAGAGATTGGTCTTGAGGACGTCAAAAATGTTGTCTAGCTCGTTTTTTGGACGATTATAGTTTTCAATCGAAAACGCGTACACAGTGACCTCGCTCACCCCAAGACGGTAGCATGTTCTGAGAACCTGATTGTTAGTCACTTTTCCAAAGCATGTAGAAAGCAACGAAAAAGGAACTTGTTGAATCAACATACCTTTGCTAGTGCCTTGGCACCCTCCTCGTGGCCCTGTTTGATAGGAAGGGTCTTGAGTTTGGCAAACCGGCGGTTCCCATCCATGATAAAGGCGATATGTTTAGGGACCTTGCCACACTTCAAAATGCCGATTAAAAGCGACTTGACAAACGCGGAGACTCTATTTGAATCCTCGTCGGGACTGAGACGGGATGCAGTGGTAATATCGGAGATGGTCAGCATCGTGAGTCAAAGAGTTGGTAGTACACAAGCGACCCGGATAGTGGGTGCAAATGGCCGCGAAAGTAAGATTGTTGGCACAAACACGAGTGTTTTCAGACCAGCCCTCAAAATTGACCAGCCCTACACTACGGACCTGAATGGGTACTTGATAGGTATATAAAGCGGAGGCCGGTTTTTATATCGTTACTTTATTCCCATTTTGCCTTTCATACGGAGTTTGTTTGAGTCCTGCTGGCTCGCAGCCCGCCGGATATTTTCCGTGTAGAGCGCATCTACGCGCGATAAGATCTAATCGCGTAGATACACAATCGTGACGAGACCGAATTGGCAAAGCCAGATAACTTTGACAGCTCCGCACGCACGCCATGAGGAAGAGCCAACCATCCAGTCCCACTGATGTCAGGAGCCGCCAGTCCAAAAGGGACAATGCGATACGACGCAAAATTGAGAGCGAGTTATCAAAGAAACGAAGTACCGGCTCCAGAGTGTGGAGAAAGGGAAAAGGGCTACCCGGAACAGTACTTTCCTTAAAGCCGTCCGAGCCCATAATTTACCGAAAGACTGCAACTGTTTACCAGGCATCCCAGTGGATGGCCACAAAGAGGGAGAACTGCGTCTTGGTAGTGGATGATGATGACGACTTGGTTGGCATTTTCACCGCGAAAGACTTGGCCTTCAGGGTTGTGGGCCAAGGCATGAGTCCGACGTCCGTGACTATCGAAGACATCATGACACGCAATCCGATCTGTGCTAGGCTGAAGACGCCTGCCTCGGAAGCCCTTGCCTTAATGGTTGAGAAGGGAATCAGACACCTACCGACTTTAGACGAACTGGGGGATATAGTCGGGGTCCTCGACATTACCAAGTCGTACGCTCAGCAAATGGAGAAGTTGGAGGAACTCCAGTCTTCGTCTCAAAAGCTACGTGAGGCCCTTCACTCTGTTCACTCTCACATCGGCATCTCGGACCTGCCCAAGCAGATTCTCGATTACTTTGCAACCTTGAGGGCGGTATTGGACGTACCAAACCTTCTGACCGTATTAGATGAAAGCAGCACTCCTGTCTATGCGAACGTAAAATCCACAGTTTACGACGCAACTTTACTCATGATCAAACATAACACTACGGCTGTTTTGGTTAAAGACTCTAATAGTGACGTCACAGGAATCTTCACCTCCAAAGACGTCGTTTTGAGAGTGATTTCTGCTGGGCTTGATCCAAAGATGTGTTCTTTGGTGAGAGTTATGACCCCACAGCCGGATGTTGCGAAACATCACACTCCCATCCAAACAGCCTTGCGTCAAATGTTTGATGGTCACTTTTTGAATCTTCCTGTCGTTGATGATGATGGCAATATAATAGGCATGGTCGATGTTTTGCAATTGACGCAGGCCATGCTAAAGCTGATCAAGAAAATAGAAACTTCGAGTGATGCTCAGTCACCTAACGAGGGTCCCGCATGGAACAAGTTCTGGAGCTCTCTAGGGAACTCAGATACAGAGTCCTTTTACACAAGCCCTACAAGTGGTACGCCGGATGCAAATTCCACAGAGCTCCAGCAATTCGACTTCCCCATTAAACCCTCCGACTCTGTATCAGCAGTTGGCGCGAGTAGTATGACAAAACTCCTGAGTGGGTGTGGAGACGGACAACACATTTTCAAAGTCTTTTCACCCGCATTTCCGGGACGTATCTACCGAGTTTGGTTTGATGTTGGCGGAAGCTTGGAGGACCTACGATTTGCCATAAAGGCACGGCTAGATGAAGCCGATCTCAGACGTTTGGACATGCTATCAGACACCGAAGATGGATACGTGATTTCCTACATTGATGACGAAGGAGACCGTTCTTATCTAGCTTCTGATCTTGACTTGGAAGATTGCATCAGACTCCGGCAAGGAATGAGTTGCAAAAAGACGGACTTGTTTCTACACATCAAAGAGGACAACGAAAAGCTGTTACCTGACATCCGCTTGGAGCGTACCATCAAGAAAGAAAAAGAGGATACGATCTTTGCTGGCTTTACAAGCCCATTTGTAGTATCTGCTGCAGTTGGAGCCATTTCGGTGTTGGTGGCTCTTTCTATAGTGTACAACAAAAAGAGATAGCTGCAGACAAAAGTCATGAAGTAATGATTCCCAGTGCAAATTGCGTCGATTAATCGCTTATATATATACAAGTTGGGGTTAACTGAGTGAAGCTTTTTGCTTCAACTCTTCAAGAAGTGCGGCCTGGTCTGACTCGGTGTTCTCCATGTTAAGGTAAATGTTACTTTGCTCTTCAAAGTCCTCAGGTCTCAAGACAATGGCATTAGGATTCCTCTCGCTAGACCACCTGTGCGCAATCTGTTTCCTCAAAGCCTGGTACAAGAAGTCCACCGTATGAGACCTTGATATGGTGTGGTCTTTAATGTCAAACCCTAGTCTCTGTTGCAATGCTTTTATAAATTGAAATCTTTCTTCCAAGCTGCTAAGATCTGTGGTGGCGTAGTCTTCAACAGTGATCAGGGATCCACGAAGCTTTTGGAACTCACTGTTGATGGCGTCCTCGACTACCGCTGCTGACACCAGAGACTCAATATCTTTGGCACGCACAACCTTGTCCTTCCACTGAGCAATGTGAAAGCCCGGGATATCACGGGAAGCATCGAAAGCTTGGTGATTTTCGGAATTTTCTTCGTTGAGGAAGACTATTTTCGAGTTGGGGTCTACCTCGTACTCGTCCTGGTTTTCAATGATCTCCTTTCTTTTTGCGTCTCTCGACCCGAACAAGTTCCCAAAGAAACTGACCCTAGGGGCAGTAGAGAAAGAACGAGTTGCAGCATAACGACATAGATATTTGGCGGGTATCATGCTGAAATGTTCGGTAGCGTTCCTCCACTGAGATTTTTTCGTCTTAAAGTCGGTACCTCACCGAGATGGTGATCACAATACATGCAGTACATACGAGATATATTTCGCTATACACTAGGGAACATGCCTAGTTTTTTGATGCAGATTTGAATTTTAGCCTTCCAATGAAACAGAAACACACGAATGCCATAACAACAGCAAGAAGCATGGAATTTCCTTCGCCTGTGTTTTGATTCATAGGAGGTGCCTCAAGTACGGGCTTATTTCCATAACCATCCCACCAGCGGGGCAAGGAATCGATGTAAGCATTTTGTAATGGTTCGTCACGTTTAGATGGATCGAAGAGACCGGAATTTGAGGTTGACGTCGCATCGGAAGATGCTGCGGTGGTGGTACTGCTCAGATCACTGCCACTATCACTATCACCGCCATCATCATCGGAACCGGACGTTTGAACGGTCACCTGTCCCTGTTCACACCAACCATGCACTGGAAGGCAATTGATGTACTTGCACCACGAGCAAGTCAGCTTATTTTGTTCCAGCTTCTTTGCTCTAAGGTTTTTATTGAGGAGCAAAAAGTACAACAAAGCCAAAACGAGAGATATAACCCTCAAAATAGCCCAACATGCAACTTTCCAAGGAACCTTGTCTCTGTACTTATTGAGCGGGTTCCAGTTGTTGACGAACAACTTCCATGTTGGGGTATCCGCATCGTAAGTATAAACCCCATCAATGTAGACAAACGAAGGGTCTGGAAGCAATGCCAACGACAAAAGGAGACCCATGCAGAAGCCTCCAATATGAGAAAAGTTATCGAGCCCAGGTAGGAGCCCCAAAGCGAAAGAAATGATGATTTCACCAATCATCAACACGACAAAGGTCTTGTATCGCTTCGTCTCGTAGATGTTGGTATTCTTGCGTCCACAATATATGAACAAGAGCAAATCTGTAGCAATAATCCCAAACAAAGAGCCAGAAGCACCGGTAGAGGCAACTCCATTAGGCGAGAAATTGGCACCAAGCAAGAAACCAGACACGCCGCTAGCAATGTAAATGAGAGAATACTTGAGTATCCCTATGCAGCGCTCGACTATGGATCCCATCAAGAGCTGTAAAATTAGATTGAAGATAATGTGCAAAAAACCAGCATGCAAAAATATTGGAAGAACGACCCTATAATACTGATTTGGAACGAATTGACCGTCAACGAGAGGAATTCCACTGATGCCGCAGAGCTCGTTTAAGTTACAGACATTTGTTTCAGTTGTGGTGGAATTTGGGCACGGGAACTGAATCGACGGATCCAGGGTCACGCCTTGAATCTTGTGCATGCAGGGGACGTACCTGGCTCCCATGTTTATAAGAACGTAGGAAGAAGGGCCCAACATCGGGTTGAAGTAGGGCTTTGTTTGGAAGGGTGAGCCGGTGTAGATTCCCATTTTGACCAACTCAACTATGAACACAATGATCTGCGCCGCGGTGACAAAAATCGTAAACCACGGTAGTTTGGTATAGTGATTGTGGGGCAAGCGTCTCTGTAGTTTGCGTCTGTTTCTCTCATTTCGACGCATATACTTTTCAAGTTGGTCCTTCTCGCTAAGCGGTTCGTGTGCGGGGGCACCACCGTCAGGTGCTCCAACAACGGAGTACCCACCAGGCTCGTAGCGCAGAGGCGTGTTGAACGGATCCAAACCGCGGCTGTGCTGCTGCTCAAAAGGATTGCTCGAGATATCATGTAGTTCGTGTAGTTCTGCAGAGTCTTGTCTGTCCGATGGATACTTTGCCAACGGTTGTTGATGGAAGAGGAAGCCGTCGCTGGTTGACGCGTCGTATCCGACCTGTGACAGCGAGTCTTGCCTGTAGTTGGAAGTATAGGGCCCACTGCGGGGATACTCTAGATGTGAATGGAAGAGACTATCATGGGATCGGTCTGGATCGGTGGGAAAGTGTGTAGTTGTTGGAGTGTTTGCATTTCCGACGAACTGGTCTCTTAGGTGCGACATTAACCTCGGAACGTGGACTCATGTACTCGGAGCGAACAACGGGTGGACTGAGCACAAATACTGGTTTTCTCGGTTTCAACAAGCCTTGGAAGGGGGGCACAGGCGGTTCAATGCGAGGCTTAGATTCTGGGCTTACCTCCGCGCGCTGAACCGTTGCGGGAGAAAACATGGCACGTCTATAGGCAGGGGCACGCAGCAGGAACGGAACGGCCACGGAAAAACTACCAGGGCGCTGACCACGCTGGCTATAAATATAACTACGCGCAATTAGCTCAGACGCTGCTTTGTAATAATTATGAACTGCCGAAGCACTTTGTAGGTTTCTTTGGCTGCTGCTTCTGGTTCGTGCTGCTACGGGCTGTGTCCCGACACGCAGCACTTGGCAAAAATAAGAAGAGAATGCATCCGCGGGCAAGCACCGTGTCTTGCTCACTTGAACAAGCTCTCGTTGGACAAAGGGTCCAGCTTCAAGACCTGGTCCCGGATCCTGACCTTTCTGTCCAAGGCGGCCACGGCACGCGAGCGGGCCTGGTCTGCGGCCTGTTGTTTCAACTGGGCCCGCACGGCATTGGGCGACACGTACTGCTTGTTTTCGTAGATCTTGGGGCCGCCGAAGGAGCCCTCTAGAATGGTGATCAACGTCATGACGAAACGCGGACCGATCTCCACCAAGGAGTCGGACTCGAACTCCCTGCTTGCATCTGCCGAGTTCTTGTCGTCTTCCGTCTCGGAGATCTGGTAGTTTCTGACCCAGATTTTGTTGTCAACAATGGAGAAGGTCATCACATGGTCGATGAACGGCTTTGATTTGCGGGCATTTGGAGGAACGCCAAACGTATGGAGAAACATTTCCTTGATGAGTTCGTGGTGTGGCGAGTCTGTGAAGCTCTTGTCGAAGCTGAGGATGGGGCGCGAGCCCTTCAAGCAGTTTCCGGTGAAGTTGAGCTCGTCTAGCGTATGCATGTTCTGGATGTAGAACTTCAATGTAGGTCCGTTGGGGGGTTTCGAGATCCAGAGATAGAGATCCTGATGCTTTCTAGCTTCGAAGAAGAAGATGTTGTTGCAGTTGTAAAGCTCGGCAACCTCGTTGAGCTGCCACAAGTTCTTCTTGGAGTCGAACTTCGGCTCCTTTCTGGCGTGAGGCATCATCTGCGTCAAGTCATTGATCAAATGGCGGTGTCTGTAGGTGACGCCACGGGACGAGATGACGAGCACCCGTTGCCTGTTGATGTGCTTAGACTTCTCTGACGTGTCCTTGGACGACTTCGACTGTAACGCTTTGTATATGGCTGACATGGTGTTGCAATACGGCGAAGAGCTGAATCTTTTTTTTTGAGCCTAAGGTGATGAGGTATGTATACAGACTTTTACTCCAGAGTGCGGCCACCCAAGATCTTATCTTGCCAGTGGAAGCGTTCTGGCACATCCTGGCAGAGGAGACAATGTAGCCCATTAGTTCCTGAATTAAAATGTCGTTGGCCCAGTAATCCGAAGAAATCCGAAGAAGAACAAAAAAAAATATACAAAAACGAAAGCATCGCTATCAGCCATGAACACCCAGACCCACTTTTAAGTGGCCATGAAGAGTACTCCGGGCAAGAAGCCCTTCATCGTAGCCAATGCACTCGCTTCAGCAAAGCGCCACCTTTCCAGGACGAATGACACACCTGGTGTCTGCCGACGGGCCGCGGGCGGCCTACTACATGCCATAGCAATGGCAGGACTTTGTGAGACAGTTCATTTCTCTATGTACGTAGGAGCAAGCTTCTAGATCTAGGATAACTCAGTGCTTCTCCAAGTGCTTGCTCAAGTAGTCCTTGATGAATTTCTCTTCCTCGGGCGAGGCAGCGTTGATAGGAGGAGTGGTTGGCTTAGCAGGTCCCCATGGCTTTGGCAGGAGAGCAAGCACAACAGCGCCCAACGTTCCGATGGACAAGTAGTGTGAAGGCACAGATTTTCCAAGAATAGTGTAAGCACCAGCCATTATTCTAGAGTCGTTGTTGTGACAGTGAGAATTTCCGTCCATGAGCGAGACTGTTGGCCGCGGTTTTCATTGGATGATGCAATGTACAGGTATTTGCAACTAGTGTCTGCCACCACTGTTTAGCGGAGGCCAGCGACAAGCAGTCCCAATTTCTCTCAATCTACTCTTCGTGAGATCCTCTGCAAATAGAAAGAATGCAAGCGGGACCACCCTGGTTTTGGAGCGCCTCCTCCGGCTTGACGAGCCCGTCGCGTGCTCGGTGTTTGTAGGATAATCAATTTCGTTTCCTTATCTAGCTGCTCATTCCCACGTTTTCTACGCCTACTTTCCCTGCTAAAGTTTCTCGTCTTATCTTCCTGGCGAAAAAGGCTTGGCATGTGGGCCACCGATATCGGGCCAGTGCACGAGACGCACTGCGGATTTCAATAGTCGCACTGCTCGTCTTCGCTAACTGGAGGCACAAGCATTAGAGGGTGCGCAATAAGCAGGAAAGGCCAGTCCCATCTAGATCGTGAAAACACCACAAAACATATACATAACACCGGTGTTGCTTGGCCCTTCAGTTTAACGTGTAGTAACTGAGCCAAGCGATTTTGTGTAATATTTTGTAGCTGTATTAGTGGCCCTTCGGTGCCCGATATCCCAGCTGCTGGAGTACACACCCGTTGCCCGACACCTTCCGCACTTTGACTCGCCTGTGCTGCTGTGCCTGCTTCTGATTTCTACCCATCAGCTGTTCACAGCAACTAATTGGACCCCACAACGTCTGTAATTCACAGCTGTGGCAGCCAACAATTCCAAATACCCGGCCCCCGCCGTGCTTCAGAAGCCGACGTCCTGATCGACCCCAGAATTGGAGGTACCCCGCTCGATCGTTGATACCGCCTGAATCCAGGCATCGAGTACAACTATCTGAGCATCTAGCGAACTTCATCTTCCACCACCCTGGCCCCCTGCGAGCCGCCACCTGCATTCTCTGGTCTCAAATCCAGAATCCACCCTGAGACCGCCCCTGTGGTTCCCGATCCCTCGCCACAGTGCACGATAGAATCATACTTTTCACGATAACGATCTAATAGAACTCCAGCATCACATAATGACCGACGAAAACTACAGGTCCACCTTCATACAGTCTGTCATAGCACGGTTGGAGTCGCTACTCCCACATAAAACGGGCAAGGCCTTAGCCGAAGTCGAGATGAATGCCCAATTCTTGCTGACGACAAACCTTATCATCAAGAACAGCATTGACGACGACTCTCAGTTTCACAAAGAGTTCTTGTCTGAGATGTTTCTGGCCATCGTCTCGATCCTCTCGAATTTGAACATAAACTCGTCTACTGGAAGGCTTGTGGAGCGCAGCGACAACGCCCTCTTATCCACCGTGATCTTGACCAGGTTGCTCAGAATAATTTCAATAATGCGATGGGATCCTTCAAGTGACATTTTCAAAGAGGATGTTTTCATGATGGATGTCAAAAACGACTTCGAGCTAGAATTGGGCATGTTTCATGACGACTTTGAGATTTACTCCCTTCCGCAACCAGCTAAGGTCGAGCTCGATATTAGAAATGGCCTCAATGTTTTATTCACCTTGCTATCCTCGAAATTTGATACCGTGTCAATCACCGCAATCCAAAGACCGTCGACGCCGCCTAAGCAACAAGATTACAGCACAATCCCAACAACTGCTTTTCTGCCATCAGAATTATACGCCTATGTTTTCGAGATTGATTCTAATGCGCTGGTAACCTTACGTTATCTCGCAGCTGCCAACCCGGTAGAATTCCAGGATTTCGTTCAACAGCATTTGTTTTCTTACCCCGAGCGTGGAGAGCAGATTCCTCATCATGTTCTTCGGCGGTTCTGTTGCCTGTTACTGTTCGCCTACTGCACGCCACAAAACACAGAAAGTTACTTGAAACTTGTTTCTAGTGCATTGCCTTATATTCGCTCAAATTCTTGGAAACAACTTTTATTGTATTATCAGTTCTTGGGTTTGCAGGTTCAATGCATCTATAAACCCGGCTTCTATTCTGAAGTCATATCTCCGGGAAGTTCAACCGAGCAATGTTGCAAAAACTTATTTGACTTCATTAGCAACGTATTTGAAAACGATTCCAGCGTGACCACAGTGCTACATTCATGGTATCTTTCCTTGTGTCCGTCTGATTTCAATGAATTGCTTCTGAAGTCCGTGAAACTAAAACTGGTCTTCAACAAAAGGGTCAAATTTTTGAACAGCATACTCAAGGACGTACAAGCTGGTGTCAACCTTGACTCTTTCGAGTCATTAATCAACATTTTGCTACTAGGTTCCGTCCTTCCTGGCCCGAAGTCTAGTTTGTCCGAATTCAGTGCTCGCCATCTTGACGATACATATAAAAGCTTGGTCAACATGCGCTCTAAGTGTATCAACGAGCACACTTTGGCTCGTTTCCGCACGTTGTATCGAAAGTTCTTCTTCGCAGCTATCGTTTCCAAGCCACAAATTTATGTTCCTCTTTTTGTCAACATATTCAAGTCACAAGTTCAAAACGTCGAGCAAGTGTTTGAAAGCACATCAAACATAGAAAATGTTCAAGAACTACTTGATATAGTGAGGTCATTATCTATACGTCCCAAATACTCGGATGCAATGGAGGCTATAATTAAAAAAATCAGCCCTCTCTTGATGATTTTGATGAATGAAACTACTAAAGTTTTGTCTCGAAGACGGAAAATTTTGCTTCCTGAACCGCTGTGGAAGTCTGAAACTCTTGCGGTATCCAAAGCACCTTCACGGACTGCTTCTTACTCCCAAAACAAAACAAATGAAAAAAGCATACTGGACCTGGACGGTTTGATTGAAAACATCCTTCGATTAACCTTCAATATTTACACGGCGACTCCATCTACGTACATCGACATAAAAACTTCTCTTCCCACTGATGAAATGTTGGACATAGTTGGAAAGGCACTCACTCCGTTGCATTTAGCATTTCACTTACCACCAACAGATGTCAAGGCCCCTCTTTTGAGCTCAGCATGTGCACTTTGTACAAGAATTCTCAGGACGAATGATGCGGCTAAAGTGTCCGAAGAAACACATTTTGTGACCATGATGTTTTCCAATGAGATCATTAACTCTTTATGTGAAATGATGTGCAACGTCTCGGACCCTCTTTTCAAGGAGTACTTTGTTTTTCTTGAGGGATTTCTTGAAGCAAGGCATAACTTATTTTCGAAGTTTCCAAACAATAAGTACTTCGTCAACAATAGCGCTCTCCAAAGCTTCGGTAATGTTCGGACTGCGTTAGATAAATTGTTGATGTTATACCTATGCACACATGATTCCCAATTTTTTAGCCTACTCAAGAGTTCAAACAAAGCACATAGACTTGAACTGATTCAAGAAGTTGGCCGCAATCTGGGCTTTGAAAGCACTATTGCAGAATCTTTTAGAGATGTGTTAAAGGAGGAGAACGCTTTTACATCGTTTGTGTCGCTACAAAAAAAGTTGAGGAACATAGTGATGACCTCGAAACCGACAAAGGGTTTAGTCGAAGCTTGGATTTTCATTTATCATAGATGGCTTGATATTGTTGACGATAAATGCAAACTCACCGAAGAAAGATACACTTTCAAGCATTATTCCGAGTTCTTGGGAAGCACGTCTGGCTGTTTCTTAAAAGACAAGAGTTTGAACAATGAAGGCAACGAAGACATATTAATACTTATATCTTCATTCTATGATGATGCTCTTGATCTTCTCAAGTGTGAGGAGTCCTTCATCAGAGTGGTTGTTCGTGATGCATTGTCGGCTGTGTCTCATTCTGAAGTCGATATGATCATTTACAACAAATTGATGCTTCGCATCAATAACTACAAGCAACAAGACCTTGTTTCCGACGAGTCTATTTTATTTATCGAGGAGAGCATTTCCATTTTCACTGCCTTATTGAGTAACAAGAATGATGGTGCAATATTCATGGCAGCTTTACTTCCAGAAATTTGCTCGCATTTTTCAGATTTTATTGGAACAGTTCCTCAATTGGTTGACAAAATCAAGCTAAAGCTTCGATTTTGCAAATTGATGTCCGTGATATCCGCTGATAAAGAACGTCTCGGTATATTGGGTGCATACAAACTCAGAAACGTTTTTGCAAAACTAATATGCGAATGGCTAGACCTTGCTACATCTTACGGTGAAGATTCGTCAAATCGTGAGATTGTAAGTGCACAAAGCAGCAGAGCTTCAGACGTTGAATTTTTACAAGTCGAGCTTGCTACTGAATGCTCAAGGTGCCTAGAGTTACAATTGAGCTCATTAGTTCTTAGCGTCCCTGATGGGACGAAGGATCAAAATTTGAGACAGGCTCAGGAACTAGTGTTTTCTAGCTACTTCTCGTTGTTTTACAAACTATTACAAAAATACAACGCGAAGAACCCGTCTCTTTTGATAACGATCTCGAAATTTAAGCTTCAAACAATAACAGATCATGTCTTGAAGGCGATTTCCAATATGCTCGAAGCTAATTTCGACTCAGGGTTAAAATTTGCTCTTCCATTGGGATTTCATGATGACAACAAGATTAGAAGATTTTTCTTGGAAATTTTTGCCACAACGATTTCAGCCAAAAAGATCGAAGAAGAAAGAGAGGAGTTTCCAGATGATGTCATTTATGGATTGTCCGAAATACATTTGCTATACGGAGCTGTTGCTGCTGTTGCATCACCTACAGAGCATAATCTTCTTGCGACCTCACTTAACGGTTTATTCGGCTACACAATGCGTCTTGACAAGCTCTTTGTCACACTTTTAAACTCTGAGATTGATCATGTTTCTCGTGCATCTGATATATTTCGTGGAAACTCGACTTTAACTCGTCTCATGTCCATTTTTGCGAAAGAATATGGTACTCCGTATCTCTCCGTTGTTCTCAGGCCCTACGTTGAAGAAATGGCTGAAAAAAATGTTGTGTTTGAGGTCGAAAAGAGCCTGAGCGAAGAAGATGTTTCCTTGTTTCTCGAGTATTTACAGAAATTGGTCGACCGACTCATGACATCAATGCCTTGGGTCCCAGAGTCTTTCAAGTTTATCTGTTCGGAAATCTACAAGTGCGTCGGTAGAAAGTTCAAAGATGCTTCTTTGATTGCCGTTGGTTCGTTTTTGTTTTTGAGATTTTTTTGCCCTGCTATTGTGAGTCCCGAGTCTTTTTTTGATTTGACATCAATCAGTATAAAAGTCAAACGGTCAATGATTCAAATTGTTAAGGTGATCCAGTACATGGCCAACGGGTCGATTTCAAATTTAAAATGGCCATCTCTCACGGGTAAATTCGATGCTGTCAATGAAATGAATTCACAGATCTTCAAGTTCATTGAGAACATTGCTTTGGGACAAGATATATCAGAATATGCATTTCATCGTTTGACCCTTAAGCCTGTGACCAGCTTGCGATACGTTCACAAGTTCATATACACATACTTCGTTGATATCCGGCGTGAATTTATGCTTCTGGATTTCTCTAATGATCTTCAAGGGTTGCATGAAAAAACAATAATATGGAGAAAACTTGACAGTATTATGTCAAAGCTCGGGAACCCCAAACTGTCCATTTCACTTCAAGGATCAAAATCTTTTAAGTCACTTGATACACAGTCTAATATTGGCAGTACTCAATTTGCGGAGTTTATGGCAAAAATGTCAGCCAAGAACATCGAGACTTCTGTTGACTCGCCAGTCGTTTTAAACACAGTGTCCCATGATGGTGTTCCGATGATTGTAATCAATTTCAGGCATATCAAAGATATTGGTTACGATATAAGCACTTTTGTGTACCTCATTTTGGAGAACTCAAGTCAGATTTGGAATCACAACTTCTATTGTGTCTATGATTTCACTCAGTTCTTTTACATGGGAATAATAGGTATGAACTTTGTGAGTTTGATGAGAAATTATGCTCCTAAAAAGTTTTTCACCAATTGCAGGAAAACAGTTTTCTACAACTTGCCTCGTGCCTCCAATCTCAAAATTGTCGAAGCTTTATGTTCGTTGAGGGAGGAAGATGTTCGTCAGCCTTCAGTCTACTTGTATTCGGAGCAAGACAAGCCAGAAATCATCAAATCATTGCGCCTAGATGAATCCATATCCTCGATTCCTCGAAACGTCAAATTGATTTGTAAGTCTTGCAAATTGTATGATGAAAACACACAGTCATTCACCAGGGTTACAATCAAACTAGGAAGACTGTGGATTCTGTTGTGGTTTAACAGAGTGAAGTTCGGCAATGAATATACCGTTACAGATAGTGTTGCACCATCAGAGGTTATCAAATTGACTGATATGACCAAGTGTGAAATTTCGAGAAAGAGCGGAGAAGAGAATGAGTTTACTTTGTATCTCAACAGATATAACTATCAAATAACGTTAGTTACACCACAGCGGCTGGAAATATTGAGATACTTATATTTTGCCATGCTTCGCTCAGCAAAATCTTCCAGTGATGTGGCATCGAATTCCAGCAAGTTGAAGATCGAAAATTCCAGACGTTTTGGTATCATTTCGAACATGATGTTCCATGGTTTGCTCAGAACAGACGAAGATGTTAGAAGTACAGCATCCAAGTTAATGAGATCTTTCTGCTTCTATTTCGATGTGAATCCCAAACGACACACAAATTTGAATATTGTTACATTCCCCGTGGACATGACTGAATATGTTTCCTCGTTTTCTCGGGACCTTGCCAGTGTTTATCTGGGGCGTGCCCGCTATTTTCTAAGTGCTTTTTTCGCCAATTTTGAAAAACTTCCCGAGAATCTCAAGGCTTCCGGAATAATGTATGCATCACCATGGGTGATTGATCTCCATGAACATTATTCAAACGGAAGTGATGGATTGGAGGCTTTGGCTGCAACGGTGAGACAATTGTGCAAAATTACTCTTGAGAACAAACACTTGATACCTTTGCTCAAGGTGAACATTTGGGACGAACTTTTTCAAGACATGAAGATGACAAGTATTCTAGTCGAAGAATTGGTTGTGGTTGCCATGGAAAATGCTACTGAAAGAGAAAAGTGGGATATCATTATATCATTGTTCTCACCAAGTGTCGAACTATGTGGTGAAATTGTTTCCAGATTGAAGGATTGCATCGCAAAAACTCTCTCCAGTGACTCTGAAGTTGCAGTGCAAAGCAAGATTTTGGAAATCACCATTTTGGTTAAGATTTGCGCAACGCTATTCTTCAACTCGAAAGTGTTCAGCTCAATGTATTTGCTGGACGTGTTTATGTTCTGCACTCTTTTCATTGACAGATCAGAGCTTGAATTTGGGTATGACCTTCAAAGGCTCATTATCAGTACTATTCAATCCTTTTATCTCAAGAGAGGTTTGAGTTCCTCACAGCGCTCGTTGATTGAGAGTACGGTGAAATACTTCAGTGGACAACGAGCAAAAATGTTGTTTGGATTGACATTCAAGGATCGCGTCAGTCATAGTGGTAGCCCCAACTACGAAAAAGCGGTCTCATTCGAGCTACTCTGTGACTACTTGCTTGACTTCATTTCACAAATAGGTGATGCTGAAGAAAAAAAGTTTTGGGTATCCCGGTGGGCCTCGCTTGCAAAAGATATTGCTTTCAGCAATTCAATCTTTCAAAGAAGGGCCTATACTGTTGTCTGTATCTTGGCACGAGCCGGCATTAGTGACTCAGTCGGTGGAAGATTTATGGAGATTCTTACCAGCCACTTTTTTGATAGCCCAGAATCTTTCTTTGAGAGTGCAATAAGTCTTTGCCTGTTAAAGAAGGGCCTTGCAAAAGACTCCGTATACTTGCCACTTTTGGTTTGGGTAAATGTGGGATCACTTCACCTGTCATTCGCTCCTATATACCAAGCAAGTGTGTCTTCCTTGGCAGACAGTGCTGTTGAAATGATCAACGACGATTCGTTTACGGACCGAGTGTTTTCTTTGAGACCAAGCCTCGAACCACTCATGGGATTGCTCGAGAATCGAATAGATGCAAGGATTTACAGAGAAAATTATGAGTTTGTGTTTCTTAGTCTATTCTCCAAAGGTTTGACCATGTCACAATTCAAACACACGTCCGTGAATGCAATCAAAATTGTCTTGAGAGAGAAGCTTTTGAAAGAGAACTATAGCTCTCTCCTGGATTTCGCGTCCGACGACTTCGTTATTGCATATGTTCTTATGTTTTACTTAGCCACTACCGACGCGGAATATCAAGAGTTTCTTGTTGCTAATAACGTGAGCCATCTCAGGTGTTTGGCAGCAGAAAATGATAGGCTCCCTGAAGTCTTCAAGAGCACAATCTGTGCGGGTTCGGTCAAAGCACAATATGCATTTATTCTTGCAGCACACGTCTTTGTGAGGGATTCTGATAAAGGTTTCAGATTAAAATTTATCAACCTTTATCAGTTGATACTAGCCCATCTGAAAAAGCTAGCTCTAATAGTTTACCATCTAGTTGGAGACGTATTGAAAGATACATATGTCAGTTCAGCATCTGTATCTTTAACTGAGGACATTTCCAACTTGCTATTAGAAGTTGTTACAGACCCTGACTACAATCCCGAAGAAGGAAGAAATGAGGTTTCAAAATTGCTCGAGAAGATTTCTTGCAGCAATTTGGACAAAGTGGGTAAGTTCTATCTGTTAAAAGACCCTGAAGAAGCTGTTCGGAGAATGATTCTTGTTCGCCAGTTCTTCTACAGAAGTTTGTGTAATGTTGTTGATGGGCAAAAGCTAGAGAAATACTAAATAGTCATTAGAATGTATATTGTCTCGTCGCTACTTTTATTACTTTATAGTCGTGTGTTAAATATTAGTATCGAAGCTTCTTTGAGCGAAGCGAAAAAGTGCCATGGTTGCCTGAGCATCTTCGACCGAGGAGTGTTGACCGTTCTGAATATCTAGTTGAAAATAATGAGCACAAAGCTTTCTTAAACTTGGAGGCCCTCCACCCGCATGTGCACGGAACTCCGGTACCGTGGATGTGTCTTTTATCATATTTCTAGGAACCTTGAGGTTTAGAATTTTTAAATCGTTATGCACTGCGTGACCCACAACGATCTTATGCTTTATGATTTCCAGGGTTTGCTTTTGTGCTTCATCAAAGGTTATTGCGTCCTTCATGTCCTTTGGTGTAATACCTGAAACCCAAGTTCTCCAGTCTGTGACACGTTCCCTCGGCTTCACGTAAACGTCTAGAAGCACGACTCCAAAGTAATTTACTATAGACACGCGGGCTAACTCATTTCTATCATCGGAGCCAACCCCAACGAATTCGCAGTCAATAGCCACATATTTCCTCGCGTTCGATTTCTTGGAGTTCGGATAATCAGGTACCGTTTGCGGGCTTGTTTGATCTATTTGTATTTGGGATGTAGACGGTGTGGTCCATAATGCAAATTCTAGAGGCGAAAACTTCTTTTGAGTGGAAGACTTGACATCCGCCAAAAGCTGTAGATCATTGTGCAGGTTGCCGGTTGCCGTTTCCTTCCTCGAACGACGTTTGGGCCTTTTCTTTTCGATCCCTTTACCCCCTATCTTGGAGCTTAAAGCTTTCCAGTTCAGGGAAAGAGACATAATGATAAACAATTTTTGTGCAGTGCATCGCTGCGAAGACCATCGCAAAATTCCCCCACAATATCTGATAGCTGCAACTCTCGCGCGCTTTATGTGTTCGACAAATTATACAACTGCATCACCCACCTAATCTTTTCCACAATCTCGTCACACTGTGCCTCAGTCTCAGACTCCAAGTCGTATTTTTTCCTGATCAGCTGTTCTTTTCCTCCTTGCTCAGTCTCTTTCTTGATAACGATTTTGAAATGTGTGGGGTTCTTGCTCTCTTTGTATTGCTTCACTTTAACAATTTGCGAAATGTGAAAGGAGCTGGTCTTGAGAATTGTATCGTTGTAGTACTTTGCATAGTTGTAATGATGCAAATAGTAGTGGTGGTGATGGCCACTTTGGCCACCGCCTGCGAAAGAGCTTTCCTGTAATGTGTTTTTCCACGTAATGTCATCGGTTGGTGCCAAGTGAATGTAATCGCCGTCGATGATCAAAGACTTTTCAATTCTGTTAAGCAAGGGAGCTTTTTTGCGGTACACTTTCCACTTAAAGTATATGGTACTCAAACTCGTTGGAAGATGCTGGTTGTATCCATGGATGAGCTTACCGATGTTGACCAATGGCTTCTCTTTGCCGAGGTCCTCAACCGTTTCATTTCGAGGTTTGACGTGATCATTTGTACGCCCTTTATTGACAGAAGCATCTTCAACGCTAGGATTTCTCAGATTCTGGATCTTTGGGTCCAACTGTGTTGTCATAGGAGTGATACCGCTTTGCATGAACCCAGAAGTTGGGGTAATTCCAACATCAGGATAGAAGTTTTTTGGTCCAACATCTAGCATAGATTTAACCGGTCTCTTTCTAGCTGGCTGCATCTTGAACACGGTCGTGTTTAATTCTGAAAGGGTTTGTGTGTTCTGTAAACGGCCATTGAATTCACCAAATGATTCAAGCGTTTGTATGCTCTCATTCGTGAGACCCACACCGTCTGCAGAGAGCTCGAACTTCGTTGGATCGAGCTCATACTGTTTGCAAACCAATTCGAGCAATTCACCAACTTGTGTATCTGCTGCTACAAAAAAACTCATGACTTTCATTGGGGAAAAGGAGGGTATGTTCCCGACTTTCACCTCAATGCTCTTGCCGTCAGGAACAGACAGTCGCAACGTCTCGTAATTATCCTTCACATGTGCCTTTTGTGAGGACTGCTTCTCAAAAATCTCAAAATTATGTCTAAGGTCTGCGGGAGTTGGTGTTAGTTTTTCGTTTTTTGCAGCCTCTTGTGGGTTCTTCACTTGACAAAGTGCGAGATACTTGGGACAGTTATAAGACGCCATTAAGCGCGTTCTATCAAGAACACCGAAATTAGAGTCATAAAGTTCACCATCGTCGTCTGTTAGTTCTAGCCTCCAGTTGTTCGGGTTCATTGAAGCCTTGTTGTTTTCAAAAATGGTATTTTCCGGCTGCTTAGACAAGTTCAAAAGTATGTACCCAATACAATCGAAGACAGATAGAGTACTCGCGATAGGCAAGTCTTCAAAAGTGGGTTCCGTATCTGGAGGGATGTAAACATTTATGAGGGCCTTACGAGCACCCTCCGGTAGCTCAACTTCGTCATATGCAAAATAGCTCAATGGGTTCAGGTTTGAGGAAGTATTCCTTGACTGGATAATTGTGCTTAACATAGACTTTGGAGCTGTTGCACTTCGAGTGACTGTATCATACCGCTTTGTGAAAGTGAAGGATGGACGCTTTTTCATGAATTGAGGAGTTTTGTTGCGTTCCAGGTATTCACTCGCAAAGGTCGGACCTGACGAGTCTTCCAGAAGACTTGGCAAGATGCTTTGTTTAGTTTTGCTGAGCACTGAAGACCCGGGTCTGCGTTTTTTGTCCTTCTTAATCCCAGGGTCATCCCGCAAGACAGGTGTTTGCGGAACAGTATAGTCGTACATAATGTCTGGACTGATGTCCACAAGAGAGTCAGTCAATATGTCAGTAAACGCCGAATCACTGGACTCATCTTGTGAGTTCAAATCATTCCTCTCTTCATTTTCCAAAGTTTCAGAGTCACTGTACTGTTCGTCGGTTGAATCTCGACTTTCATTTTCTTCGCTTACGTCAAGCGAGCTTTCTGCAGCGTTCGCATTAGCCGCATTTTTAAAGTTCTCTGGGGGTTCCTTGAACGGAGATCCCAGAACTGCACTCTCAGAGTCGGAGTCCTGAGAGAAGGAATTAGCGTTTTTGGTGAACAACTTTGTGATCGCGTTCATTTTCTTGGATTTGACCTCCTCTGTCTTCTGCTCTTGAGGAGCTTCCACTGCCAATGTTGTGTCACGGAAGTCAGGAGATTCCATCCCGGATTCACCGACTAATGAGGTAGGATCTTTTCCTTTTGATGCGGTTGAGTGCCTATTTCTGCGCCGCCCGCTGTAGAAATTTCTACCGTTAGCCCTCGATGATTGCCTTCTGTGACTTCCAGACTGCACAAGCAAGGGACTTCTGTTCGGAAATGGCAATTCAGCAGGAATAGGAGGGCTGGAAGGTTGGAAGTTGCGGAAATAAGTCTCGTTGTAAGCATTGTGAAAGGGCCCGAGCTGCATTGGCCTGATGATTCGGGAGGACGGGTCGTGAATGCCATCAGTGGTTGCCAAATAGAAGGTTCGCTGGTAAGCTATGAGCTCCGAGGGTTCAAAGGAAAATGACATTGTTACTCTGGACTACTTCTTCATCGAACTTGGTATATGTATCCGTTAGCTGTTGGGACGGTTAGTACGTGTTGCACGTTATCGCGGATCGCGCTCATGTTCCTGCTGTGCACAACTTGTATGGGGGAGATGCTTGTGTGCTGCAAAAGATACATGGGCACCTCAGCTGTAATGAAAACAGTCAGCAGGAAAGAGAAAATTTGTCCAACTACAGAGTAGTCTATTTATTCAGTAGAGCACTAAAAATCCGAACAATTCTTGTCTTAAGAATATAGTCTGCGGAACCCGAGTCTGCGCTTTTACGAACTTCATATTCCAGTTTGGGACGGGCGTGTGTTATTAGGCAACTGTAGGGTTTTGAGTTTAGTATTCTTGTCCGGCTAAAACCCGTGAATTTTCTAGCTCTTTCGTTATTTTGGACATTTTTTTCTTGGTGTGTTATTTTTACTTTAGGTGAAGTTTGCACCCGCAGCATACAAGAACAAGGCTGTGGGAACCACGCGCCAGAAGCTTGCGAATTGCAGAATGAAAAATGGACGCAAAAAGTCTCTAAGGAAACCTAGAGTTCCGGCTACTAAATCTCTTCGTCGCTCTTGCCATTCAGCTTTTGCATGGCCCTTTTCTTCGTTGCACATTTCTGTTATCATACTGACTGCCGCAGCCTCGCTCGCAGGCATGCAAATTATCTGCGACAATCCTCCTTGCGTACCATACAGGAGCTACCAGCAAGATCAGTCCTGGATGAAGGCTAAGCTCGAACAAAAGCAGAGGTAAACGGATTCCATCCCGAAGAAATCCGTCGTGCGCAAGACTTTAGGCTCCACTACAGACAATCGTGCCATTCCTTTGTTCCCCCGCCATATCTCGCATCTTTCCCCTCTTTTTACATACATCGGCAGCCCTTTACTCAATCAGGCTACAAACAGCCCAGAACTGCCTCTCGGTTAGACAACACCTGGCCCACGTCGCAGACACCACCTCCTAGGAATTTTATGAACTCAGCCAAAGCCGGAACACTGGATCACAATGCTGTCTGACTCCACTGCCAATGGCCATCCCAGTTCTCCGAGCTTGTCGGAGGAGATTAACGACATTTACAGAAACTACACCTCCCGGCATGACAGCTTGAGCGATAGTCACTCCCTAGATTCCGACTCTAACGAGCCCGCAGTCGACATTGAACGTACATATTTCGACAGACCCCCCATACTGCAAGATACAGCATCACTGCCACATTTCACTGGCGACGAGGACGCACGACCGGTCTTCGGGACGCCCCACTCGAACTCGTCCTTTGACTTCACGGTCGGCAATAGCAGCTTGAACAACAACTCCTCCTTGAATGTGCTTCTTGATACACCATCGGAGACAAAAAACCAATTCATATCCACGGACGACATCACGGACGGCGCTCGCCTGCGCCAAGCATTGAATATCCAAAACGAGCAGGCAATGAACACCGGTGACAGCATCCCAGGATACGGAAAGTATGACGTCCTTACCAAGGCCGCAACTAAGGGAGAGACCGACTGGTCTGAAAAGGGAGCTGCTCTGGCCACTATATCAACTGACACTGGTGTAAAGGTCATCCGCAGAACTGTGAATGATTTTGAGTTTGGAAGAGACTTGGGTGAAGGCTCCTACTCCACTGTGGTCTTAGCCACAGACAAGGTCACTTCAGTGCAGTATGCGGTTAAGATCCTAGACAAGCGTCATATAATTAAGGAGAAGAAAGTGAAGTATGTCAACATCGAGAAGCATGCCCTCAACAGATTGAGCCACTCAAACGGCATTATCTCGTTGTTCTTCACTTTTCAAGACAAAAACTCTTTGTATTTTGTTCTTGACTTCGCCTCCAACGGAGAATTGTTGGGGCTCATCAAGAAGTACGGAACCTTGAATGAAGATTGCACAAGATATCTTGGTGCTCAAATTCTAGATGCAATTGCTCATATGCATGCCAACGGTGTGATTCACAGGGATATCAAGCCTGAAAACATTTTATTGGACGACAAGTTCAGAATCAGAATCACCGATTTCGGAACCGCTAAGTTATTAGAAAGGACCAAAAATGATGACACTGGGGTCGAGGAAGATTATCCTCTCGACGTCAGGGCAAAATCTTTTGTTGGCACCGCAGAGTATGTTTCACCTGAGCTTCTCGAAAACAAATACTGTGGGAAACCTGGCGACATTTGGGCATTCGGTTGTATTTTGTACCAAATGATTGCTGGTAAACCTCCTTTCAAAGCTGCTAATGAGTATCTCACTTTCCAGAAAATTACGAAGTTGCAATATGCATTTAGCGCTGGATTTCCTATGATTCTCAGAGACTTGATCAAGCAGATTTTGGTTTTGCAACCCTCACGCCGTGCGGTGGTAGATCAAATCCAGAGCCACCATTTTTTTGCGGAATGTAATTTCGATGATCCTGCTCTGATTTGGGAAGCTGAAATCCCCCCGATCAGTCCGTATAAGATGAACGCTAAGTCAATGATGAAAATGCCGACTACTCCAGTGAACAAGCCTTCGGAAAAACCTAAACGGCCAAAAAGTCAGCCCAAGAAGACCACACAGAAACGTGCAATCAATGACACCAATGGTTCCAAGAATTTTTCCCCAGCGAGCGTTGCAGCCTATGTTCTCCACAAGGATGAGGAGGAACCTGAGGCTGAGGTCACTACACCTAAATCATCAACCCGACCACGCAACAACGGAAGCTCTGGTGGCCACTCCACTCATACACCTGAATACATTCCTGGAACGAACATTTTGAGACCTCGGATCCATACGATGCCCTCTTATTCTGTTACGACATCTTCCACGTCTTCGAAAAGCGAACGAGAGCAACCGAAAAAACCTGTCTCGAAAGTCATGGAAGTCACTCCTTCAACGGCAGTAGAAGCGGCTTGGAAGCAGTTTTTGAGCCCGTCAGAGAGAGTCATAAACGTCGGCCTGGCTATAGTCAAAAAAGTGCCAACTGAGTTTTTTGAAAAGAAAAACAAGGGGCTTATTCTTGATGCACCTTTGGGACTAAATAATAAGTTACAGTCCATGTCTCAACGGGGTGGCTCTCGGTCTATGTTGACGCAAGTTGTTCAAGGCAGTCGGTTGAAAGATGCTCAAGAGCCGAAAGTCCCACTAAGGGAGAACGATGTTATCACGTATCATTTGAAAGACGATAACACAGAGCCAGACAAACACGTTGAGGATGAAGACGACAAAAGCTCCTTGTCGCACAATACCGCAAAGTTGGGAAAGCTGATCTTCAAAAAGTTGTTGCCTACCAATGAAAGAAAAGACGGCACAACGTCAACATCTGAACTGACAAACTCCAGCACTGCTGATAGTACAAAAGCAATTGAAGTTCTAGACAAAGCAAGAACGTATACGGTTTTGGTGAGTACTCATGGAAGGACATTGCTCTTTTTGAGAGACGATCAAAAGGCTGATTATAAACTTGTTTGCGAGATCAAGTTGAGCCATCCGGCTATTCAATTGAAAGAGGTTATCTCAAACAGCAACAGTAAGTTTGGAAAAATGATCCCTGCAACTGGCGTATTTGCTATTGTTGTGCTGCACAGCACGTTTGTCTTTGAGGCAGAAAAGTATGAGATTTCTCAATGGACTGAAGCCTTAGCGAAGGCCAAATTAAACCAGTACGAGCGAGAGAGAGAAGAAGAAGCGAAGAATTCGAGAGAGAGTACACATGTGTCGTCAAGGTTATTAGCCTCTCCATTTGGGTCTCAGAAAAAGAAGAACCGTGCTCCCGACTCTTCTGGAAGTCCAGACCCCAACAAATACAGTCAGCCAAAGCCTTTACCGAAGGAACCAGCTCCACGCCATCCGGACAATAGACATGATTCACGGGGCCACCATTCGGAGACTGTCAAGAGAAAGCCTCCACCGATCTCTGCACCTACAAGCCCCGATTTAGGCGCTTCCGGATTGATTAGGGGACGTGAACACGGCGATGGAGGGACGTTGCATGCGGCACAGCTAGCAGTGATGAACAGTCCCACTGTTCATATGCCAGAGTACAGGCGTTCGAGCTTTTCAAGAGACAAATCGAGGGATAAAGCCAACAGTCCCAATACTACTACTAAAATCCGGCAGAGTTCTCAAGAAGGAGCCAAGATTACATCCATGAACTCTAAGTTCCTTGCTAGAAGCAGAGGAAAGAAGTGATTATCCGTATCAGGTTAGTTATGAAACCAGGACTTCTCAAAATGAAGGGGAACCTTTGTTGTTGCCCCGAATTAAAATATAGAATGATAAAACTACGCCAAAATACACTCAAATAAACGGAATAACACGCATGCATTGTTTTGCCCGCTGATCCCGTCGGGTGATTAAGTTTAAGAGCATAGCTTCCAATAAACCCATGACTAGGCAGTCACGAACGTCACGTGCTCACATTTGTGCCAGTCGCGGCCAAATGTGCTAACAGCGCACAATGTGCCGCCATCGCCATTCGTTCACCACACAACATGCCTGCATGTGAGCAGGGGAAATTTTCGCTTCTCAAAATTTTTTAATCAGTGTTGGATTCCTAGAGTTACACACATCACAAGGTTAAAATGGCTAAGTTCATCAAATCCGGTAAAGTTGGTATGTAAACCCCAGCCTATATCAGTCCATTCGATTCTACATGCTTCTTTATTTGCCGCAGGCATTTTCCAAAGCAATGAGCCCGTTTCCAGAGGGCAGTTTGAAACTTCGTTGTCATCTTGAATGTGCTCCACTTCAAGAAAGCCCAGTAGTAGATACTGCCATCTTGCAAGAAACGCATACTCAAATGTTTCAAGATCATTGTTGCGTTGAAATAAATGTGGCAACAGAATCAGTGGAGATCCAAAGTGATTTAACGTGGAATACTAACCCCTCTAGCTATCGTCACCCGTGGTCGTTTCGCTGGTAAGAAGGTCGTCGTTGTGAGACCACACGACGAAGGTACCAAGACTCACGCATTTTCTCACGCCATTGTTGTTGGTGTTGAGAGAGGTCCTTTGAAGGTGACCAAGGCCCACAGCGAGAAGAAGGTTGCCAAGAGAACCAAGGTCAAGCCATTCGTCAAGGTGGTCAACTACAACCACTTGATGCCAACCAGATACTCATTGGACGTTGAGGGATTCAAGAATGCTGTCACTCCAGACTCTTTGACCGAGCCATCCCAGAGAGAGGAGGCTAAGAAGGTTGTTAAGAAGGCCTTGGAAGAAAAGCATAAAGCAGGCAAGAACAAGTGGTTCTTCACCAAACTCAACTTCTAATCCCATTTTATAACCTCGTATAACGTGTAATAAAACTTCTGCAACGGATAGACGCTTTTGGCTGGAAGCAATGTACTGCTACAAAACTGTATAAGAAATGGAGTGTTATTAGCGGCGCAAGGCTAAGTATATTCACGGAGACGTCTACTTAAGGCTGATCGCTACTGTTTAGTGAGGCTCGCTCTGTTCTCCTGTTGGGCCGGGAGGTGGACATGGGCATATCAGCACTAAAATATTTCAAGAGCTATTTGAAGTAAAGTCTGGAAAAAATTTGCCGTAGGCAAACAAAGAAAACAGAAGTGCCGGTCCATTTTCTGGCTGATTTCTATGCCCTTTGTCGATTGTCTAGGTAGCCCGAGATATGACTCCTCTGCGAGATGGCGCACGGTGGTCGCGGCGAAATCCTTCATCATCAGCTGACAGCCCAACTAAAACCAGTGAAAATGGCCGAATCTGCTGACGTTTCGAAACTAAAAATCGAGGAACAGACTGCTCACGCACAGAAGGTGACGCCATGGGAAGTAGAGGGCGCTGTTGACGAGAATGGGCTTTCTCAGGGCATTGACTACAACAAGCTTGTGGAGGCCTTTGGAACGAAATTGATCACCAAAGAAACTTTGGCTAGGTTCACTCAAGTCACTGGCCACGAGCCCCACCCCTTCTTAAAAAGGGGTGCTTTCTTCTCAGAAAGGGACCTTGAGAAGATCTTGGATCTTTACGAGCATGGTGAGCCGTTCTTTCTCTATACGGGGAGAGGGCCTTCGTCCGACTCGTTGCACTTGGGCCATATGATTCCTTTTATTTTCACCAAGTGGTTACAAGATGTTTTCGATGTGCCATTGGTTATTGAGTTGACTGATGACGAGAAATTCTTGTTCAAGCAGAAGTTGACCATTGAGGATGTGAAGAAGTTCGCCAAAGAGAATACCAAAGACATCATTGCGGTTGGCTTCGACCCTGCGAACACTTTCATTTTCTCGGACTTGGAATACATGAACCCGGCGTTTTATGAAAATGTCGTGAGAACTTCCAGACAGATTACCCTCTCCACCGCAAAGTCTGTTTTTGGCTTTCAGGACTCCGATTGCATTGGGAAAATTCACTTCGCCAGTGTCCAGATTGCCACAGCCTTCCCCTCGTCCTTCCCCGACGTGCTTGGGTTGCCTCCCAAAACCAGGTGCCTCATCCCATGTGCCATTGACCAAGATCCATACTTCAGAGTGTGCAGAGATGTTGCAGAAAAGTTGAAGTTTTCAAAGCCCTCGTTGATTCACGCAAAGTTCTTCCCTGCTTTGCAAGGTGCATCCACCAAGATGTCCGCTTCGGACACCACAACCTCGATCTTCATGGATGACACTCAGAAGCAGATTCAGAAAAAGATCAACAAGTATGCGTTCTCCGGAGGAAGAGCAACCTTGGAAGAGCACAGAGAGCTTGGTGGAAACGTCGATGTGGACGTGGCCTACCAATACCTTTCATTTTTCTTGGACGATGACAAGAAGTTGGAAGAGTTGGCTACGGCTTACTCGAAGGGTGAACTTTTGTCGTCCGAAATGAAGAAAGAATGTATATCGGTCTTGCAGAAGTATGTTGGAGAGTACCAGGAAAGGAGACTGAAGGTCGACCAGAGTGTGTTGGATTCGTTCATGAAGCCACATAAGTTGGTATACGGACAGAAGCAAAGAAAGGTGCCGGTGAAGGAGAGGTCTAAGCCATCCAAGAAGTAGAAGAGCTATGTACATTGTTTCTTCAGCCACCGTCAATACATTCCACAATCAGAATAGCTTTTTGACATTTTGTAACACAACCATGAGTCTGTCAAAGTCGTCGGACCTGGTTTCGTCTTTGGGCCCGAACCACCGGGATGCAAGGCTCAAGATCACGTTCCTGGGCTCGCCCAGCTGTAGAATCACCTTGCCAATCTGGCTGGCTACCACCTGGAGCTTCAAGTTACCGGGATCGCCCATTAGCGTGACCGGTTCGGCCCCGAGACTTTCTTCATCCTGTATATTTTTGTTGACGGTTTGCAGAGTGAGTAGCGGAATGTCGAATGTCGAGTCTATTACGTCGTTGACTAGAACGTTAAGGATGTATTTGTCGGCGAACGAAATTTTCTGAAAGGTCAATTCATCGCTACCAAATTTGTCACGAATCTCGACATGTAGACCCGCACTTTCGTCGGGTTGCATCGTGCTCCAAGTATGAGGCAGTGTATGCGTTCCTTTGAGTATGTCGTAGTTGATGCGCGCGAAGCCGAGATGCTCATATGCTCATTCTGGTCTAATGCGAGTACCGGTCAAAGCAGAGAGCGCAAAAAAAAAAAAAAAAACACTCGCAGTGGAGTCAAGCAACAAATATAATTATTTTGAATTACCAGCAAGACATACGCCGCCCTGACTTATTATTTCGAGTGGTTTCGGTTCTTTTATACTGTGTTACTCATGATGACATTCTCCCGGCCTGCGTTACTCATCGTGACTCGCGCTTAGTCAGTGCGCCTTTTCTTGCCTGGTTCCTGCCGATTCGCGAAGCCGTATAGATGGAAATTCTCGTCTCCACATAAATACTTGGGTAGGTCTGCCGCAAAAAATAAAACAACACCCCCACTTGCCAGAATGTCTGATTTCTGTACTGTCCCAGAGGCCATCGAAACTATCAAAAACGGAGAGTTCCTCGTTGTCATGGATGACGAGTCTCGTGAAAACGAAGGCGACATCATCATCGCAGCAGAAAAGGTCACCCAGGAGAAAATGGCCTTCATCGTGCGTCATTCGTCGGGATACGTCTGCTGCCCGCTCTCAACCGAAAGAGCAGATCAGCTCGATCTACAGCCAATGCTCAAGGACCGTACTGATAGACATGGTACGGCCTACACCGTCACATGTGATTTCGCAGATGGCACCACCACCGGTATCTCTGCTCACGACAGAGCTTTGACTGCGAGACTGTTGGCTGCTTCGAACAGCAAGCCGGATGACTTCATCAGACCCGGCCACATCTTGCCGTTGAGAGCCGTGCCCGGGCTTCTCAAGCAGAGAAGGGGTCATACTGAGGCTAGTGTCCAGCTTTGTGAACTAGCTGGTTTAGCCCCAGCAGCTGTGATTTGCGAGTTGGTGAGAGACGAGGATGGTTTGATGATGAGGTTGCCCGACTGCAAGGCTTTCAGCAAGAAATTTGGTATCAAATTAGTGACCATCGAGCAAATTGTCCAATATCTTCAATAGACTACATGTGTATAGACTCAGGAATGGGATCACCCTCATAGACCTTCTTTAACTGAACTTTTGTAGATCGTGAATTATGCAATAATATTTATGCAAGCAGTAACTGGACTTTTCTCTTGCCACTAACCTCATCCTTGACTGATTTGATATCGACCTCCACCTTGTCGAAAACCCCAATGACTCGTTTGTTTCCCTTCCGATCCGTGAACTTCAACTCGAACCTATCCTCGTCGTACACAGCAGTGCTTGCATCTCCCAACTGCTCCAACTTGATCAAACCTTCCACTCCAAACCTTGGCACAAGCACAACAATACCGTTGTTAAAGCATTTGATAGTGTAACCCTCTTGAGAAGACTCGTTGCTCTTCATCACCTGGCCAACGTAGTACTCGATACTTGCTCTGCCGGCAAACTGGGCATTTCTGTGCCTTCTGTTGATGTTCTTGACAATCAACTCCATCTTGTTCTTGTCTCTGTGGCTCACATCTAGATTCTCGTATCCAATAGCACCTGCAAGTTGACGATGAGCAACAACATCACAGTAACGTCTGATAGGGGAGGTGAAGTGTGTATAGATATCCACAGCCAAACCATAGTGCCGAAAATCTGGATAGCCGTACGAACCCGAGGAAAAGTACTCTGCGGCCATCATACACCTAGTCGACATTATACGAACAAGCTTGTTGAAGTATGGGTCGTCTGGGTCCTCACATCGATCGAGGGAATCAGCTAATGCTTTGGAAGACTCCAATGAAATGGACATGCCCGATTTTCTCACTCTCAACATTTCATTCAAAGCTTCGAAATTAGTGGCTGGTGGAGCAGCATGTCTTCTCAACATAGCAGTTTGTGGGAACGCATCGAAAATCTTTCTGGCCACAGAAATGTTTGCTAGCAACATGAACTCCTCAACCAAAGAGTTTGTGTCTAGTGCCTTTTTGATTTCAACTTCTCCGGGATCGGACGTCTCGCTGTCCATATGAACTTTGACTTCAGGAGAGGACAAATTCAAAGCACCTGCGTCTAACCGTTTTTGTTTTAGCTTCTTAGAAAGCGCCATCAAGATCCTTATCGAGGCTGTGAGTTCATCTTTCTGATTTGGGTCATCAATTCTAGCCTGAGCTTGTTCATAAGAAAAGGCTTCACGCGATTTGATGATGGATTTCATGAAGTCAACTTTGACAATATCAGCATTTTGATCCACTTCCCAAATCACAGAGAATGCGTACCTGTCAACATACGGCTTCAAGGAACATAAGTTTGTTCCGAGAAGCATTGGAAGCATGTCAATTCTCTTGTCCACCAAGTACACGGATGTTCCACGGGAAGCTCCTTCGTGATCTAGTGCTGTGTTTGGCTTGACAAAATGTGTTACATCAGCGATGTGGACGCCAACTTCAAAGTTTCCATTTGGCAACTGTTTAGCATGCAAGGCATCATCGATGTCCTGAGCACCAGGAGGGTCAATAGAGCAGACGAGCTTATCACGCAAGTCTTTCCTCTTTGCGAGTTGAGGATCACCGTTCTGCAAGTTTTCTGGAACAGTCCAGTTGTCGCCTTCCTCGGGGAGGCAGTCCAAAACGGCACGGGAAAATGGTCTGTATTCCACGTCATGCTCCAACAAAAGTGCTTCCCTTTCAGCCTCGACTCCCTCTATGGGTCCCAAGCTGCGAACAAAATGTCCCTGAGGATATTTCGAGTTGGAGGGCCATGCATCTACACTAACGACGATTCTCTGGCCCAAAAGATCCTTCGCCCTTCTGGTCTTGATTCTGAGCTTCGGAAGAGACTTGTCCATCAAAATCACAAAGCACGTCTTTGATGAGTTTCCTGAGTCTTCTTCTATTGAAACAGAAGAGGGGGAGATTTGTCCAACGTAATATCTCCACGATCTTCGGACAATTCCAACAACTCTGGCCGTGGGCTGTAAGCGCTTATCTCCCAGGGCAGATGTGGCCTTGAGTGCTTCCAGAGCAAGGACTCTGCGCTCTTTGTCAGATATGAGGGCAGTCTCAAATTCTTCGTCGGCATTGTCATTTTCCCCAAGTGTATCCTCTTCAACAATTGTGCTGGATGGCTCCCTCCATTTATCTCTTGGAAGCAATTCGACAACCACGGAGTCGCTATCGAAAGCCCTGTTCATGCTCGCCGTTCCAACAATGAGAAGCGGCTTCTTGAAAGCAGGAGTCAGCACGGTACCTTCTAAGAAATTGTATTCCGAGACATTCAAAATGCCTTGATAGAGAGTTCCGTTTCTGAGCCCCGCCATCGTTCTTGAGCTCGAATAGTACTCCGGAAAAGATATCTCGGAGCTGTTCTTGTCGAAGCTTTCGTTTTCTGTGGGAATCAAATCCTTGAGCTGATCACCGTTGGGGAGGCTCTCGACGTATTCCACGAGGCTTCTTGCATCTGTGCCTTCTTGTAAAGCTTTTGTTCGGTTGTCCCTGTCGTTGCATACAAGAACTATCTTAACCGGCGTTTTGGAGTTGTTTGTGTTCAAATGCTGGTCGTACCACCGGGCGCATTTCCGAATGGCTCTATCATTTCTGTCGTTGATCGACTCATCTTTCATCCTCTGAACGTACGTGTCTTCATGAAACTCGTTGTGGAAAACAACGAAACGTTTGTCGGCAGCTTTTACAAGCGCACGAAGCCTTTGGTATATGGGAAACGATCTATTCTTCACCTCCTCGAGGACAACTTGAGGCACGATCACGTCGTAGAAACACTCCAGGTGCTCCAACATATCAATGGCTTGTAGAACTACGTTCGTGTCAAGCACCACGTAGTGTGGCCCTCCACTCTGGAGCTCGAGTGGCAGGTCCAGCAAAATAAACTCCGGGAGTTTGCCATTCGCATCTGGCTTCACGGTGGTGATGCATGAGTTGCAAAGCTTCGAGTAACAGGGTATATCAGTACGGAGATAATGCTCCCTGACAATCTTAGTGCACCCGCCATTTCTAGACCTCACGAAGACTTTTTGGGTGACCGTGAGCCCGGAAGATAGTCTCTTTCTTTGTAACATGGTGCAAGGATTCAACCGTCTCAGCGGAGGCTCGAAAATTTACCCATCGTGAAGAGGTGTACACCCGTACATCCCGAGAGTAAATTAGCAGAGGTGGAACACGCACAAGGTGCAAGCCAGAAACGCCAACAGACCCTCATTCCAACCCCGGCTCGTGAACACAGAGCACATGAACCCTGAGTCAGGTACGGCCCGAAACATTTCCGAGTAGAAAACAAAAATAAACGATGGAATAGGAAAGCTGTGGAGGTGATTTTCATCAAAATTTCTATTATTTAAGTCTTGGCGACAATACGAGAACCTGCTTCGTCAACCAGTAGGTTAGAATTAGACGGCCAGAGTTTTAGAGTAGCAAACTAGTACGGGTGAAGGCTGAGCAGAGGCGCGAAAGTATACGTAATGTCCACCACAGAAAACCACGAGGAGCTTAAGAAAAGAAACTTCCGCAGCCCAAAATAGACGGAACCTACGGCATGTCACCTGTAAAATACGAGCCCCAAAACCTAGGTGTTTTTCCCGTCCTCTGGCACTCATAAAGGGTCCGGTTATGTCACGACTCCCTTTCATTTTGTCTGGAATCCTGTACCTCGACTGCATAGAGTGCACCGCATTGATATCTCACATACTTCGTAATCGGGATTCCTGATACTTCCGTCGCCCAGCAAGCAGAACCTCCTGTTGCCTCAAGCACTATGATGGGAACTACTCCCGGCGACGCCGAGCATAACCCGATGAATTTCAATTATCCAAACACAGACAAGCCATGGCCTCTACCGGCCCACGAGCAGCCGCATGTGGCGCACTTCCACTTCAACCAGCACCTCGCTCTCAGCCAGGGTTCGACGTCGGCTCCTGCTGTGCCCTACCAGAGCTCTGACTACTTCAGCTGGGGCGGAGCTGTGAATAGCAATCCCGTTCAAGAGACTGCCCAGCCTGCCCATGAACCACATTCTCACCAGTCGCTGCACAGTCCGCGCTTGCCGCTACATATGCGCCCCAGGCGTAGGTACTCAAGCAATAAGATACGGCACCGGTCGAACCTCTCGCAGTCCTACGTCAGTGAGCCAGACGACCTGCCGGAGTTGGGTGCTTTCGTTCCGCCCAATGAGCAGTTATTAGAGTATCAGCTGAAGCCCTCGGAAGCGGACACAGTACGAAAGGTGGCCGATAACTTGGGACAGGCCGCGAAACAACTGAGCCGAAAGAAGTCTAGTCGGAATCCGGGCTTTCGCCTCGAGCTAGATAATTTAAAGCCTGCTGCATCTCCGTTAAGTCGAGTTCATAACCAGTTGAACCACCCCATGTTAGGGCCCCTTTCGGATACCAACGTCCAGATATATGACCAATTGGGGATATATGAGCCGGATGTCGATCTTCAACGAGTAAATGGTGAAGTGGACGACGCACAGGAAAATATCACTCCTCTAATGTTCCCTCCAGGCTCAGAAAGTCTCGGATATTTCGGTGACTATTCGCAAGACGAAAATTCTACTCTGGGCACCATACCAGGAGGGTATTTGAATGTCTCTTCCAAAATCAATGACTCTGTGCTCCAAAACGCTAACAGCGCCAATAGCAGTGATATCGATAGCTTCATCAACTTTCAGTTTGATGAATTCAACCAAACATTCCCAAACCAAAAGCAAGAACTCCCGAGTCGTCATGAGTTTGGCGACGACTTCGAAAACACTAAAGTTGAAGCTCATTTCACTCCGATTTCTCAATACCTGTATCCATCAGGAAAGAGTGTTTACACCGAAAATGAAGATTCCGGCCAGTATGAACCCAAAAAGTATTACCCACAGGAGCAGCAGTTTGAATTAGGTGATAAGAATACGCGAAATCATCATTACGCTCATTCCAACGCATACCAGACCGAGAGCCGCTCTTCGCATGGGGAACAACTGAGTCGCGACGAACATCATGAGAATTCCCGTCATTTTGACCACTTGAACAACCACGAATATCGTCAAGATGCACAACGTAATAGCTTCCGGGACACGTCACTGAATTACTCCCAACAAGATCAGTATGGGCTATATTCTTATGATGAAGGCTCCAGGCCTGGCTCTTACAATTTTGACCTAAATGCCCAAGACAATGACATCGGTCATCTCAATTTTGAATCGCATAGCGATGGTCCAGGCGCTGATAAACTGGATAGCGGTCAAGCCTCGTTGAACGATAAGAAGGCGACAACAAGAAAAAGACGAGGAGTCAAAGGCATCGTATGTGCCACATGCGACAAGTTCATTGTGCGAGATTTCAGCAGGCATATGCGTATACACGATGAGGCTGGCAGATTCCATTGTGTTTTTCCGGCTGGTTATTGCAAGCACAAATCAAGAAAGTTCAATCGCCCCTACGATTATAAAAAACACTTACTCAATTTTCACTTCATTTTCGATGACCCATCAGTCAAGTTTGCAGCAAATTTGAAGGACAAACTTCATATAAGTGGACAGTGCATGGGCTGTGGTCAGCGTTTCGTTGCTAGCGATTGGCTTGATTATCACATAATGACCACAGACTTAAGCAAGCAGTGTCATTCTTTGCAACAAAGTGGCAAGACATATGGCGAAGATCTGAACTACAATGACAAGGCAAACGGTTCAGATGGTGCCGTTTAGAAAATTATTATTTTACACATGCATTAATTGCAGTCTTTGACGAAATTTCTATTATGCTTCTGAGACGCCGTTAGACGAAGCACAAGAAGTCGTTCGACATGTCCGATAGTTCGCATTGACTAAACGCAGCGACGGATTTTTCGAATTGTGTGCAGTATCGCGTATTATTCGTGTCTGAATTCGGATCTGAATATGCTCACTAGCGGAAGATGTTTTAACACCAAGTATTTGCTCAATCCCACTTATATTTCCATTCTTTTTCTTCATATCTCCTTTGTTCGGTTAACTCGCTTCATTTTACTGTTTTCAATTCTTCAAAATGGATATGGATATGTCTTCTATGAGTGGGATGGACTCATCGTCCACTGCGATGGCCATGTCTGATATGAGCGGAATGAGCTCGGCTACCACTTCCATGGTGATGTCTCTGATGGCAACTATGGCTCTGATGACCATGTCTCACGACCATTCGTCAAGTTCAACAAGTCTGGACTCAATGGACATGCACTCTATGGACTCAATGGCGGGCATGAACATGTATTTTGCTGATTCCTGGAAAAACTACCCAGTTCTTTTCTCGGGATTGGCCGCTAAGAACAGAGGACAGGTCGCCGGTATCTTCTTCTTGATTTTTGTTACTTCATTCATTTCTAAGGGCTTTGAGTTTGCTAAGAACTACTTGGAGCAGAAAGTGTGGAAGAACCCCAACTATCAAGTGCCTACACGAACTGTGGTGAACGAGTGCGACTGTGATGATGAGAAAATCTCTGGCACTGATGAAGAGGCTGCCACTGGCACACATGAAAGAGCATCTCCATTGATCACTTGGGGCAGAGACTTGGTGAGAATTGTACTCTGCTTTGCTTCTGAGTTGCTAGGATACGCAATGATGTTGGTGGTAATGACTTATATTCCTGCCTACTTCTTTGCTGTGATCTTGGGAATGAGTCTTGGTCGCTTCTTCTTCGAGCGTTTGAGCGACAGAATGAACATTCGCCCAGGAGGTAACAATTTCTCCGGACACCACTAAATAACTGCAGTACCCAATTTTAAAGTGCTGATCATATACATCTCTCCACGATAGTGCATAATATTATATAAACAATTCATCGACCTTCTTCACAAGCTCACTGTATTTCGTTCTGTTGAACGAGCTCGCGTTAGCGCTCTTAAGCTTTTCACTGTAGATGAGACGGACCAAGTTCAAAATTTCGCTCTTAGTGTATCGAGCATTTCCCGCCTTAATCTTCAGTAATAGCGCGTTTTCATTTGAGGTGAAAAGCTCAAAGTATCTTGACGCCTGGCTCAAATCAAACAGCTCTTCTTGGACCATCACACTGCGTAACATTTGTTGTGATGTATAGATATTCAAGAGTATCTTCTTTATTCCGTTGTTGTTTATCGTTGACACGAGGTTACTTCCACGGATGAAGGTTCTGCAAATAAAGTGAGGAAGACCAGTGAAGATATAACTTTTCTCAAGTTCGCTTAACATTTCACCCACTTGCGTTCCAACAAAATAAATTTCTTTGTTGAACAGGCTAATGAACGGATCTGAATCCGATGGTTCTGTTGTCAAGACGAAGTCGTCTTTGAAAGACTGTCCAACATGAAGCAAAGCCTTGATTCTGATATCATACCTCAATGCAATCGAAGCGTCGTCCCTTATCTTTTCAAATAATTTCACGATTGCATCAAACTTCTCGATTGTTTTGGAATTGAGAGTCAAATATATGCGGTCCAACTTGTTGTTGCTGGCGGCTGAAGCTCTTCCATTCTCTAAGATGGAAAAGTCTTGTCTCAACTTATCAATGTTAAATGCTTCAATGCCGTCCCTTCCGGTGCCGTTAAAGTTTGATTTTTTTCTCATGGAGGGAAGCCATGTCAACACCCATGATGCAGACGATAATAGATGGCAGACATGATTAAAAGAATCATCATCCATGGTATCATCTTTGGTAACATCAAACGGATGGTCTTCATAAAACATGATGTCAGTCTCCTTTTGAACTATTGCTTCAGTGTCACCATGCCTTTGAAGCTCTGTCAACAAATGCTCTGATACCTCTGTTAAAGCGTGGGCCTTCATCCATTTCATAATTTTCAGTACATCTCTAGTCCGGTTTCCGCGCAAGCCAACGTTCATTTCAGTGATATCGTGTGACCCACCAGAGGTCAAAATCTCTTGGGAGTAAGCTTGATATTTGGCAGCAAAATTTTCAAGCAAACCGAGAACTAGATTGCTTATATCCTCACGGTATGCAAAAGATGTATTCATCGTGTGACAAACATTTCGGAAAAGATGCTTAAATTGCATTGCATTCAAATAAATCTGAGTTCCCGCTTTAATGCCGTGAGCTGTGAGATCGCTGTTCTCTTCGGTTAACGAAATAAGTGACTGATTGAAGCCGACAGGATCTTTCGTTGCATCACCACCGTACTCAATGCTTGTGGCACTAGCCATACATTCGTTAAACGAAACGGTGAACTCTTCGTTCAATCGGGTTAGAAACGAATCTTTCATCACATGAACAAAAAATGATTGCGGTTCCGTGTTGATCTTCAGCGTCTTATCAAAATCGACGAAGAGATTGTTTGCTCCGGTTATGAAAATGAGAAAAAAATCAAAAATAATTCTCATATTGTAAACGTTTTGTGGGACTAGGGTGTCTACCAACGAGCTGAACTTTTCTTTGGTGATGTACAAAGAGTTTTTTTCACCACCATGGGCTGGAACTTTTTGTGTGTTGAGCTGGAATCCAGGAAACATGTCGTCGAGAACAGATTTAAGTTCCTCGGAAGCTTCCTGTGAGCTGGCTAGTTTGACATCATCCAATTTAAACAACTGGTTTTTGGCCAAAACATGATGAATTTTGTTGGTTTGTGCTTCTAGCTTGGGGTTGGAGGAGTTTCTTTTTTCACTTGCGATATAGTTGTCGACTAATGCGTTCACTTCTTTGCTCATGACAGCCCACACAGTTTGAAAATCATAGGCAAGCTCAGGAACTCCCAGAGACAGGTTTCTGTTGCTCTTTGCGGAAATGTCCTCTGATGCACGTATCTGCTTAACAATCTCGCATGTAACTTTGTGTTTTTGTAAAATGAGTAAGCATTTGAGGAAAAATGATCCAAAAAAATCTTGAAGAACGGGCACAGCAGTATCGCTTAAGCTCTGACCACTGACCTTATCTTGCGACAAGTCGCTCTCCAAACTCTTGGTTTTGGCTAGCCTGGCAAGTCGATGCAAATTGAGCAGCTTACACTCTTCGCTTGTCACACTGATCACTGCCTGAAGCTCCAGTTGAATGGAATTGAGCAAAACATCTATCACAGATTGCAACTTGTTGAGCTTGGATGCAGTTGATAGGAGCATGTAAATGTAAAAGTAAGAATGCGCGTTGGCGCTCAGGGTAGATTCGAGAAGAATATAGTAGTCCCCCTTGAGTTTGCTAGCATTCGTGTGGTTCACGTTTAGCTTGGGGAGCTGCTGCTCAAGAAAACTTTGGGCATTTTCCGTCAAGGAAGCAGCAATCTCAGCAAAGTCCAAATTTGCAGAGTTGTAGATAAACAGCTCTAGAGTAGTCAGCAGGTTAATTAGCGTCTTTAAGGAGGAGATTTGTGGACTGTTAGATTGGATCAAGTTGCTCCAGGTACCCTTGTCCGAGACTTGTTGCTTCAAGTAAATCTCACTCAGAAGTTCATCGAGTATCATGTCGTATAAGTTATTGGACTGTTGTTCCAAATATCGTCTGGTGCCATCAATGCAAGATAATGACCATAAATTGTACGTTGTGGCGATTTTGTAGCCTTGGGCAATCACGTCATAGACATTGTGGATTTTCTTTTCGGCGATTAGCTGATCAATTTCAGTAGGAATCTCACGCAAGTACTCCATAGCATCCAAAACTTCAATCATTTCGGAATACTTTGCGGAGCTGGCGTCCAAATCCTTTAAAACGGCGGACCGGTCTCTCATGTCGCTGACACTGCCCTCTATGAGCCGCTTAATCTCCATCGACTCCTCCTGAGAATCTTTCGCAATTGATGTGAGTTGGTGGTACAGCCCAATGCTGTTGCTGAACGTTTCGTGGCTGTCTACCACAGCTGATTTTAAGCACCGACGTGTCTCCTCGCAAAGCTCGTCAAACTCCTCTTTTCTGTGTGCTAACCCAACGGAGGTATCGTCCAAAAACGCCACAGCTAATTCGAGAGGCGTAGTTTCTCCTTGCACCAATTGGGGCCAATCGTAGCGAAGGTCTTTGTAGATTGACTTGAGATCAGCCATGGATTGGAGGCTTCGTTGTTTTTCTGTTTCCGAAAGATTGCCGTTGAACGACATGCTCACTGCACGGTGACGACTGACAACCATCGTGTCCAGAAAGTGCCGAATCTTCGTAGATGTTTTGTGTCAGAATGCTTTATAGCAAAAGTCTGTCTAATCAGAACCCTTCTGGCCCAGCTCTACCTGACGAAACACTGCGACAACAGTCCGCGTAGTAGATCAACGCTTGATGCAGTACTACACCACGTAAACACGGCTGTGATATTTCTGCTTACTCGTATTACCCTTTATTTCCTTCATCACATGGAAGTCATAGAGCTACTGAGTGAAGTGACCCATTCATATTCAAGCCCAACGCGCCAGGACAGTCAAAAGTCTGGTGAAGTTATATTGTACGTCTTGAAGCTTATCCCGCGTCATACATCGTTATACTAACCAAACAGAATATCTGACGACTCAAACGCTCCTACCGAGAGGAACCAGATCGGATCTGTGGTCAAGTCCCCTATAGCTCATGAGGGTGCTCCACCGCTTGACTCATCTCCTTTGAACGACAAAAAGGTCACGCCTCGACGAAACCTTTTGGACTTGAGGAACTGGATTAGTAGCTCAGATGATGATTTCTCTCAAGAGAGCATCGTTTTGCTGACCCGTCAGACACAAAATGGTTCACTGGCTGCACCCTCAAATCCCGTTTCTCGAAAATCCCGAGCAACATTGATCAAAAAGCTTTTGTGCTCATCCCCTATATTGGACCGGTCTAATCTAGCCTCATCTATTGCATCTGGAAGTCAAACTTCGAGCCCACGCCACATTAACCTGATTCTGCAGACCAAAGAAACAGATCATGTTCTGTCAAGCAATTTCCTAAATCTGGAAACAACTTTGAAAAGAAAACGACGAAATGCACTGCAAGAAGAGACGGATCCAATCATAAACTCATCATCACCATTCAAGAAACCCGTCCTGAGCAAGAAAGTGCCATGTGACGCAGAGGGCACACGAAGAGGGAAAGAATGGCAAGCTGTCAATAAGGCAGTGAGGAAAAAGAATGATATCTTGAAGGAAATGGTGATGGAAGTTGCTATCTGTCTCAAAGACAAGCTTGTGAATGAGTACTGCCTGGAGGTGTTCCAGCTTCCTACCGTGAGAACCACATATCTTGAGATACCAATGATTTCCTGGAAACGACGAGTTGTTGCTACGTACGACAAAGAAGAGGATATTTTCATTCCTTGCGAATTGAAAGAAATCTCTGAAAGAGTAATTGCTCTCTTTTACGAGCCTGCGGACTTTGTGGCCGGTTCCAATGATGGAACTATTCAGAACGACATAGACAAAGCTAAGCAGCGAGCTGAATTGGAGGATCCCCTGTTGGATTACTTTTTGTTCATCATTATTCCTGGGTTTAGAGATTACGTCAGGAAACTTCAAGCGATTGAAGATAAGCACTACCGAAATCAAATGCTTCTGCAGTTGAAGGAATCTTCGCAGAAGCAACCTGCCACGGAAAATCTTTCTTTAACGGCTGCCTCTGTTCTGCAATTGATCATAGAAACAGAAATCAACTTTGGTATCAATATATTCGTTACAAAAAGTTTGGAAGAAACTATAGACTGGCTTCACTCGTTCACGTCCACGATCGGGTCTGCATTATACGACAAATTTGAAAGAAACCCGCAATTGGCTAGTATTGGCAGTATTAGACTGGGAACTGATGCACGAACAACATTTCTTGAAATGATCAAAAAGTTCAATATGATGTCTTCCCAAAAAGCCGAAAAGCTTTATCAATTTTATGTTTCTCCGATGAGCTTATACATGCGCTACTTGAGTCATGATAATTTAGGTACCGTGAATGGAAAAACAATCGTCCCACCGACTGTGAACACCGCAATGAAAAGAGTTTTTACGTCCACAGATCCCAATATGGTCATCACAGACTAATCCGTGGCTAATAAATCATCATTTATGCATTGGTTGAAAGCTATGAAGAGCTCACAATATCTTGTATATCATTTATATGGTCATGAGCAATCTGGCCTTTAATTTCTTCAACTGCAAGTCTTTCGCGTAGGAGGTCCTTTTCGGCGTCGGTAAAGTTGTACTTGTCTTTTTTCAATTGTGAAAGAATATTGAACGTCCTTTCGATGCACGTCTCATTTGTGTCCTTCAGGATCACATTCAATAATTCCTCGACCAAGTTGCTGCTTTCGATGTGATTAGACTTGGTAGGATACATTGGAGTCGATAAGACGGCAGATATTAAAGACAACTTTCTGAGCAAGGTTTTGAAATCCATGGCGGGGTCAACCTTCAAGCAGTCCCACCCGCCAAGCTCAATGAACTTCCTCACACCCTCTTCGAAGTTCCGGAGAGCACTTGCAAGGGCCAAAATGGATTTCAACTGGAGTTCTTTGGAAGATGTAGAGTCTTTTGCAAACTTGATAAGTTTTTCCAACCCATCTTCCTGCTTCAAAAATGCTTCTTGACACTTTGGGTTGTTCTGTGTGGCAGTGGAAATCACGGAAGCAGCTAACGTCTGCAACTCCTCATTAGTACTTGTCAACTGGAAAATGACCGACGGCCAGAGCTTCATGTTCTCAATATTGTTAGCGTTGTCCAAATTCTCGATTAACATCTCGAAGTTCTCGAAGGCCACAATCTTGTTCTCATCTGTAGCCTCCGGATTGCTAACGACCGCAATTGCGTGTTTCATGAGAGTTGGTTCATCCGGACCGCCTCCGAACAACTGTTCGAGCGCCCGGGCATCTGGGCGACCCGCTTTTTCTTGCGCGTCTTTGTCTCCCGTTTGTTGGGCAATTGACCACTGTAATAATTTCTCCATGTGAACTAGGGAAGTAAAGATCATCGCAGCCGGGGCCAGTTTTCTAGACAGATATACATTATGCAGGATGTTCCAGAATGTTCGTGATGGTCCCAGAACCAAGTACCTCATAGGCGGCACATAATGCCAACAGGGACGTGTAGATCGTTAGGCTCATTAGTGGTGTGGCAAGCAACATTACTTGACCCACTTTATTTATGAGACGTAAAAAATTGTCCAAGTGGTTCCGGATATGACCATGGCTGCAACTTCTTCTCGCGGATGAAAGGGAGTATGCGTTTAGGAAGTGCGGCCAGACATGCCGGACGATTTGAGGCAGAACATAAGCATGTGGTGAGCGCTCAAGGCACCAGGTGCCATGTCAAATCCCTTTCTGTAATTCTATAGTATAAGAAGAGAACAAAGCGACCAATATCGTGTCTAGCGTGTCCGTTTCTCTTTTTTTGTTGCTCGGAAGTCCAGAGATCTAGGCTGATTGTGGCCTCCGAATTTTGTAAGGTAACATAGCTTTCGCGGAGATTGCTTGAACAGAAACAAGTACTCGACGAAAAAAAAAGAAAAATCCGTTTTATACTAATCGAAACTTCCAAAAAGCATTGCCAAACCACTCAATTCAAGTCATAAGAACTTCATGTTGCTTCCTTTGTCGTGTTTACGAACAATCACCCTGGTGGTGCGATTTCATAAGCCGGAGGAAGGCAATCCGCTAGAGCGAGCCTGGTAACATGCTCGGAAGTATATAAACCCCCACAGCTTCCACGCCCACGCGACCCCCGGGGTTTTTTCCGATCATCCATCAATAGAGAGCCACAATTGATTCGAGCAATTAAATTCACCATGTCGTTGTCAAAGAAATTGTCTGTGAAAGACTTGGACCTCAAGGGCAAGAGAGTCTTTATCAGAGTCGACTTCAATGTCCCACTTGATGGAACCACAATTACCAACAACCAAAGAATTGTGGCTGCCTTGCCAACCATCAAGTACGTGTTGGAGCAAAAGCCAAAGGCCGTCATCTTGGCTTCCCACTTGGGCAGACCAAACGGTGAGAAGGTCGAGAAGTACTCCTTGGCACCTGTTGCAAAGGAATTGCAGTCTTTGTTGAAGGGCGAGAAGGTTGTGTTTTTGAACGACTCAGTTGGCCCAGAGGTTGAAAAGGAGGTCAATGCCGCTTCCTCTGGCGAGGTGTTCTTGTTGGAGAACTTGCGTTTCCACATTGAGGAGGAAGGCTCCAGGAAGGTGGACGGCAAGAAGGAGAAGGCTTCTGCCGAGGATGTTGAGAAATTCAGAAAAGGTTTGACCGCCTTGGCTGATGTCTACGTCAACGATGCTTTCGGAACTGCTCACAGAGCACACTCTTCCATTGTTGGTGTTGACTTGCCACAGAAGGCTGCCGGTTTCTTGGTGGCCAAGGAATTGGAGTACTTCGCTAAGGCTTTGGAACACCCCGTTAGACCATTCTTGGCTATTTTGGGTGGTGCAAAGGTCTCCGACAAGATTCAATTGATTGACAATTTGTTGGACAAGGTCGACATTTTGATCGTTGGCGGTGGTATGGCCTTCACTTTCAAGAAGGTTTTGGACAACATGCCCATTGGAAAATCCCTCTTCGACGAAGAGGGCGCCAAGAACGTCGAGAACTTGGTCGCCAAGGCCAAGAAGAACAACGTCGAGATTGTCTTGCCAGTTGACTTTGTCACTGGTGACGACTTCAAGAAGGATGCAAAGGTCGGTGTTGCTACCCAAGAGGAGGGTATTCCAGACGGCTGGATGGGTCTTGACGCTGGTCCTAAGTCCAGAAAGCTCTTCTCTGAGGCTGTTGCCAAGGCTAAGACTATCGTCTGGAACGGTCCACCAGGTGTTTTCGAGTTCGACAACTTTGCTGAGGGTACCAAGTCCTTGTTGGATGACGCTGTCAAGTCTGCCGAGGCAGGTAACACCGTCATTATTGGCGGTGGAGACACTGCTACTGTCGCCAAGAAGTACGGTGTTGTTGACAAGTTGTCTCACGTTTCCACTGGTGGTGGTGCATCCCTCGAGTTGTTGGAGGGTAAGGCATTGCCAGGTGTTGTTGCCATCTCCGAGAAGAATTAAGTAGTTTTAACAAAATAAGTTGCTACAATGTAACCCAAGTAACCTGTTCACAGTGCACTAAGTAATCAAGGTATAAATAAAAACTACAGCCGCATTTCCTAAGTTTTATATTGTTGTCTCTGTATTGCAATCACAATTTCGATGCACCAGACATGATCTTGGCCCAGGCATCCTCGGTTAATTCCTCGTACCTGTCTTTGTTCAACCAGTAAATAAGTTCATTGCCATCCTCACCCTTAGGCAATTTTTGAGACTTGAACTGATTCTTTGGAACCTTGTGGTTGTGAGATGCTTGGATATAGTTGGCTCCAATTTTGATGAATTGAGGGATGGCATATCTAGGCAAGTTAGCATTGACCTGCTTGTAGATCTTGTCCAACACTTCTTGGTCACTGAGACCGTCCTTAGGTTCAATGACAGCAAAGCCTGCTCTACCCTCATGCTTAGGAACATTGACTCCGACAACAACTGACTGCTTAATAGCGCCAGATCCCATAAGCTCATTCTCGACTTCACTTGCAGAAACATTCTCCGATTTCCAGCGGAAAGTGTCTCCAAGTCTGTCGACGAAGAAATACAATCCATCCTCGTCCATCTTCAACAAGTCACCGGATCTGAACCATGCGTCTCCTTTAGAAAAGACGTTTCTAACAATCTTTGTGCTGGTAGCTTTTTCGTTACCGTAGTAACCTTGGAACGAACCTTCGATGTTGTTTGCGTTCAAAATCTTCATCAACAACTCTCCTGGTTGATTTGGCTCTGCACGGACACAAAGTCCTGTTTTAGGGTCTCTCCAAATCTCGTTCTCATCGTCTGGGTTCATCTTGACGATTGCTTGACTCAAGTCCAAAATACTATTGATCAAAGTTCCGTACTTTCTGCAAGCACCGACACCAAAATCACCATGCTGCAAACTGGTGGTGGCAATAGGCGACTCAGTCGAAGCATAGAACTCTCCGACAGCCTTGATGTTGAATCTCTTCTTGAAGTCTCTCCAGATATCACGACGCAAACCATTACCATATGCTATAGATATAGAATGATTCTTTTGATCAGGGTGGTAGCTGGCATTCAACAAGTAACGGCAGACCTCACCAACATATTGAATGTGGGTGGCTTCAACCAACCTAGCTTGGGTCCAGAAAGAAGATGCAGAGAACTTTTGGCACACACTAACACATCCACCACTAGCAAGAGCAGGGCAAACACCCAACATTGCTGCTGTAGAGTGATACAAAGGCATAGCAGTCATGACATTCGACTTTTTGTTGATCTTCATGACCGAGCCAAAAAATGCTCCTGCGGCGAAGGCTTTCTTCCACGACATGATAGCAGACTTTGGCAAGCCCGTAGTACCGGAAGTGTAAATCAAAGCACAACAAGATGAGTCGGTGTCCTCAGGTCTTCTAGTGTTGTCTGGAGCTCTGTAACGAGGTCTAGATTTTTCACTCAAAACACTCAATAATTGAGGCTCATTGATGTAGTGAATGTCAACTTTAGGGAGTTCCTCGTGGATACTCTTCTCAGTTGCTTGAATAGGCTCTGCACAGTCAGGGTCCACAAAGACCTGGCTAATGCCAGCGATTTTGATACAGTGGACAAGAGGCTTACCCTTCGTGTTATAGTTCAAAAATGCTGGAAGAGCACCAATGTTCCACAATGCCAACCACAAGATGATGAACAACGGCTTGTTCATGCAGTCCACACCAATTGTGTCTTTAGAAGTGACTCCATAATCATTTTTTAAGATGTAACTGAATCTCAAAACCATGTCGTACAACTCGCGGTATGTGTACTTCTCTACCGAGAACTGGTCATCGTAGATTGGAAAGCCCTCGGAGTCAACTTGAATTTTCTGGTTCTTAACAGGACGAGGGAAAGCGACAGCAATTCTGTCTGGATACTTTTGGGCCGATTTTTCAAACATGTACCAGAAACTGGCTCTGTTTCTGTATACGTTGTAAGCGTAAGGGACCACTTTCCTAATGACATTTTGGATTAAAACCAAGTCCTCAGAAAGATGGTACTTGGCATCGAGTAACTGTGAGCCAACAACAGCCGCGGCAGCTAGTTCAAGTCCTGACATTTATCTAGAATATGAATATATTAGGGGCAGATAGCACGCGAGATAAAGAAACAGCAAACGTATCGCTTATAAACTGGCAGAGCGTCTCCGCAGTTTGGACTGGGCTTTAGTTTTATATAGACTCCTCAACGAGCATGTGTCAAGGACCAAAGCTACCAGGTGGTCGCACTACTGCGTTGCGCGTGTTGGGCAGAATAAGTGGGGCCGTGGTTTCCTCAGTCTACAGCCCCTTTCTTTCCAACTAAATTCGTACATCTCCTGGAATTTCCTCGCGATATTGAAGAGGGCATATCAGAATAATTTGTATTCGGCGTGCAATCATGATCAAACGGACTCTGTTCGCTTGTGTCGGGATTTTCAGCGACTCTCTAGCGATTCACATGTGTCGCGCCAGAACCGACATTGAGACCGAGGGTTACATATAGAACTGCACGTTTTGTCCGATTCATGCATCTATTGCGATACTCGATAGACCCAGTAATTCAGCGTTATGGGAAGTTCAGCCAAGACCCTGGTGCCCCCGCTAATCCGGCCTGAATTTCACCACTTGAGTGATGAAACATCATGGATTTATTCCAGGACAATATATCAGGAAACTTTTCACTCAACGCAGTAACAAGTTCTCCTCCTTTTTCTTTCACTGCGGGGGACTGTTCGGTCCACAAGCAATTGAATACGAGCCTTTGTAGTATCGACTCAGGGGAAAAGACGTCGTCGGCTTCAACGCAGCAAAATAGATGAGATTGTACCATTCTCAACAAGATGTCATAGAAAAACGTCTTGATGCTCTCGCGTTCAGTAGTGAAAATTCCTTGGCCCGCTAAGTATACAAATCTGTTATGGTGCTCGCATTTGGTGGAGCTTGCACACGAGTAAAAGATGCAACTCAACCTAAACACACATCGAGATCTTACCTCCTTAGCAATGGCCGGGGTCCCCAAAGATAGATTGCAAAAAAGTCGAAATACAGTCTCTTCGGAAATGACTCTCGACTCCGAGTAACTTCCATTTCCGGATATTTGCCCAAGAACCCTCTGTGCGCTTATATCGTGCTTTCCTGTATTGTCGCTCGAGGGCTCTTGCATTGTGATGGTTCCTGCAGTGATCCCCGCCGACATCACCGCGTCGTTCACGAATTTCGCACCCATTGGTAACTCCAGGCCCTTTTGCAAATTCCAGTGTTCCCAGAGAAAACATGATACTAGGTCGATGAGAGCAAGCTGTAACGAAGGTTGAGTGGAAGATGCGCTGTAGATGCTTAAAGAGTCTATCAGAGACTGCATCATGTCGCAAAACGAGCCGTGAAAATGCTGAACATTGGAGTAGGGACGGTCGTACGAGGCAGCAGTTAGCAAAAGGAACAACCCTATGCATTTGTTGGCGGGCAACAGATCTTGTAGAAACTTTGTAACCTCCTCCATGTCTAAGTCCATTTCGTAGGTAGATTTAGTTGGTGCTAGCGGAAGCTTAATTTGGGGCAGGAGTAATTCCGAAAGGCGAACATCATGTGTACTAAAGGGACAGTTTGCAATACTATCCCCGATCTGAACCAATACTTCCAAAGTGTATCTTCCGCGATTATCAGTTGGCTCAGAAGGCAACACGGTATCGCTCCCTTTTTGTTGCACGTCCTGGTTTTCGTTGACCGTTGCAGAAGACCGAACGTCCTGTAATACAAGCTGCTCTTGCCCGCCTTCTGTATCCTGTTCTTTCTGGTGCTTGAGCCAGCTACGGAGCCGTTTTGGCTTTACTTTTGAAGCAGGGACTGGCTCTTGCGGCAATTTTGTATCCCATTGGGAACCGAAGCTTTCATCACCCAGCAGAACAACAGCGTCCTGGTGTTGCCCATTGGAACGGTAAAAGAGTTCTCGAAGTGAAAACAAAAACACAGCCAAGATGACAGAACCAAAGATCAAGAGCAAATAGATGTAGACCGCGTTTGCAAATACGTCGTTTTCATCTAAAAGCATTTTGAGGCTGTGCGGTTTCGTGTAATTAAGTATGCGGGAATCAAGAGGGGACTCGGAGCTTAATTAAAAGACGAATTCTTCAGGGGCTATGAAAATACTTCTGTGCTGCCTTACTCACAAACGTTGTACTTAGTATGGCCACAAAATCGGTGGCCGCGAAAACGGCCGCGAGAGCCAACGAGGGACCGCACAATCAGCATGAGGTGATATTAATGTCACGTGATACAGCACCAAATCATCTCAGGTTGTTAGATACCTTGTCATCTTTCAGACCTCCGATTTGCTTCCCCATGTTTTGCCGCTCTGGATTTTATTTCACACGGAATTCCAGTGTGCTCAGCATACTCTCGAAAACCAAAGGATCCAACTTGTGTATTGTTCCACCCAGAGTTAGTCCCTTGAGCAGGTTTCTCAAAAATGTCAGACTAAGTAGAAATTACACTTCGGTTACAGCGATGAGCCCCACGAAAATCGAGGTTAACGCAGCAGTTTCTGGAATGAAGAAAAAGGTGTATCCCGTGATTTCAAGCAATATCACCGGTCACTGGTTGGTAGCTACATCGGGCCTCATATTTGGTATCGTGGTCGTGGGAGGTTTGACACGATTAACAGAGTCAGGATTATCTATAACTGAGTGGAAGCCGGTCACAGGAGCCCTTCCCCCGCTCAACGAGGAGGAATGGGAAGCCGAGTTCGCGAAGTACAAAGAGTCCCCGGAATTCAAGCAGCTTAACTCACACATTACGTTGGAAGAATTCAAGTTCATATTCAGCATGGAATGGGGCCACAGGTTGTTGGGCAGAGCGATTGGTATGTTCTTCGTCTTGCCTGCGTTGTACTTTTGGAAGCGTGGATATCTAAGTGCTTCTGTTTCAAAGAAAGTGGTGGGACTCACTGGTTTGTTGGGTTTGCAAGGAGCAATTGGATGGTGGATGGTCAAGTCTGGACTAGACGAGGAGCAACTCGCTGAGCGGAACTCAAAGCCTACAGTTTCTCAGTATAGACTTACCACCCATTTGTGTGCCGCTTTCCTCATGTACTTGGCTGTATTATGGACTGCTGTTGAGATTTTGAATGAGAACAAGTGGGTCAAGGCAGCCAGGAGCGACCCAACCCGTGTTACTAAAATGTTTGCTGCCTTGAACAACCCAGCTCTTAACAAAACTAGAGCTATGGCGGGAGGACTTTTAGCATTGACGTTTATCACAGCAATGAGTGGCGGAATGGTCGCTGGACTCGATGCCGGCTTGATTTACAACACATTCCCACACATGGGCGACGATTACATCCCTTCCAAGAATGAGCTTATGTCGCCGGTATACGCAAGAAAGGAGGACAAGTCAGATCTTTGGTGGAGAAATTTGATGGAGAACCCAACCACTGTACAGTTGGTGCATCGGGTATTCGCAACCTCGACGTTCTTCTCGATTCTTGCTGCTCATATGTATATCTCCAGAAACAAAGCCATCATTCCCCAAAGACCCAGAAGAATATTCCACACTGTGATGGGCTTGGCAACTTTGCAAGTGACCTTAGGAATCTCCACGTTGATATATTTGGTGCCAATACCTCTTGCAGCCGCCCACCAAGCCGGTGCATTGGCGCTTCTCACGGGCTGTTTGGCATTCGCAGCAAATGTGAAGCGTCCCCGCCCACAAACTATGAACTACATTAGTTCCATGATGAAAGATAAGTTGATCAAGGCTTGATTACAACCTTGGTCTCTATAAATAGACTTAAACCCGCAATGTACATAGTTATTTTATGCAAAACGAATGATCGAAAAACTTACCAAATTCGTTTGCTCGACATTTCGTATCTGTGAACGTTGTGTAGATTGTCAGACTGGGGGCTTTCCAAGTCTCTCGAAACAACACGTTTCTTCAAATTCGCATTTCTTTTCTCTTCAAGAGTTGGGGGCACGATCTCACCATAATCGTACAAAAGTGACCTTGTTCTGGGGTTTATCGATGACAGCTCTGTGTTTGGAACTCCCGGAATGAACGATATCCGAATGTCAGAATCGATAGGAGATATCTCGTCTTCTTCGGAAGAAACTTCTCCGCCTTTCGGCGAAACGCGTGGCTCTCGCTGGAAAGTGGACCGGCTCAGATTGTAAAACCCAAATCCAGACAAGTCAGCAGAAGGCTCGTCCGAGTCATAGACATCCCTTGTATCGTTATGCAGCTTTTCGAGAATCGTAGTGTTTAAACTTCTCAGTCCTTTAGAAATAGGAGTCGAAGTGGATCTTAGGTATTGTTGGTAGCTTTCATGCTTGTGCTTAATACGCCTGGCCCATTTCAACAACCACAAACTTAAAAGTACTCTCAAAATTAGTAAAACGATGACGGTAAGAACGACAAGCACAATGCTGGAAAGAATGCTCAGTACGTGAACTGAAGAAGGTAAAAAGAACAATGCTAAGTCCTGGAGTGAAATGCGAAAAAAGCATATGATAAGTGAGATCATTGGGACACCAATACGCTTTGTCAAAACAGTATAGTCTGAGATTTCATGCAGAGTGTAAACTTTGGAGTTTGACGTGAATACCTCCATGAAGTCAGAGCTAAGCACGTAAAGGAAATTATCGTAAACTTTCGGCCTGATGAGGTTAAATTTGATCATGTAACAATGTTTGACCCAATCGACCATGATTTCACTCCCTAGGACAACAACAGAAGGCCCGAATATAGCACCGAACCACTTGTTCCAAGATTTCCAGCTATGTGGGACCGAGCCCAATTCGGTGATGCTTAACTGAGAGATGTTCCGGATCGCAATAACAAAAAGCATGATCGAAAGTTGGAATCTTTCCGTTAAGTCTGACATCGAGATCTGGAACAAACCCTCTCGTTCGAACTTCTTAAACACTGCACTTTTTAACTCGGCAAACTGATTCGAAAGCAAAAGGGCTAATAACGCGTTCGAGTATGAATTAGCTGCCACATGCAACGCCACAGACTGATAGATGAGAACGTAGGAGTGGCAGGCAAAAAAAGCCACCGCAGCGACAGAAAAGAAAACAATTTTGGCAATGTTCTCCGAGGTGATATTGGTAAGAGGGAGCCCAACCAAAACAGCAAATACCTCCTGGGCAATGCTGGAAAGAAGCTTGTCAGTGACCTCTAGAACACCGAACATGACATAGAGCTTGATGTGAGCCTGGCCCCTGATGTCATGGTAAAGCCTGGACACTTCCAACATTGGCATTGTGAGCAAGGCAACGCACAGAAATATAAGAAGCAATGTGATCAAATCGCGTTTCACGAATCGTAGTTTTCTGGTTAAGATCGAGAAGTCTCGAGTCGGAGACCGGAAAAAGTCCATGAATGCGGAATAGACGACGATGCTGATCTTGAGTGGCACCAACGTGAACAAGTTAAGGAACGAATTGAGGCACACGAGAAGCCCAAACGCAATGAACTTCTCCAAATATAATGGCACTTTCACCATGTTGGTCAACTGCTCGAGGGCCTTATTCATGCCAGCCCCGTCATCTAGAGAGCTCATCTTCGTCGATTTGGAGTTCGGGAGATTCAACTCGAGTAGCAAAAGCCTGTAAAGAGACACAAACGTTTTGGTGAGTTTGGGGTCCTCCTCCTTCGGTTCCGTGCCATTATTGATGAAGTTTAGAAAAACACTGGTTGTGGAGGACCGAGACGGCTTTGAAGGAGAATCGGTGGTGGAGTTTATGGGCAGCATAGCGCTGAATAGCGATGACGCGCTCTCCCGGTGCCCTTGGGAGGTCTCCGGCGGCGCCTCGCCGTCCAGAACGGCGGGAACACGTATTTCCATGGCAGGTTGTGTTTGTTCTGCCACACCGCACATACATCCCATACACGGTGCGGCGCTTCATACACCAGGTCCGGAGGCTTCTCCACCAATCGCATTGTGCAGGCCAGCAGCATGCGTTCATCATCTATCAGGTACCGTGATCAGGAAGACCCAACGAAAGACAGAAAACGACTTTGCACGCAGAAAACACCCCCCACAATTCATACACACTTTTCCTCGACCCGCCGCAATGAGCATTTTGACAGTGGAGGAATTTATTGCCCGCTTGGGCGTATTCCCTGGCAAGGAGTTGCTCTCGCCTGCAGAAGCATCGGTGCTACAGCTCAAGGTGGCGGAGCTCATCCTTGATTACACCGTTGACATCCCGTTGCTTAAATTTTTGAGCCGCTTTTTGACTCCACAGTCCTACGACGAGGCCGTCGAAGAAAGAAACATCGAGCATCAATGCGGGTACCCCCTTTGCCGGCAGTCGCCCCAACAGAAGGTGCGCAGGCCCTCATCTCTGAGCGGGGCGCTCGAAACTTCAGTCAAGTACCAGATCTACAACAGAAAACCGTCATTTATTCTCCCCAACACGTATTCATCACAATACTGCTGCAAGGAGCATTACCAGGCATCGCTCTTCTACCGGAACCAGCTCTCCAGCGAGGCCTTGTTCGCGCGCAAGAACATCATGGTGATACCTCCTTTCGCCGACGTCCAAGGGCAATGGTACGAAAATAATATAACAAGCCTTGAGGAAGTTTTGGCCAAACACAACGAGTTGAAGGACAAGGGCGCCTCTCTAGGCGACGTGATTGCGATGATGAACGGACTCTCCGTTGCAGACGGAGATGGAGATACTGCGCAGTTGGTGAAACTAATAGAGGATTTCGAGATTCTCGAGCATGACAGAAAGCCCGCCGATGTCGAGAATGGCTTACCGGCCCCCGATAGGGAAACGGCGGCCAAGGGTGTCGAGGGCTACGTCACGAGCGACAACAGCTACGGAGGGTACGTGGTGTAGACGTTGTCTTCCTCATTACCATCAAATACTTCATTAGCATTCATATCATAGACACTTATGACGGTTACGACTACGCACCAATACACGCTTCTATTGATGTCATTTGTAAGTGACGTTGCTCTTGCAAGGCCAGTTATGTTTGGCCTCACACGATGTTCAATCTGCGCGCAAACTTGTAACCCAACTTGTAACATTTGAGACCAGCTTGCTCAAGGTGTTCTGCTAAGGACTTTCCTTTTCCGAACCTTTTATGCTCAGGCAATTCTTTGGCAACAGCTAGTGCGGTGAGATCTTTGTGGCGACTCTCTTTTGGCTTGCGATACAAGTCAGAGTGCGGGTACACTTTGTCTCTGGTCAACAGCTCCACTAGCTTAGTGAACTTCCTTATGGTGACTTCATGCCTCTCGTCCATTTTCTTCTGTAGAAGTTCTCTCTGGGCCCAAATCGGGCTTGCTTTCAGAAGTCTGTATTTTTGGAAATACTGATTGACTTCGTCATTCACTGCCGCAGTGGCAACATCTAATGGCTCTAGCCAGCTAGCGCGGATGCTTTTGTCGAGAGCGTGCAATCGCTCTAGAGCAACAGGGTCATTCAATGGGATCTCACCACGCCTCTGCTTCAACATCTCTATTGATATGAGATACTCCCATGAAGCCTCAGCGGACGCTAAATCTTCGTAATATTTCCGAGGATACATGATCTCATCGATGGAATGACCACAGGAGCCACGCACTGCGTACCCAGCACCGAGCCTCTTATCTTTGACCTCCGTCAGCTCTTCAGGAGACTTGAGATTCCAAATGGCTTGCTTGCGAGCAGCCTGCATCAGGTGCCTGATATCCATTGCCAACAGTTTCATGCTTTTCTCGTCATTTTCAGGCAACCTAATGAAGGTAGCCGGCATTATACCCGCTTGGGTCGTTCTAATTTTCACTTTGTAGGGTCCCTTTTCATTGACAATATTGCTGGTTTTCAATAAATAATGCTTTTCGTTAATCAAGTATTCAATCTCAGGCTTGACTATGGCCTCAATATACCCGAGATCATAGGCAGAGGACAAGACGTGAGCCCTCGTCGAGCCAGGAAGGTACTCCAGCGGTTTCGGTAGGCCGGATGCAGCCTTTTGCAAACTAAGCGGAACATAAGGTAAGCGATAAGGGTTCGGAATTTTTCCTTGCAACTGAAGCTTTTTGAGGTAGTTTCTAAGGACAAAGTTGGCGTTCTCTTCGCATTCGTTCATACGAATTTTGTATTTCTTGGCCGCGTCACTCAATGAAAGTGGGTTAAGTGAATTCTTCTTCCCTTCATTGTGTTGGAGTTTCTGTCTGGCGGTGAGCACTCTCTTCGCTTGAAGAGGAGGCATTTCCTTCAACATTCTATTGTCAATAGCCTGCTTGTTGGCTTTGTATTGATGTTGCCACTGGTAGGTGCGAAATTCATCATTTCTAAACGTAATCATCGTATGGATTAACTCACTCCACAAGGACAGGGACTTGGGTGTGATTCGTAGTCTATGCAAAGTTGTAGCGAGCGTATGTCCCTCCAGAAGCTTCTTGTACCACATGTGGTCCCTGGTCTTGAGCGGAGCGGACGCGAGCTTCTCTCGAAGCTTGTAATGAAGTTCAGAAAAGAATTGCCTGCGATACAAGTCGAGGTCAATGGATGCTTTCTCGGCTTCTGCGTTAAACTGACTTGCTAGATCATTTTCAGGAACTAGCACTGGATTTAGCTCACGAACCCGTCGGAGATGCCTATAGATTTCCCTATATAGAGATCGTAGAGCAGATTTGTGGTTAACAACATCGTTCCAACGCATCTTCTTATAACATCGGGGGTTGCGTGCAAGACCTCAGAGTGGTACGGCACGATGTTTCACAGACTTTGAGATGATCTGCGCGCGTTCGCGTCTTCCATTTCTTACGCCTGCCAAGTTTACAGTCCCATGTATAAGAATGATCTATAATTTACTAATAAAATCTATAAAATATGCGAAGGACCGAGGGAATGCAAGCCAGACTAGCTAGATAAACCATCTGGCCCTTGTGTACTCAACGCTGTTAGATATCAAGCGAAAGAGCACTAGGCACGCTATCAATGCTCCAAAGGCAGATGGTAAATCTGCCTTCAAACCGTAAGTCTTGAGAACTTGCTCCCCAGAATTAAGAGAGCACACCAGAGTTGAACATTTAAAGACCTGGTCCTTGAACCCCATGTTTGTACATATCTCTGTAAGATACTTCGTGGGATTTATGTAGTTCCAAGCTCTAAAAAACTGAGGAGCTTGCAAAGACATTGTACCCGACATGATGATTCCAACAATGAATAGATTAGTCAAAACAATAGTGGCAACGCCCATCTGTTGAAAGATGTTATTGAAAAATATTCCTGCCGACTCTCCGCAATTGATTGCAACAATTGAGCAAAAGAACATAGCGAAGAACATTTCGGGAGTTCTGGGTAGGCCAATAACAAAAACCACCAAAGCTGAGAAGAATGCGCTTGGCAAGATTTCGAAAGGAAGTTCTGCCAAAAGATAAGCACAGGAAAACACAGTCAGGCCATATGCTTTGTCTCGATACTCCTGATGGAACAAATCTCTTTGAGATGGATAGATCGAGAGGTTGTTCACCAATCCACAGAAGTATAAATTGATGATGTTTTGAGTGAGCCCAAGCCTGTTGCTGATACCCTCTTGAGAATTCTTGAGTGGACTGAAGAAAAGAGCATAAATCACTGCTAATAAAATAACAGTCCAAACACGGGCAAATAAGATGTCGGTGGCTCGAAAAGAGACAATAAATTGCCGGTAACAGATAGCTTTGAATAAAACTAACCATGAGCTTCTTTTGTCCTTATCGCCTTTGACATCCACCATCTCGCTGTTGACATATTCGTCCTCATCATGCAAAGACTTGACTGACTCCCAGTTTTGGATGAGATGCTGAATCCTACCGTCTAATTGTTCCTGAGTTTCTTCTGGACCCGCATTCAACAAATCAAGAGTATGGTCTGCGATATTGTCGGACCTAGCGCACGGATACCCCAAGTCCTCGAGATACGAGGAAAGTTTTGCCGAAGGGCCGTTGTATATCACATGTCCACCTCGTGCAAGAAGAACCAACGAGTCAAATTGAGCAAACATGTCTTTGCTGGGCTGATGCAAAGTTGTTACAACGGTTGTTCCGGAGCTAGCCAACTGCTTTAAAAGCTCCAAGACCGAAGCAGAAGTGGCCGAGTCAAGACCAGATGTCGGCTCATCTAGGAAAAGAATCTTGGGTCTTTCAAGAAGCTGAATGGCAATCGATACTCTTCTCTTTTCACCACCTGATATTCCTTTTATGTATTCAGAGCCAATGGGAGTATCTGCACAGTCCAAAATTCCGGTCAGGCGCATAAGCATTGTGATATATGATGGAATGCGGTCATGAAAGTTAGCAGGGAGCCTCAAGCATGCCTGATAGTATAGAGTTTCCCGAACTGTGAGCTCAGGTATCAAAATGTTGTCAGTTTGTGTCACATATGCTGATATGTTAGCAATCTTCGAAGGAGTAACTTCTTGATGACCATTGAGAAGCACTTGGCCGTTTCTTTTGAACGAGGATGAACCAAGGCGATGGGCCAACATATTCAAGAGAGTTGTCTTACCCCCTCCAGATGGGCCCATGATCACGTTAACGGAGTTTGACTTGAAACTTGCACTCACATCATCGAGAAGCACTCTTGAAGTCTTTTTGGCCCACAAGCTTTGGGACTCTTTGACCATAACCAGTAAGCTGACCCCCGAAACATTTATGGATGGTGAAGTTACACGATCAGAAAGTTTCTCGCCCAGCAGACACGAGTCTTGAATCAGCATTTTCTCCGAGTTCTTATCATCACCAATTCTATTCCGTTTCTGTTTGGCAAACTCCACGTCGTAATTCCGGAAACGTAAACAAACACCTGCAATAATGTTCATCCCGACAATCCATACCACAAGGTATCCGATAGGTGCCCCTATCCACCCAGTGGGAAATCCCAAAACGCTCAATTGATAATCACCACTATACTCAACGCATTCTGCACTTCCAGCTGGGTAAGGGCAATTACCCTCCCAGCCGCTGTACTGATTAGCCGTGAGGGCACCAAACGCGTACCAGAAGTAAGCGATATACTTGACCCACCGAACGTACACAGGCATAGTGGCAGCATTAATAAAATAGCCACATCCTGAATTTTGGAGTTGATATGCGATGTTGCAGAACATGATTGACATCGAAAACGACGATCCAACAGCAAAACAAAGCATAGCTAAAGACATTGCACAGAGCCCATTGGTGAGGTTGATCGCAAAGTAGATAGCGAAGTAGCTGCCATCACCGGAGTCCGAGTAAGTTTGGCCAAGTCTCAAACCCCACATGAAGTAAGTTATAGCACTGTAAATCATTACCATAGGAACGTCCTCCACAAAAAACTTGCTTAACCTCCGAGAAATTATAAAGCCGCTAATAGAAACGTAATGGTCTTTATACTCCCGAAAAAAACCAAGCCCGTCTGCTTCCCACAACCTAGCTAGCTCCATAGTAAGAGGGGCAAACCCGACGACTTCCAAGATGGTATATAGGGTGGAAGTGATAGAACGAATACCGGACAAATTCGGGTCTGGCTTATAAAACAACCAGCCAAGAATGATAGCCATCAATATGGAGCCGCCATGCAAGGTTACAAGACTGGCTCTGTCTCGGATAGATATCACAGTTGTCCTCCTTGTAAGCACGTAAATCTCCCGATACAATGGAAGGGGCTCAAGAGTTTTGAACAAACGGAGATTATCTTGAAATTTGGCTTTCTCTTCTGATTTTGGTAAAGAAGGTGTATCTGGGGTTTGAGATCTCCAATGTCTGACCAAATCATCTACAACCTTGACAGATTCTTCCTCTTTCTCCTCCGATGAGGTATCCTTGACCAGCAAGGCCATGATACGATTTATGATTCCGTATGAATCCTCGTAACACTCCACCTTGTCTATAATTCCTGTTCCCTCGAGCCGAGAAAAGTAATCAGCTGACTCCATCAAGGAACCGAAGTACACCATTCTTCCTCCGCGCGTGAGAACACAGAGTTTATCAAAAAGAGCTAGAATCTCGGCACGGGGTTGATGAATCAGCAAAATAATTGTTATGCCTATGTCTGGCGAGGCCAATTTTCTGAGGATCAGAACCAAGGTTAATGCAGAGGAGGTGTCGAGTCCAGTGGTGGGCTCATCTAGAAAAAGCACCTGGGGCTTGCTCAAGAGCTGAGCTGCTAACGACACACGGCGTTGCTCTCCACCGGACAAATTGATTTTGCCGGCAAAGGACATTACGATTTCAGTTTTGCGATGTTCTAAGTGCAAAATCTGCAACAAAGACGCGATGAGCTCGTGACGGGCATCCTTCGACGTATCGCCGAGCCTGAGTTCGGCCTGATACAGCAATGTTTCCTCAAGAGTCAACCCAGGCATGAAAAAATCCTCCTGGACCATGTAAGCGGTCGAGATACGCATTTGCAGGCATGGCTCAGGGTACGAATAAGTGACAGAACCAGAGAATTTAAGGGCACTGGACCGGATGTTCGTTCTCTGTGCCAAGACGTTGAGCAACGTGGTTTTGCCCGAGCCTGACCCTCCCATGATAGCCATCATATTATTCTGTGGGAGAGCAAAACCAACATCGTCCAAAATGGCAGCAGTACCCTTGTCGGCGTCCCCAGTGGGAACTTCAACTCTAAGTTTGTTCACATCGATGTGCACGCGGTTTTCAGGGGAGACTCGAAGAGCTTCAGAGCCCGTGAATATCATAACAAGTTTAAGCGTCTCCAGAAAAACAATCTAACCTAAATTGACCTGTCTGCTAAATCATTGGAAGCAATAGTTATATAGTACATGCGGGCAATTAGATGCGAAGAGGTTAACGGAATTTCAAATTCCGTTGCGACGGAATTTTCAACGGAAATTTAGTTGAGGCTCTAAATCAAAAAGGTCTTTGAATTTGCCTTACATCACCGCAACTAGGCCTTTATTACATCCCTTCTATTTATACTGTATAAGTTCTTGATTTCCTCTACGTAGGATTTTTTTCCGCTGTTTTTTCTACTTCCTTTGCAGTCAAATAGAGATGAATATCTGTTTCGGATCCGAAGGGCGAGCGTGTTGAGCCCGGCAGGTCTTAGCCGATGTGGGTAGCAACCGAAAGCCACAGTTCTGTGTCTTTGTCAGCAAATCCCGAGGCAAAGGGAATACGACGCCTAGCATTGCGACTTCACAGGTGGCGAATGAAGGAGAGTTGCCCAGAAAATGGGAATTCGGAATTTAGGTCCTTGCAGTTGGCGCAAGCTGCGAGAATCCGTCTGGGCACGCGTAGCTTCGCACGTAAACTAAACTTGCACTGAGTACCTAGTTACAGTGAACAATGGTATGTAAGCTCCGAATCACACAGATTAAAGTTCTTGCACTAACTGCTTTGCTCAGCCTACCACAGACATCACTATAGTGAAATTCAAGAGAGACACGTCCACGTTTGTGCTACCGCTCACGCTCACAAAGAAAAACCAAACCATTGACTACTTGAAGAGTGCCTTAGTACTGGCCATCAAGTCTGTGGGCGGCATTGATGTTGATCAAGAGCTTCCAGATGAAATTGAAACACGCGAAACTGCCCCTATCACCAGCGAGCAACTAAGTCTTGCGTTTCCAAAGAACAGGGAGGTGCCGTATGAGAACAATTGGCTCGAGATCACGGATGATCTGGCGGTCGAAGCGGTTGTCATCAACGATTACGACACAATCGCCTTCAAGCTAGATGGCGACTCGGCCTTTAATATAACCCAGTCAGAATACGAGGAATAGAGAATGATGCACACCGGCCGGTACATTAAAGAATTTAATTAGACCCGAGCAAATAATACAGAGAGAGAATAAAAGGAAAGGACAGCATCCGCAAACATCATGGTTTTCTGCCGCTCACTTTCCGAATACCTCCAGAAACGTTTCTTGTGGCATTCTTTCCTGGAAGTGTGCCTGAGATCATTTTCGTACTGGAACGGACACGCGGCACCCGTGGAGATGCCGGAGATGATGTCAAGGTGGTGCTGACTGTTCTGGTTGTAGTAGTAGTGGTGACCTTATTCATCGACATCGGCAGACTTGATCCATTGGTGGAAATAGAACGCAAACACCTCCTATCCGAGAGATCTCTCTTAGGGGAACTGTGGCAGATCTTTCCGTCGGAATTGTCAAGTTCCAGGTCACCCAACTCAAAAGTGTTTTCAACCCCCTGCATGGGTTCATCTGCAAGATCTTCATCGGAGTTGTTCGAGATGTCGTGGATTACAGAGTTCTCAGCTTCTTTGTACTTGCGAGGCTGGCCCGGGGACTCTAATGGAACAACGCTTTGTATCTTGGACGCCAAGGCGCCGCTTATCTTTCTTCTCCGGATCGGTGTGTTAAAAGACGAGTCTAAGGGACTGGCGAACGAATGGTTTCCATGCTGCTGCTGTTTCTTCTGTCTCGCTTCGCGCTTCATCCTTGCCTTGAAGTCGTCGTATGCAACCAAGGGAAACAAGCCCCCGATGAACGGATCGGGCCTGTTGTCGAGACACATAGTATGCCTCCAGTCCCTAAAGTCATTCTGATGCAAATATAACCAGTGCTGCTGAGGACCAACCACCATTCCTGGGCGGATCATGCGCATGTAAGCAATGCATTCGTTAGCAGTAAAGCCGTGGGTGTAAATCAAATGAGCTCCAATGAGACAACCTGTCCTTCCCAACCCGGCTTTGCAATGAACTGCAACTTTTCCACCCCTATTAATCACGCATTCTGCGGCGCCGATGAATTTATGGACGTAGTCAAGGGTAGGGCAGGTGCCGTCTTCGAAGATCATATCAATATGCTGGATGTTTCTTTTGGTAAACTCCTGAGCATCGTACAAGTGAGAGTTGAGCCTGACAACCAATTGCACGTCGTTGCTCATGAAGTAGTTCAAAACCTTTCTAAATGGCTCGTTCAAACCTGTTCTTCTGCTGCTTTGCTGGGGCGAGGCGAAGGCAATGAAGTCTTTGGTAATGGCGTTGAAATCGCCTTGGTCAACTCTCTCGTACTGTTCATACTCCTCCAAGTTGAAAGTAGTCAAGTCGATCATCCCGCGCTCCTTTGCTCTCCACAATGCATACACAATGTCTTGGATAGAGATCTCAAAGTCAGCAGTGGAATATCCCGCATCTCTGAAGGGTTGGAAAGGGTGCTCAACTTGCGAGAGGGGTTGCAATACCTGATGAGGTGCCCACGACTGCACCAAGACCATGTAGCAGGCAAGCAAACATGCGGCGTTTGCTCTCTCCTTGGGCGACGTGGAGCTGTAGAATACCACGGCTTTTCCCTGGTTTCTTTCTTCGTTCAAGATGTTGTGTAGTATGACAGCAAACCGGTAGAGGCTTCCGATGTGCAAGGGACCAAAGTCTAAATGGAATGCATTGTACGGCAAAGCGTCCTCGACAGTGAAGTACACGAAGTCGTCCGTGTCTTCTGGGGAGTAGTCGTAGGCTCCGAGATAAATACGGTCTGTCTGTTAGTATAGGGAACGAAGGTCAACAGCAGAACGTGATACATACTCTTCAAAAATTCAATCATCAGAACACCCATTGAGAGTCTGTTAATCGCTCTAGGCTCGGTCAAGTTATGCTATAATGCAGTTACAAACACCTCTGGTAAGATTATGGTAGCAGGTGTCTTTCTTTGGGAGAGCGAAAGATTATATTCAAGTGCTGTGGTAGTCAGGAGACAAATAAACGCAAAGAATAGTTTGGCCGGATGGTTTCTTGTGTGACAATCTAGAAAAAGTAATCATCAAAGCAGTTGCGAAGGTGCTTGTGTTTACGTTCTCGCCGGAAGAGGCACGCTTATGAGTGCGGCGGCATCGACGACCAGATCCGGAGAAGTCGTGTCACGTGACCGAGGGCAGAACGGCACCCCATGGCTACCGAAGGGTGTGCGGCCTGGAGGGACGGAAGCGGGTAGATTTGCTTATATAAAATGCGTTCTGCGTACTGAGGGCATGTTGATGTGTTTCACGAACGGTGTGGTCACTTGCGCCCTGTCAGAGCGCAGATAAGGTGTGTGCGACATTCGCAAGAGCGAGTCAGAGACCTCACTGCCTTATTTCTCCACAGATGGTATGTTGTTCGTTCAACGTGATGAGCGTTAAATACTAACATCAGGCGCCCTCCCTCTACAGCTTCAGTTCCGAGACGTTGACGGAGCTTAAGAAGTTCCGGTTTTCCAGTGGCCGGGCCACCTCCATGCAAGCGTTGATCTGTAAGTAAACACGAAGAAGGTCTGCACCTGCTCTACGCTGTACTAACGATAAGACACCATTGACAAGGAAACCTACAATGTTGTCAAAGAGTCGCAGGAGCCTGTGACGTCCATTGAGGAACTCGTCGAGGAGCTCCCCGACAATACCCCGAGATACGTGCTTCTCTCGTACCCAATGAAACTCCCCGACGGACGCTTGAAGAGCCCACTAGTTCTCGTTTACTGGAGACCGCCAACATGCGGACTGGAGAGCAGGATGCTCTACGCCGGGGCTGTGGAGTTGATGCGAGAGAAAGCTGGCGTTTCACAGTACGTATAGCCACAAGGCGTGCACGAACCCACACTGGCGTTTACATAAGTGGTGGTGCATCCCTTCTCTAGAGGGACATTCTTTTGCTAACTACAGGCTAATTGAAATTGATGACGAAGAAGACTTTGAAGATATAGAGGAGCGCTTTAACTAGCTCCGCTGCCCCACGCACCCGATGCCAGCCTCGCGCGCAGCAGACAAGCGTTGTCTGGGTACCAGATTTACGTCTGGCGCGCGAATCTGGGTCCGCCCCGGCTTGTCGTTTTGTCGTGCGTGGCACGAAGCGAACTGAAAATTTTTTGACCTATATAGCTTCAACTTTCGCATTACCTTCCACCTTACCACATCTTCCATAAAAATCAGCAGCCATGGGTCGTATGCATTCATCTGTATGTGATATTATTTTTGATGATCAGAGTGAATGTGACAGTTGAATACTTTCTTGGTTCAATACAGTGCACTGCTTGTGGTGAAAAGGTCTTGTCAAAAGTAGAGGTGCTCCACGCAATCCTCAACAAAGCTTTTGATATTTGATACTTTCCCATTTGAGTTTGCTTCTTTGCATGCTCAGCAAGTCAGATGCTGAATGCTGTTTGTTCCACTATTTGTAGACCTGGCCACATGTCTGTTCGTGTTGCGTCGGAAGTCTTGTCTTGGACAGCTGTTGGCTGAAGCCCTATTTGGCCCGAAGGGGAGGGCTTGGCCATCATCCAAATGCTTCTGGAACCAACGCATTCTGCACTGTGCCCTACAGACTTACTAACAATTTTCAGGGAAAGGGAATTTCTTCCTCCGCTCTTCCATACTCTAGAAACGCTCCATCTTGGTTCAAGTTGACCTCTGATGACGTTGTCGAGCAAATCATCAAGTACGCCAGAAAGGGTTTGACTCCTTCTCAGATTGGTGTTATCTTGAGAGATGCCCACGGTGTTTCTCAGACCAAGGTCGTCACCGGAAACAAGATTTTGAGAATCTTGAAGTCCAACGGTTTGGCCCCTGAGATCCCTGAGGACTTGTACTTCTTGATCAAGAAGGCCGTCTCCGTCAGAAAGCACTTGGAGAGAAACAGAAAGGACAAGGACTCCAAGTTCAGATTGATTTTGATCGAATCTAGAATCCACAGATTGGCCAGATACTACAGAACCGTCGCCGTCTTGCCTCCTAACTGGAAGTACGAGTCTGCCACCGCTTCTGCCTTGGTCAACTAATCTTTTTTTCAATAGTCTTACTGTAATATATCAGTCTTAGCATATTTTGCGTATTAGAGTACTCATAACAAGTTTAAAGCAGCCGTGCTATCCTCGGTGGCGACAATTACGAACGAGCCTTCTATTGCTATAATTACCCAAATATAATAAAACTTAATGCACAGTCAACCGGTTAAATATCGTCAATATCCAACTCGTTGTCGTCCTCATCATCGTCGTCATCGTCACCAAACTCGAAGTTGACCTCCTCGTCGTCGTCAGCACCAAAGGTGTCAGTCTCGTTGATTTTGGCGGATTCGGGCAACTCTCCAATGTTCTTCAATGTTCTAGCCTCGTCTGAGTTGTACTTGTGCACAACGTCACACTGGTCGTCTTGGAAGTCTCTCAAACAGACCAAGATGATGTCACCTTGGCCCATCCAAACCTTCTTTCTCAATTTACCTCTAATGTGTCCCATTCTCTTGATGCCGTCAAAACAACTGACCTCGAGTCTCCCGTTACCCAACATCTTGGTGATTTGAGCATACTCTTGGCCCTCCTCTTTGTGAATCAACTCTCTCTTCTGGCCACCATTGACGTTCTTTCCTTTTCTTCTGTTCTTGCCTCCTTTTCCTTTAGAAGATTTACCCATTTTGGAATAAGTAGCTTTGTGTAGTAGATCCTCCAATACTCACCTCCAAAAAAAATTTTATCAGCAGGTCGGATGTACGGGTGCAATCTCAAATCCCACGACCACCGCAGTACCCATGCGTTTCTTGCTAAGCGAAGAAGGTGAAATCTCTTCGAAGTCTTCTTGATTTTGGTCTAGGCTTGTATTGCAGCATTATAATTTGAAATATTCCTTTTTTATTTCTTTTTTTTTCAGCCCTAGCTGTAAAGTTTGAGCACCTCAGCACCCAGCACTGGACAGCTTCGGGAACGGACCTTGAGTTTGCTGGAAGACGGTATCTGCCTTTTGCCTAATCAATAAGCTGGAGCCATACTTTTATACATGTTGCCTATGTTTGGGCTATTCTGTTGTGCTTAGTGTTTGGATGGGTGCAAAGTATGTTCAGAGGTACTGGTGTGCTCGTCACAAGACATCGTGAACAAACCATACTCTTACCACGACAGCAGGCCAATGGATTCTTTTGAGTTGAGCTCGCAGTTTGTGCAGATTCTTAGGAATTTGACGCCTCAGGCCCAGTCTCTTCTAAAGGCTGCTCACTACGCCTTGAAACATGCCGACAATGAAGATTATTTATTCTATGCAATCATCGATACAGTTGGAGATGCCAAAACAGAACTTAACACTAAATCTACACTTTTCCAATTTATAGACGTCCTAATCCATGAATCCTTCCATATATCACAGCAAGTGAACTCGTCATACAACTACCCTTACGTTCACAACTTGAAAAATTCGTTGCCTAAAATCATCACAAAGGTTCTTCCAACCTCAAGCAATGCTAATCTCTTGAACATTCATAATAGCTTGAAAAATATCTCGGAATCATTAAACGTTAACTACTCAGAATACGAAAAGCGGTTTGAAGCTGTGGATTCTTTGCTCAATGCAGAAGAGTTAGAAAACGTTAATATGAACATCCCTTTCCCGGATGTGAATCTAAATGAGCTCGCGTTTGAGTCCCAAGATCCCGTGGAGCAAGCTTGGGAAATTTTATTGAAAAAACGGCAACAAAGTCACTACGAAAGGCTTAGGCTTCTAAAGCACCAGCCATTTGAGAGTGGAGACGTCACAGAAGAGGACATGTTTCTCTTCCGTCCCTCTAGAGGCAATGATGCGTCGAAGAAACTAAACGAGAACCTTTTGTCAAAGAAGCAAATTCTTGCGAGAATGGAGGACGACAGAGAAACGCATAAAAAATCAAAAGAGTCCATTTGGTTGGTCAATCGTCCTTCAGGTTCTAGGACAGTCACCGAGGATGAGTTTCTAAACTACTACTGGAACAGGTTTGAAGATATATCGGGAAATGAGGACTATGAGTTCTTTGCTGCGTTCGACGAACTCAACAAGTTGGCAGGTGCAAGCTATAAAGATAAGCAATTTTAATGTAATTAAGCATGATTTGTATTTACATTTGAGAAAGAAACAGCGCAACTTCCTTACATAAACATCAATTCACGAAAACATCGTCTTTTAAACTTGAGCCCCATTGGTTCATTCAAACAGCATTCTCTGCATTCGAGCTAGCCTCCAGAATTGAATCCAAACAGCCTTTTACCCAATCCAATGAACTGTGTTTGAGAACACTTTTATGGCAATTTTCCCATCTCCTTTTCTTCTCCTCGGAAGACATGGTAAGCGCGTGGTTTATTTTTTGGCTGAATGCTGTGATAGCCCACGGATTCACGAGCAAAGCTCCCTCTCCATTACAGTCAAGCACATATGATGATCCAGTAAACTCTGACAAAAGGAGAGGCGACTTCTTCTGTGACGTGGAAATGATGAACTCCTGACAAGTGAGATTCAACCCTTCACGCATCGACGACACAACGAACAAGTCGGCTTCTTTCTCCAATGCAACATACTGCTCGAATTCGAGATCTTGATGGAGGATGATGACAGGAGGCGAGATAGATATATTGTCAGCCTGTGCATTGATACGCGAGATAATATGCATCACCTCAGACTCGTATGCTTCATCTCTGGATGAACCCATTAAGATCTCAAGAAGCACGGTGGATCCAAGACGGTCTCTGTTGTTTTGCAAGAATCGTTCGTACGCAAGAAGCTTTTGTTTAATTCCACGAAGTTTGTCTAACTTATCCCGAGACACGATAAGTTTTTCGGTTGGCCAACGAGCACGAAGCATCTTAGCCCATTTATCGACCTCTTCTGTGTGTGTAACACGGTCCAATTCCTTGGCATCGATTCCGACGGGGATCGCATTTACCTTTATAATTCTATCGCCAAAATGGAGTCCCTGTTTATCAAACCTAGTCTGCAAAATTGTGCTGCACGTCTGCGTGAAATGTCTCACATACTCATCGTTTTGGAAACAAATGCTGTCCGCTCCCAATATACCTTCTAAAAGAGTCTTTCTTTGGGCGAGGCATCTAAAAACTTCCGAAGAGGGGAAAGACACGTGAACAAAGAAGCCTATCTTGGCGTTTGGTAACACTTTTCTTATCATAGCAGGTACCAAGAATAGATGGTAGTCGTGAATCCAAATGGTTGTCAGTGAGGCACTCGAAGGCGAGTTGCCAACCTCCGTTTTGTAAGTCTCAATAAGCTTATCCGCAACCAATTGGTTGACGCTTCTGTAGAAGTGATACGAGTGCTCTTCAAAGACCTTCGATTTGGGGTCATCAGGAATCTGGTAGTGTAGTGTTGGCCAGAGAATTTGTTTGCAGAAGGAATGATAGTGACCCTGGAAGGTGAAGTCATCAATAGAGACAGCTTCACAATCGAACTCGGAGCTCAATTTCTCGGTGATGCTATCAAGTACTTTCTGTGGAATGAGGTCATTCGGCAGGGACAACGCACCCACCCATTTGCATTTCTGGACAACGCCCTTCAGGCAAGCCAAATCAACAGCATTGACGAGGGAACCATTGCCTCTATCAGCTTTGACAATCTTCCAAGGTGCCTTTTCGAAAATGTTCTCTTGGCCAAGAACAATATCCTCCATGTCTGCGCGGGAAAACCCGCCATAGGGAGCCAATTTCTCTACAACCTCGTCCTCATCCTCAATGAGGCTTTCGGAAGAGGTGAAATGCTCATGCTGGCCAGAAAATGAGGGTCTCTTGTCATGAACCGCAGCCCATAAATCAGCCACTTTGTCACTCCCTGTATCGATTGTTGTGTTTGGGTTTAGCTTGCTACTTCCACTAGTCTTGAGGGTTTTGGAGATGATGGACTCGGAAGAAGCGGGCAAAGAAGGGCTGCCGCCCGAGTTGCTCCCGCTACGACTGAATTTCAATCCGGGTGGACCATCAATGGGGTTTTTCCGGTTTTCATTCACCAGACTGGCGATAACCGGCACCGAGAATCTGGACCGAGGTTGGATGAGTTGAAGGGAAGGCCTCTCGTTAGACGCTTCTCGAGCTTTGGTACCTTCCGGAGTCAGTTCCTTTTCTGAAGCAAACAAATCCCCTGACAACAATGCGTCCTTCATTTTGGTTAACGAAGTAGACTTGGCTCCGGGTTTTGCGGATCCGGTGTTCGGCTTGCTCAAGGTTGGCAATATGGAATTGCTGATTCCAGACTTGGGCAAGTCATCGACGCTGCTCAGGCCAACCGGCACATCCGTGGAACCGAGCTCGAGCTCTTGGTCGACTATAGTCTGATCATTGGAATCGACCTCAAATTTAACGGTGTATGGCAAGAATCTGGTGCTGTTAGTAATCAGAACTATGCGAATCTATGAAGTGATTCCTGAATAACGGTATACTTACAATGAACCGACAATCAACGTCATTGGGCTTGTGACTTTAAACTTCGGCGCAATTGATCGCAATACACGGGGTTCGGAAAGGCTGCAACAGGAGCGAAAATGGATTCAATGGAGCGAGAATTACTTTCTTCAGTCGGGCACTACCTCGAAAACACTTGTAATGCCTCCTCTCTGTGTATACCGCAGAAAAAAATCGTTTTTTCCAATTGAATGTTCTTTAGGTCAAGCAAATTAAGCAATATATCTTTCACAAACTAGTTTGCGAGAAGTCCGCTTCGCGCACAGAACTTGCTGGAAACATCCTTGCTCGTTGCTGCTGCGACAACATCTCTCTTGGCTACCAACCACGCAGTACGTGCTAAATTGGGATTGCCGAATACTGAGTCTATGGAGTAACCGCGTTGTAATTGATCTTGCGTTTAGGGTCTTTTGCTAGTGGTGTTTGATCTGCCGAGGCTGCGAGCTTTTCCTCATTCCACTTCTCCACAACAGCACCTCTATGTCTATTGCGTCTATTAAAGATGCTGACTCGCATTGCCACATCAGCGTAAGCGGGCATCTTCGGGATCCAAAGCTTCTAATGAAGAAACTACGAGAAAGCCCGAAAGGCTCTACCAACGGGTTTTTCAATGTAATGAGCACAAATCACCTAGACATTGAGTTCTTGGAGAAGCTTGTGGATTTGGATTTCACTCGTGTAGTGACACCATTTTTGGGCATCCACCCATGGTACTCGCATTTATTCTCCAAAACCAAAAACGCTGACAAGACTGATCATTACAACCTGGTGATCGACAATCTTCCGCAGGAACTACTAGACGTTCTCCCGGAGCCAATTTATCTAGAGGATCACATCGATCGCATAAAGCAATTGGTTCATAACTTCAACGTATCCGGAGTCACATGTGCCATTGGCGAAATAGGTCTTGACAAGTTGTTTCGAGTGCCGTCCAACGGTTTTTATGGAAATCAGGAACAAACAGAAAATGTCTCCCTCACACCGGCCAAGGTGCGCATGGACCATCAACAATTTGTCTTCTTGAGACAGCTCCAGTTGGCAGAGGAGCTACAGAAGGCAGTATCATTGCATTGTGTCAAGGCACACGGTCCCTTTTTTGACCTCCTAAATCTGTCGTATCTCGGAATTCCCTGTCTTATTCTCCATTCGTACACTGGCTCGGTGGACCAGGCCATGAGGTGGAAGAAGGTGCTAGAAAAGCAAGACAGATTGCTCAAGTTTTCGTTCTCAAACTACATCAATGGCAAAGACGATAAAGCTACGGCCTTGTCAGAAATCATTCAGCTCCTTGACACTGATCAATTGTTAGTGGAAACAGATCTACCCATTGATGACTTTTTTCTAGACGGCCATGAAGACGAGTACTTTGAGCACCTTAAAAGCATCAAACTGAAAATCGCACAGGTAAGTGGACTCGATACAGCAAGCTTGGACGCTATCCTCAGACAAAATGCATCTGATGTACATAGATAAAATAAGTGTATATTATTCTTCGAGCTTAAGCTTCGCTGCGACCAATATACTTACAATCTTGACTTGATGATGTCAACGAACTCTGGCTTCAAAGAAGCTCCACCAACCAAGAATCCGTCCACGTCGGCCTTGTCTCTGAAGTCAGGAGCATTCTTGCCGCTGACGGAGCCTCCGTACAAGATTCTGACCTTCTCGGCCTGCTCTGCGCCGATGGTCTTGCTCAAGTGAGCTCTGATCTGCTTGTGAACCTCTTGAGCGTCCTCTGCGGTGGCAGCCAAACCGGTACCAATTGCCCAGACAGGCTCGTAGGCAATGACGATACGGGACCAGTCGGAGACTTTCTTGGACACGGCATCCAACTGTCTTGCGCAAACGTCGAGGGTGATACCAGCCTTCTTCTCCTCCAATGTCTCACCAATACACAAGATCACGGAGATACCGGACTCCAAAGCAAACTTGGTCTTGTCTGCAATGAAGTCGTCCGACTCCTTGATGATGGTTCTTCTCTCGGAGTGGCCGGTCAAGGTCCAGGTGACGCCCAAGTCCTTCAATTGCTGTGGGGAAATCTCACCGGTGTAAGCACCAGAGGCCTTGTCGAACACGTTTTGTGCGGCAACCTCAACGGTCTTTTGCTTGTTGCCCTCGATCACAAGCGCAAGGTAAGGGGCTGGAGGAGCAATGACGACCTCCACGTTTGGTGGTAACTCAGACTTGTTCAAGTTGTCCACGATTTCAGTGAGTGACTTCTTGGAGCCGTTCATTTTGAAGTTTCCACCGACGAAGAATTGACGAGCCATTTTGTATTGAATTTTCTAGTAGATTGATTTAGCGTACTTACACTGGAAATCTTGTGTAGAAACGGAGACAGCGCGGTTTTTATATGTTCTACGAACTTGAATTTCCAATTACGTGGGTGAGGCATTCCCGAGGGCGTCCGGGGAAACTTGGGTGCTGCCTGTATGTGCGAAAGCCAACGCCGAACACAGCACACCCCCTTTTAGCCTGCCAAGACTCCCACAGAGCGTTTCCAGTGGTTGTGTTGCAGCTCGTGAATGGTATCACCCGCTTTTTTTGTCTCTTTATTGCATTATGAACTGGTATTTGTGTTGCTACTGAAACTTTCACAATCTCGCCGTGTCGGATGCACCTATGTGCGGCTCAAGTGAACCATCATGTGACCGTGGATCAGCTCGGTAAATACCAACACCAAGCCGAATGGAGTCTTACTCGTGATGCTCAGCTATGTTGTCACGGCTGTCGAAAACATTGTTTTCCAGAGCTACTCCATGTGACTCCTTGTAATTCTTCATGGACTGTAAGTACATGTTCTTCAACTCTTTGTCTTTTCTCCGGTTCTCCTTGATGGCTTCACGCTGGACCTTCAATATGCCCTCGATATCGAGGTCTTCTGGGTTCGAGGTGTAAGAGTTGAAATTAACCTCTTGTGCAAACTCCTTGTCGACTTCGTCTTCCACGTCTGAGTCTTGCAAGTCGTCCCACGTCCTCAAAGGGGTTTTAAGCTTGTATCCATTGTTCTCGTAGCGCTTCATCACCAAATATTGGCAGTGAGGGATATTTCGTAGCGACTCAAACTCCTCGTAGGTCCACCTGAACCATTTCATGAGGAACACCCTGGCCCAGATTCCGTGTGTGACCAAAATGAGAACATTTGGAAACGAGTCGTTCTGAAACTGACGGTAGAGCGACTCGTTGAAGGATGCAACTCTGTCGTAGACGTCAGCCGCACTTTCTCCGTGTGGAATCCTGAAGAAGAAGTGCCCGTACTTAGCCCTCTCTGCCCACATGGACTCCGTCTTCTCTGGCGTGTTCTGGAAGTTTCCAAAATCCTGCTCCCTCATTCTGGGCTCTTCACTTACCCGATACGTTACTCCCGGAACGTCCTTTATCCCCTCAATGATGTTTTCACACGTCTGCCTAGCTCGCATGTACGGGGAGGTGTAGAACATGATGCTTTTGGAGTTAGGATGGTTCGAGGGCTCTAGTCGACTCAAAAACTCCCTCAACACGAGCCCTGCCTGCCTGGCCTGCTCATGCCCTTGCTCTGTGAGGAGGATCTTGTGGTTTGAAGTATGTCGATTGACTCTTTTGTCGCAGTTACCCTCTGATTCGCCGTGTCTGACTAGAAGAATATACTGTGGCTCGTTAGTAAAGGTCGTGACTCATCCAGAGGAAAAGAACGTACTTTTGGTTTACCCATGTCCGTGTATCGTCGGTGTTCGCCTACGTTGTAGGAGCTTCGGAAGAAAATAACCGTTCTTTATAAGTGGCTGGAAATGAGAAGCGCTAATCCGAGCGAAGCTGCGGCTTACGCGGTATGCCTTCGATGCATTACGTAAAGGAAAGAAGATCCAAATGTACCCATTTTTTTTTTTACATTTTCACCTGGCAGCGGCCCAACTTGTGATTCCCTGTTTTTTCCAAGTGTTTTTGGGTGCTTTGCTCCCGTTTGCCCCAGGTTCGCTTGTGTGCTTTACCCCGGGTCCATCATCACATCATTTTTTTATATGGCGGACAGAAAGCACTCAGCCTGTAGAAGCTCGGACATTAGCAATCTCATTAGAACCCTTGCTTCGTGACAGGTCTTATCAGAGACGCCAAACTATATAAATCATGTGAAGTTAAATCTAGTAAAGCGTATATTATACAACCTATTCCATCGCCAAGTTTAGTTGTTGGCGACAAGGTACCTCTCAGTAGCAAAACTCTTCACCAACTCGTCGTCACACTGTTTCAAAATGGCATCCGCCGATTCGTCGATGGCCCTGGACAACAACGTGTTGTTCAATCTCGAGGGTCCGTTGGGCACTTTGAACACCGACTGCCACTCTTCAGGGTCCAATTCAGGTTGACCCTTCTTGGCTCTCTCGTCATTCTCGGCTTTTCTTGCCTGTTTCCACTGAAGGATCTTGGTGTGCTCCTTTTGCAACTGTCTTTGATAGTAGTTGAAGTTGGTCTGGTCGAAGTTGTAGGAGTCGATTTGGCTGCACAAGTTCTCCAACAATTGTGTGGTCATGTTGGAGTTCGAATTGAAGGTCAAGTTTTCTGGCTCCACCGAAGCATATGCGCTGCCTGTCTGTGCCAAATACAAGTTCACCAAGTGCTGGTTGTGTATGTTGATGGGGATCTCCTCAAAGATGTTGAAAAACGATAACTTGTTGCTCTCCAAGTCTCTGGTCTTCCATTTGCCCTTGACATAGGTCGTGAGGAAATTCTCAGACAATCTCAAGGCTTTCAAGTCCACCTCTTTGCCGATCGAGGTCATGTTGTGGATCAAAATAAAGGAGTTTTTGCTGACCAACTGCTGTTGTGCCAATGCTTCCACTAGCTGTGTCGTCACGAAGTTACCGGAAACCGTAGATTGAAACCAACCTTGAAACTCGATTCCCTCGCCCAAAGACCTGACAGCTTCCAAGATCTCTTGCTGATACTTGCTGCCGCTTCTGGAACGCAATGAGCCGCCTTCGTATTGGTCTGGGTATGGAAAAGGATATGCATGGGTGATGTCTACAGAACCATCGTCATCCTCAAACCCCATGAGGGATCCCGAGAAAAGAGAGGGGTAGTTTTCCGAGGTGTGTCTGAGAATAGACAACACGACGCTGCCCTCCAACTCTATGGACGATGCTGTAGGAGCTTCGTAAGCTTTAACGCCCTGTTTGGATGCCATGATGTTGCAAAGCTTGTGTTTCTAGGGCAAAATTTTCACAGAAAAAGTTCTCGAGTGAGGCCGGTACATCTTGGAACAGGAGGCACGCGAGAGTGCTGAGAAGCAGACACGTCCAGTCCCTTCGGTTAATTTAACTTTTTTTTGCTTGTTTGAAAGTTTTCTTTATTCATGAACGGGACGTGAACTCTGGATACGTACTCGTTTACCACTTTTTTGTTTCATCTCGCGTCTAGCTATATTGCGAAGGTCGGAGCGGCCGCAACTAGTCGCAAGATGATGAGTCTTCAAGTCGTCTTTCAAAAGTAGAATATGTGTGTTTCCCTTTGATACAGCTAGCTTCTACTTATTCACTTTGTGATCCCTTATTTCTATGCTTGTAAATTTTGTAAGATTATTTATTACGTTAGCAGTCTCCTTGCCCTGAGTTAATTTGATTCGCAACTAGGCCTTATCTCGAAAAACTAAGAAAGGGAAGCACACTAAAATTCACATCATAAATTATCAAGAAGGTAAATAGTGAAATTCAACAAGAAAACAGTTCTTTTATTGCAAGGAATCTCAACAGCTCGAAAAGGAGCTTATCTATACTGGTGTTCCAGCTTTCTGTCTCTGTAGACATGGTAACTCACTACGCAGGGCAAGACCGCTTCCTACTCCGCGAAAATTTTTTTTGACTTATCTGATATTAGCCGTACTAGTGCAACATGTCCGATCCAGTTAACGAGGTTGCCGAGCAGGTCGCGAAGACCTACTTGGATGAAGTCACCGGCGAACATGTGTCCAAGAGTGAGTTAAAGAAGAGACAAAAGACGAGACAAATTGAGGCAAAGAAGGCGGAAAAGGCCAAGAACAATGTCGCCAAGCAGCCAAAGAAGAAGGACATCATGGCCGACTTGAACCCTAACCAGTACTTTGACATCAGATCCCGTCAGATTGACGAGTTCAGAAGGGCCAACGAGAAAGATCCAAAGGCTTTCAACCCTTACCCCCACAAGTTTCATCGTACTTTGACGGTTCCAGAGTACGTCAAGAAGTACGCTGACTTGAAGAGAGGCGAAACCCTCGAGAACATCGAGGTGAAAATCACGGGTAGAGTCATGGCCAAGAGAGAGTCTGGATCTAAGTTGAGATTTTACGTCCTCAAGGGAGACGGAGTTCAGGTGCAAGTCATGGCTCAAGCTCAAGACGCCGAGTCTCTCGAGGTTTACGAAAAGGAACACGAGAACTTGAGACGTGGTGATGTCATTGGAATTACTGGCTACCCAGGCAGAACCGCTCCCGCAAAGGGCGGTGAGGGTGAGCTTTCCGTCTTCGCAACCTCCATCCAATTGTTGACTCCCTGCTTGCACATGTTGCCCACTGAGCACTACGGTTTCAAGGACCAGGAAAACAGATACAGAAAGAGATACTTGGACTTGATCATCAACGATGACGTCAGAGAACGTTTCAAGGTGAGATCGGCTATTATCTCGTACATTCGTAGATTCTTGGACAGCAGAGATTTCATTGAGGTCGAGACTCCCATTTTGAATGTCATTGCAGGAGGCGCCACCGCAAAGCCTTTTGTCACACACCACAACGACTTGGACATGGAGATGTACATGAGAATTGCTCCCGAGTTGTTCTTGAAAGAGTTGGTCGTGGGAGGTTTGGACAGGGTTTATGAGATTGGTCGTCAATTCAGAAACGAAGGTATTGACATGACCCACAACCCTGAGTTCACCACATGTGAGTTCTATCAGGCTTACGCCGACGTCTACGATTTGATGGATATGACCGAATTGATGTTTTCTGAAATGGTCAAGGAAATCACCGGAGACTACAAGATCACCTACCACCCCGACGGTCCCGAAGGCGAGGCCTTGACTTTGGACTTCTCGAGGCCCTGGAAGAGAATCAATATGATCGAGGAGTTGGAGAAGGTGTACAACGTGAAGTTCCCAAGTGGAGACCAGTTGCATACCGAAGAGACAGGCAAGTTCTTGAAGCAGATCTTGATTGACAACAAGCTCGACTGCCCTCCACCATTGACCAACGCAAGAATGTTGGACAAGTTGGTTGGTGAGCTTGAAGATGCCTCCATTAACCCCACCTTTATCTTCGGCCACCCTCAAATGATGTCTCCTTTGGCTAAGAAGGACAGAGAAATTCCAGGTTTGTGTGAAAGATTTGAGGTCTTTGTTGCAACTAAGGAAATCTGTAACGCCTACACGGAGTTGAACGATCCCTTCGACCAAAGAAGCAGATTCGAGGAGCAAGCTAGACAGAAGGCCCAAGGTGACGACGAGGCGCAAATGGTGGACGAGACCTTCTGCAACGCTTTGGAATATGGGTTGCCTCCAACTGCTGGTTGGGGATGTGGTATCGACAGAATTGCCATGTTTTTGACAAACTCCAACACCATCAGGGAGGTGTTGTTATTCCCAACATTGAAGCCTGACGCGTTGGTGAAGGGCGAGGATACAACGAGCGCCTAATTGTGCATAATGTACTTCTAAAATGCCGCTTATGTTTCATCCTTAGAATATGTATATCATTAAGAATATCTTCATTTGCCAGATAACTTCCCAGACCGCTTCATCTCCAAAGCCTTTTTGTACGGAGGGGCCGTAGGCATCTGGACCGGTGTTAAATTTCGCTTCTTGACCTCAGAATTTAGAGCGTATGTAGCGTCTGAGTCCCCGTCATTCAAGTCTCCACAAGAAATGAACTTAGCGACTTGTCGTTCTTCGTCGTAAGGGAACTCCATGTTGGGCCCAATGTAACTTTTCCCTATACCCGCATCTTCAAAAAATTCTTCCGTGGATTTTAAGCCATCGAGCTTTGGGTTCCACCCGGGCCTCGGGCGGTAGCCTGTACAGACTATGAATGCCTCCAAGGATGTTCCTCTTGATGATCTTGGCTTAGCACAGACAACTTGTTCGAACAAGTAGCCTAATTGACTATACAACAAATCGATGTCTCTTCCTCGGAAAATCTTGGCCACAAAAGTCCCCCCAGGCCGAAGAATGCAACATGTAAGTTGCAAAGCACAAAGAACGAGCTGAGACTGAATGTATTCGTCTAGATCATGCAAGCCCGTGACGTCTGGAGCACCATCGCTGCAGACAAAGTCGGCAGGTTCTCCACCGAACAATTCGAGGATCTGCTGTAGTGTCTTTGGGTGTGTGATGTCAGCCTGTAGGCAAGTAACACCAGATATCGGAGACATGGGTTGAAGATCGACAGCAACAATCTTTGCTGGCTCCGACTCCGGGTCTTTGTTCAACTCTGCACTCAAAACTTGTGACCATGACCCAGGTGCCGCACACAAGTCCACCACCCTCTTCACTCCAGAAAAGATGTTGAACTCCTCATTGATTTGAAGAAGCTTGAAGGCAGAACGAGCTCGGTAGCCTTCCTCCTTTGCTCTTCTGTAATACAAATCTCGTTTATCCTTGCTTGCTTTTCCCATTGGTATTGAGTGGGTCAAGAGTAGTCGCGTAATGAGATGAGCTAGCGGCCTGCACGATCTGTGGGGGATTTTCGAAAAAGCGTCAAAGGTAGAACAAAGTTGGAAGTAAAGAACGGAATGAATTCGATGTTCCATTCAGTACCACTAGAGAGTGCTACGAAGATCTTATTATCTCATAATTATGTGGTTCTTCAGTGCCAAATAGTCAATGCATGGCATTCAGTGACAACATAGTATCGGCGGCGAATTGAAAAATTACACCAGCGCTGAGTTAATCTTCTTTTCTTTTCATTTTCACTTGACTTCTAAATATTATATGTCATTATCCTCTCGCTTTACGTAACTGGGGTTCTAAAGGCACAAGGCGTCTCCATAAGATGTTCACGTGACCAAACACGATCGTTGATATGTGCACCTAAAATTTTCGCTCTCAACTAGACCTTGTCGTCGACTGCAATTTCATGCTTTCCCAAATACGTGTGTTGAGCCGGTGTGCCCGCATTGGCGGCATATCTTCACGGTCACTCACCACAAGCACCAGCCTTCGCGAGCCTGCTAGCAAAGCTAACCCGGAGAACAAGAAAAAGTTCTTGTCTCCGAAAGAATTGGTGGAGAAGAAGAAAATCGAGGAAGATGAGAAGAAAAGATTTGAGCAAACCCTATTAAAGGCGGAATTCGATTTCAAGCCTCAGATTGCAGTTGAAAACCAGACCAGAAGCGACAAAGAAAGACCCCTCCCGCTCAATGTTGAGCTATTGCATTATAAACCATTGAAGGTCGAAAAGACGCATGGCCACAAGGTCGCGGAGTTGAAGTTCAGCGGATACGAGAAAACGGAAGTGACCAGGGCATCAGAGTTTGCTGCCAGAGCGGCCTTTTTCTTGGGCATTCCTTGCTCTGATATCGTGGAACTTAAGACGGAAAAGAGATTATATACTGTCATCAGATCGCCGTTTGCACAAGCGAAGTCCAAGGAAAATTTCTTCAGAACGACGTTCATGCAAAAGTTGGTTGCTTACGATGCCAATCCAGAAGTTTTGGACCTATGGTTGTCCTACATGAACAAACACGCCATCGACAAGGTAGAATATCTGGCCCACATACATACTCGAGAGTCTCTTGACTTTGCCAAGGAGTTGGATAGCTTGAGTGCTGACGACATGAAGCTTCCTTCAGCTTATGATGAAGGTTTGGAAGACCCCGTTGGCAAGAAGGTACAGGAGTTGTTAAAGTCAGATGCGTTCAAGCAGCTCGTTGAGCAGAAAAAGTGAGGAAGGTGGTCCAGTCTTGTTTATAGTTATCATGGCATACATTTGGACGTATGTATCTATTAAAAAGCACGAAATATTAGGTATAAATTCTCTATCCGTAGAGATCTCTATCATAGTCATCCTCATCCTCGTCGTCCTCCTCTCTTGCGAGCCTGAGCTCCTCCGCCAATCTTTCCTTTCGGACTTGCGCCGCATCCTGGACATTAAAGCGACACAACGGGCATGTTGAATTTATTTTCAACCAAGGCGCTATGCAATCCATATCGAAGATGTGGTCTTTCCCATGCCCATGCAACGGCGAACAAGGGAGCTTCACTATCAAGGGGTAACTGTTGTCAGTGAATTTGTTCGTACATATGGGACAGTCTGCGTTCAGAGGCAAGGTCTTCATATCGATCCTCTCTAACAGATCAAGGAACTCATCATCGATACCCTCACTCCTTGGTCCGTGCGTGGATCCCATTACCTCTAGCGCGTCAACGATATTCTGGATTACGCGGGAGCCTTCATCTTCGTTCATTAATCTTATTGCATTTTCGAAGATCTCCCTCCCGCTTAACCTTTCTCTGTTCACCTCGACTGTGGCAGTGAGGAACCTGTCAATAGCCGCTGAGAGCGTAAAGTATTGCCGCCTGGAGTCATCCTGCGAGCTAACGCTGGCGCGTCTATTTAAGTTGTGGTCAGCTGTTCATTAGTAAACCGGATCAAAGACACAGATAATTTTATAGACATACATTCGTACGTAGACATTGTGGTTGTGAAAAAATATGGTTGCCGTGGTAAGGCTAGAAGTAAGTAGTATTATCTTGCCTGCACGCGATGATCATTCCGTTCCGAATCACCCCAGGCATCATTGCGCGATCGGATCGCTCGTCTACACTAGCCGATAAAGCATGGAAATATATCATAAACCAGAACACTTTTAAATATTCACACTAGAACAAACTAATTTTATCTCTTTTTTTTGACACTGTAGCCATTACCTCACTGTCTGTTTGCTACTACACCGCTCTTGATTTTACGATCCCATCATCCCACGGCAGGTACACTGAATGCACTTCTTGCAACCAGACTATGATCTCAGTGCATGTGATTGTTCTTTAAGTTACTCGGCTAGTCCATCTCGGCATCGCTATTCTCTCCATCGCTGTCCAGAGCTCTTACCCGATAGGGAACATACTCTCTATTCACGTGAAAGTAGTCCCTTCGGGTTCCATCATTGTTAGGATTAGTCAACACAAAGTAATGATCAGACTCTGAGTTGAGATGCAAAGGAGTCATTGGTAGATCTTCCAACGGCGTCTGGACCGGATTTAGTACTGGCGAATTGCTTCCTTGTGGAATACTCACACCTTGTGCTGAGTGGAACGTTGATGTGCCTGGACCAAAGCCCATTAAATTTTGCGTTCTAGACTTCGAAGCTTCCGCAGCAGCTAGCGACACAAATTTGGGCGGTGTCTGCGAGCTGAGCCACAACCTGGACGGTGACTCTCCAATGGAAGTTGGATTTAAGCTAGGAGAGTCCGGCGTATTACTCAGGTTCAAGGAGATAGGAATGTTCCTCGGGCTGGTGATCGAGGTGAACTCTGCGCCAGAGGGAAGAACCGGAGAGGTGAGTCTTTGGTAAGGCTGCAACCTTTGCTGGTTGAAATGCGTTAGAGAGTTCCGAGACATCAAGTTCGTATGAGAAGGAGCTTTGTCAGCGTTCGACGGCACAAAAGAACCTCCTTTGTTGGCCAACTGATGTATGTCCACACTATTTGCTGTGGCAGATACCGGATTGGAGTTATTGCTCAACGACAAGAGCGAAATGGTGGATGAGGAGGGAATGACCCGGCCATCCGGTTGTTTCCCGACCGACGTTGCCAAGAGAGCCGGTTCCGGGTGGTCATCCGTGATACCATCTATGGAATCACCCAAGAAGAACGTACTGCTTCCTTCTGGATTGTTGAGCCCGTATCTCTCCGCAGCCAAAGACTTCGAAAGTAGCGACTTTGTGGGCACAGGCTGTTGTTTAGGGGAAAATTTCTCCGTCACATTCTCCGTCATGTTCTCCGTGGGCGAACCAAGCGAAAGATCATCGAGCTTGTTCCGCAAAGTATTCGTGGAGTACCCCAGAGCCATATCAATAGTAAATGCAGTGATTAGTGTATGTGGTGTGACGTCTGGAGCCGGTTTATGGCGATGTTGGTATTGGGTATTTGTTGGTTCCCCACACGGCGAGCTGAAAAATTATGTGCCGCCCGTTGTCACGGCTATGTTTAAAGAACACAAGAAGCAATGCCAACGATGTGATTCACGGTGTCGGCAAGTTTATTACACGGCCCAAGATTGGTGCTTGGGAAATAAATGCAGATGTTTGAGGATGTTTCGGCCTTAACTGTGGATTGAGCGGCTTCAGTTGCCTGAACGCACAAAAAAAAATGTTGCGAAGTCCGCAGCGGGAGCCGTCCACCAGATAGCCGCCACGTGATAAGATAAGGCGATCTGGCGCGCTTATAGCAAGGACAAGATAGAGATAAGGACCGAAGAAAACGTGATCGTTATTCCAGCAGGATTTTACGATGCACATTTTCAGGTAAACGTCTTTCCGTAGATTAAGCGATAACGCGTCTTGTTGCCTTTAATTTTCGCTATTTTACCGCAGCGCAGCTCCACTAAAATTTGCCCCCACCTGCCATAGGGGGCGATCAAATGCGGAGCACAAGTATTTTGCGATCAGAGTCAGTGCGATATTTGAAGGATCGTGGTTATCACGCCACAGTCGACCGGAAACTACATTCAGTATTTGAAGTTTAGTTCTATGACACTGCGAGACACTTGCTCTATTTCTATTTTTCTCGCTTTTACTAGTACTCTCCGCTGTCCTCTGGATCAATCTTGAAAATCTTATCCGGATTCAAGATTCTCTTGGGGTCCAACGCCATCTTAACTCTCCGCATTGTATCGATAGCATCAACGCCGAGCTCTAGCTCAAGGTACTTCCTCTTGCCATTTCCGATACCGTGCTCACCACTGGAAGTTCCCTCATTTTGGAGCCCTAGAAGCATCATCTCATTCACGAGACTCTCACACTTCTTCTTTGTCTCCTCGGTGTAGAAAATGTCCGCGTGGAAGTTACCATCACCAACGTGTCCCAAAACAACAGACTGAAGCCCAGACTTTTCGATTAGCTTCCGTATTTGCTCAAGAACCAGCGACAACCTGGACAAAGGCACAGCGATGTCAGTCACCCACAACCGCACGTCCTCGTGGATTTCGTTCTTGCCGTAGTTCAAAATTGCATAAAATGCGTCCTTTCTTGCACTGAACAACTCCTCACCTTCTTCTTTGCTCTCAGCAGCAATGAAGTCCTGGCAGTTGTGTTTCATTGCAACTTCCTTCACCACTTTTAGTGTTTCGCCAACCGCAGTCTCGTTTATACCCCCGATCTTGAAGAATATCGTGGGAACTTCCAACCACTCTTTTGTCCAGTATCCACTGTAGTTGATGCAATGCATCATGTCCTGATCCAATAACTCGATTGCCTCTGGCCGAACTCCCCGCCGAAACAACTCTGCCACTGTGTCTGTGGTGTCTAAAATGCTAGAAAATTGCCCAACGACCACAGTTTCGAATTGAGGTTTCACATGGAGACGAACGGTGGCTTGAGTGACTATACCCAATGTCCCTTCGCTTCCCACAAACAAACCTGTGAGGTTATAACCCGCACTGGTTTTTCTGGGGCGCTGTCTCGTTTTAATGACGGTACCGTCCGCAAGCACGACCGTTAACGCGATGATGTTCTGTATCATAGCACCATATCTGGAAGCATTTATCCCTGATGCATTAGTGTTGACCATGCCTCCTATCAAGCCGCTTGTTCCACAATCACAGCCGAAAAGTAACCTCTCGTTTTCTAATTCTTCGTTGAGACGAACCCAGTTGACTCCGGCTTCAAGCTCGACATCCAAGTCGTTGGCATTGATTCTCAATATCTTCGTCATTTTGCTGGTGTCAAGCACCACGCCTGGCCTGGTTGAAAAGAAGTGACCTTCCAACGACGTTCCACCTCCATACGGAACCACAGGGACGTTGTACTTGTGAAGCACCTTCATGACTTGTGAAACTGTCTCAGTAGATGTACCGTAGACCACATACTTGGTTCTTTGCTCTGGTTTAGGGGGATGGGAGTTAAAGCCATTGTCGAAATGACCCGTTATCACAGCTTCATTGCTCGTGACGTTATCGTTGCCAACGATTTTCTTCACTTCTTCAATGGCTAAAGCAAGCTCGGCATCAGTGCAGTATTTTGGAGGATCAAGGTCAGATAGTTTTGTGGTCGATGTTAACGGGAACAAGCTGGTGCTATGTTTTTCGATGACGTGCTGCCTCAGGCCATAGTAGTAAGCCCCGAACCCCACTGTAAAAAGAGAGGTCACTGCGATCGACAATGGCAAGGGCTTGAGGAGCAGGCCACTTTTTGGCGGTCGTAGAGCAGAGTAGGCTCTCGTAAATCGCAAGAAAGGCTTCATTGAAGATGTGAAAGAAATAGGCCGTGTGTCGTTCGACAAGATCCACAGTAATGGTGCAGGAAGACTCTTCGATCCGGAATTCGCGCGGAAAAAATGGGTGCAAAAAAGGGGATCGAGAGACAACGCTTAAAAGGACCACCATTCGAGCCACTGAGTAAGGAAGTCCTAGTTAAATCAGGTTTCGCTTTTGAGAGGGTAAAGCAAAAATGTCAACGCGAAATGCCGATCCAGACGGATCACTGCCACTGGGATGCTTTTAGAAAATACATAGCCTTCCGAGTTATGGCTCCTTGGTACGGTACATCGCTCTATGATTTTAAACACCCAAAGAATACGCTGGAAAATACTATCTCTATTGTTTAGAAGTTACAAAAGCACTATACGTCTAGTTGGCAACACGGATAGCAGCATCGTCTCGAAAGTTCTTTTCCTCCAGTTCAGCTTCGTGAGAAGCCTCTTCCTGAAAACTTTCCATTGGGCTCATCCCCCATTTCTTAAGCATTGCAATGTCATCGTCCCAACCATTACAAGCCGTTGTAAGCATTCTCTCGCCGGTAAAAATTGCATTGCAGCCCGCCATGAAACATAAGAACTGCTCAGTCTCTCTCATGCTATACCTTCCAGCCGCAAGACGAATTATGGATTGAGGCATAATAAGCCGTGCCGTGGCTATGGTTTTCAAGATTGCATCAAAGCTCAAACTCCGCCTCAGAGACTTTGGGATACGTTCGATCTCTTCCGCCATAGGAGTGCCTTTAATTGGAACCAACTTATTGATAGGCAACGATTCTGGGTGCTGCTCCATTGTCGCCAAAGTGTAAAGAAACCCGACGTGATCCTCTGCAGTTTCGCCTAAACCAAGAATTCCTCCGGTACAAGCTTTCAAGCCTGCAGCTTGGACGTTCCTTATAGTCGCCAAGCGGTCATCATAGCTTCGGGTAGAGATGACTTTGGGATAATGCTCACGAGAGGTATCGATGTTGTGATTGTAGGCCGTCAAACCAGATTCTTTGAGTGTTCTAGCTTGGTCTTCAGAGACCATGCCGAGAGTAACGCAAGTTTCCATTTGCAACTCGTCATTGATCCACTTCACCATCTCAGAAATTTTCTTGAGTCCCGACTTTCTTCCAGCCATATCTCTCCAGGCAGCACCCATGCAAAATCTTGTTGAGCCGTTTTTCTTGGCCTTGAGGGCCTCTCGCTTGACTTCCTCCAACTTAATCATCTTCTCAGCCTTGGTTCCAGTATCATACCTAGACGATTGTGCGCAATACTTGCAGTCCTCTGTGCAACCACCAGACTTAATGTTAAGCAAAGTGCACAATTGAACCTTTGTAGGGTCGTGGTATTTCCTGTGCTGGAGCTGTGCCATAAACATCAATTCCAGAAGAGGGGTGTTGTAGATTTGTTGGATTTCATCTTTTGTCCAGTTGTTTCTCGGTCCCTCTTGAAGAATTTTGTTGAGGGAGACCGAAACAGTTTGTGGTTTGGACGTAGTAGCCAACGTGGCCCGTCCGCAATTGAGGAGAGGAAAGTGTCTTGGTGATAAACCTTTCATTGGACCGCAAATAAGGAGGAGTAAAGAGAAGTAAGAGGTAATAGCACAAGAGTGTAAAAATGGATATCAGCAGTTATCTACAAATCGTGATTGGTGGGGAGAGTACCGCGAGAGTTCTGGATAATTTGGGCATATCAATAGACCCACCAAAGTTGCAGTCCGCGAGTCCTGAATCATCATGACTCAAGATCTCAAGATGGCCCCGGCAAAATGAATCATGGCCTGCGAAAATGAATCATTACGATGTAAGGGTGCGACTGTAAAATTCTAGGGCACCTGCCCTCGTTTATGAGTTTAGCCACAGCACGACCCGGAACGAGCGCGGCCATCTGAAGGCCTGAAAAAATTGTCACCAAAATTGTTACTACTTCAACTACACAAAAATGGCTCCAATTGTATGTATAACTTGAGTTTTCGAAGATATCAAACAGTTCATTACCTCGAACGGGTTTTCATCAGTCTATCTAAGTAGAGAGCACGGCTCTCCCAACAGTGACCCCTCGACAGCTGGCTGGCCAGTGCGAGAAGGTTATAAGTGACATTTATTTAGCATGTTAAAAGCCCGTCCCGGGTAGCTATGCTGTCTTTATCTTCTACACCGTGTGTGTATCGTGATAATAGTGCGGTAGGCTAACAAGGGATCTAGACCACCAAGGACTCTCAAGCTGCTAAGAAGTTTGTCGTTGACACTTCTGCCCCAGTTGAAAACGCTGTTTTCGACCAGGAGGCTTACGTCAAGTACTTGGTTGAACACATTAAGGTTGACGGTATCATCGGAAACTTGGGTGAATCCATCTCTGTGACTGAGGAGGGCAACAAGGTTGTTGTTGTTTCCACCGCCAAGTTCTCTGGTAAGTACTTGAAGTACTTGACCAAGAGATACTTGAAGAAGAACCAGCTCAGAGACTGGATCAGATTCGTCTCCGTCAAGAAGAACCAATACCAGTTGCAGTTCTACTCCATCGCTGAGGACGACGAGGAGGACGACGAGTAAGCGGTTCGTTCGGGATTTATTTCTTGAGCTTGACGAAGATAGATGTTTTTACCATTCCAAATAATACATTTACGGTGGCAGTGTCTGTAAGGAATCACCAGTGTGATTCGATTCGTATGTTGTGGTGCTTCTCAAACGCATTAGACTGATGCATTAGAGAACGAGGCTCAAAGTCCGAGGCTACTGTGTTTTCCGACTTACAGGACGCAACGATGCTTGCATTCGTGCAAAATGCAGCCTTCGACATGTGAGTCTCCGCTACAAAGTGGTGGCGCACTGAAATTTCTCTTCCCCACTCCAATCAGAGCGCCTCTAGTCATGCTTGTCGCGTATTCAGGTCTGAAAGTTTACTGCTGAGCGGATCACCTCCCCTGAATTTAGATGCAGAGTTGCTCCATTGTCCTGCTCCTTTGTCAAGGCCTACGAAGTTTTTATGGTACCGGAGCACGTAGTTTTTGCCTTGCCCGTTGGGCCGTTTATTCAACGTCAACTCCGGTAGGACCCAACGGGCCCAAACAGCGGGGCCGGCCCTGTGCCACATCGCGACAATTTTGGGCACGGTTCTTTGCCAGTTACACGCTCATGGAATTCTACACATACTCTCGTTCCACTCCTCTGTATGTTTCACTCTCAGTTCCAATTATGCTCGTAGGTATTAGTCACGCAAAAACCTGCAATTATTGATTGGTGCGAATTGCGAAATACTCGAAAAGGAAGCCAACAGACGAGTGAGCTTAACCTAAGTCCCGCCCTTGCTTCGCTAGACGCATGTAGAGAAAACACGAGGGCAAGAAAAATACTGCAAAAGTGTGCTTCAGCCAACGGAATCGGAGTTGGAGAATAAAACCTAAACAGAATCACTTTTCATGTGAATGAAATCCGATGGCACCACATTGGCTGCGAGCGACATCCGGTATGGTGTCTCCGCTTGAACATATGCTCATCAAGGCCAAAAGTTTCGCTCAAAAACACACTTATTTAGCCCAGAAGAATTGAGCTGCGTGGAAAAAAGAGATTTCAGAAAAGAAGATACTTTTCAAACAATCTTTTGGCCTATTCCATACATCCTCAGACCTTTTCGACTAAATAGACGAGAAGCAAAACAAAAAAAAAAATTTCAAAAGCCTCAAAAACACTGTTGATCATTCCCTCTAGTCATGGACTCTCTTGCTCGTGCTTCTCTCAAAGCATGTCCTTTTGTCAAGTCTGCTTCCTCGCAGGCGCTCCGTCAAATGGGGAGCCTCTCCCAGCAGGCACAGGCTTGTCCTTTTGCCAGAAATGTCTTGAAAGCTAAAGACTACACCACCTCGACCAAGCCTCTCAAGGCTTCGAGTGCCACTACAATCTCGTCCGGCAAGTCCTCCGAGATTTACTCTTTTGCTGAGAAGGACTTGGTTCAGGGAAAGCTCGACATCTTGGAGAACTCCTCCAACGAGACCAGCTTCGACTACGATGGCTTTCTTGACGGAGAGATCTATAAGAAGAGGCAAGACAAGTCGTACAGGTTTTTCAACAACATCAACCGTTTGGCAGAGGAGTTTCCAAGGGCTCACTTGAGTGAGGAAGCCGATAAAGTCACCGTGTGGTGTGCTAATGACTACTTGGGCATGAGCAACAACCCAAAGGTGACATCCGCGATGAAGTCGACCTTAGATCGGTATGGTGCCGGAGCAGGTGGAACCCGAAACATCGCAGGGCACAACAGACATGCCATTACCTTGGAATCCGAGCTCGCCGCTTTGCACAAGCACGAGGCCGCATTAGTGTTCAGCTCGTGTTTCGTCGCGAATGACGCTGTCCTCTCTCTCTTGGGCCAAAAAATGAAGGACTTGGTGATCTTCTCGGACGCGTTGAACCACGCATCCATGATTCAGGGTATCAGGAACTCACGGGCGAAGAAGGAGGTGTTCAAGCATAACGACTTGGACGACTTGGAGCGCAGATTGGCGCAGTACCCGAGATCCGTACCAAAATTGATCGCTTTTGAGTCTGTGTACTCTATGTGCGGATCTATTGCGCCGATTGAAGCCATTTGCGATTTAGCAGACAAGTATGGTGCGTTGACCTTTTTAGACGAGGTTCATGCCGTTGGAATGTATGGTCCTCACGGAGCAGGCGTTGCCGAGCATTTGGATTTCGACGAACATTTGAAGGCGGGTTTGTCCTCCATTCGTCCTGATTCTGTCATGAACAGAATAGACATGGTCACTGGCACTCTTGGAAAAGCTTTTGGTGTCGTTGGTGGCTATGTGACCGGCAAGCGGAACATGATTGATTGGTTCAGATCATATGCGCCTGGCTTTATCTTCACCACTTCGCTTCCTCCAGCGGTGATGGCCGGAGCCTCGACCTCCATCAGACACCAGAGAGCTACTTTGCGTGACAGAATCAAGCAACAAAAGAACACTAGGTATGTGAAGAACAATTTGAACGAACTTGGAATCCCAGTCATTCCAAACCCGTCGCACATTGTGCCTGTGTTAGTGGGAAGCGCTAGGGACGCTAAAAAGGCTTCTGATTTACTTTTGGAAAAGCACAACATTTACGTGCAAGCCATCAACTTTCCTACTGTGCCAATTGGGGAAGAGCGCTTGAGAATCACCCCCACACCTGGCCACGGACCGGAAATCGCGGACGAGTTGATTGGTGCTGTTGACAGTGTTTTCTCCGAATTGAACTTGATGAAAACAAACGACTGGAAGAGAGCTGGTGGTTTATGCGGAGTTGGTGAAACCAGGTCCTCGCCTTTGGAGCACATCTGGACTGACGCCCAGTTGTCTTTGACAGACGCGGACTTGAACCCCAACGTCCGTGACCCTACTATCCGGCCCACCGGAGTCAGCTCCGGAGTCGAAGCTGTCTAAAATATGGCCTTGTTCTAGTTTGCTTTTCCCTCTTTTTTTAATAATCGTGCCCTCTTCTTAGTAATATCAAGAGTTACGATTTGAGCTGTAGAGCAAGTCGTCTGAGCGACATGTAAACAGCAATACAAAGGCACATAGGACGTGTTTTGTATTCGCAGAAGACTTCTTCTAAATCGGATTTATGTCTCAGTCCATCGGCGCTGTGTACAACGTCTGCGACGCGCATCACCAAAACATCAACACTCCGGTGGTTTGCGAACAGTCACATCAACAAGTGCATTAATTTCATATGGCTGTCGACAGGGCTCAGTTCGTCAAATTATATTTGAACAGACTAGCCAACACCCTCATACCGCCTGAGTTTGGTGCAGAATATGTCCATAGTATTGTTAACGACTTGGTGAATCATCTATCACTGGCCCTGCCTCAGTCGCAATCACTACTGCATCTTCTCGACAGCTATAGGCGGCACTTTGACAGCCTAGGCAAACACAGTGAATGGCTTAGGTTCAGCCGCGTGGTTAAAGATCTCGCGAACAGAAAACTGGACACAGAAATCGCCAATTACCTATCGTTCCTTTCTGAGCTAATACCAGAGTCTTCGCTGCAGTCCAGGGCGCCTCCAGACCACTCCAATTTCATGCGAACTACGAGTCTACCGAATGAGTCTTCGTCGGGCTTGCGGGCACAGACTCTGTCCGTTTCCCATGGCCATTCCCTGCCCTTACAGGACTCTTTCAACTCATACGAATATTCAAATGACGAACAGGTGCTACTAAACGCCCTTCGACACGTTTTGGTCGGACAAGACACGTCGCTTCTTGCGTTTCTGGAAGACTCTAAAAGCATCGATATCCCTCCATCGGTTGGGATTGGCCAAGCACAGGTCCTTTCTGACATTTTAGAGCCCGCTATTCTTTTCAGAGTCCTCCATCGCAGTCTTGAAGAAGCCAAGGGCCACGAGAAGTCACCGATCAAAACAGCGTTCCACAGATTTGCGAGCTCTCAATTGAATGAATATGTCAACTTCATAAGCTCCACTTTCCAGACGCGCCCGGCTTCGTTGTTCAAGTTATTGGCCTCCTTGCAACCGCAGATACATCTTCTCAGGCTCTTGTTGTTCTTACAGAACGAATGCATGTCGTTGAGTGGATACCAGTTTCTCATCAAAGTGCACTCAGTAACTGAGTTTGGTGACTCAGATGTATCGAGCTTGGCCAAATTGATCTTCAATGAGATCTCCGTTCCATATTTCGAGTACATCGAGCACTGGATTATAAAAGGCGAGCTCATCGATGAAAACAACGAGTTTTTTGTTTCATTTGACACCCAGCAGAGCCACATCAACGATATTATCCGCTACGAGTCGTCTAGATTACCGAAGTTTTTGAATTTACCAACGCAGATCTACAAGAATGTGTTACAGATTGGCAAAACATTAGTGTTCCTTGAAAAATATTGCAGAGAGCTAGATTGGGTCAACAGTTTTGCAACTGAGTATTATCAGGTTATTTTCACAAGAAACAATGGCTTGAAATCAATGAGCTCGAGCGCAATACTGGACTTGGTCAATGTTCAGTATATTGAAGTTATTACTTATCTAACCAGTGTGATTCAGTCAAAGTATCTGATATACACGCATTTATTGAACCTCAAAAAAGTGATGTTAATGGAGGCCGGTGACTTCATTGATGTCATTATTCATAATGGAGCAGAGGCATTCGAGGAGCCTGCAATGTCTCTTACCTCGGGCAGAATTTCTGAGATTTTGAGCGATTCGATTGATCAATCGACTGTGAAAAACTTACCAGTGAAATATCGCAATCGTGTCGATGCCAGAATTCTAGACTTGAGCCACGGCACAATTGGGTGGGATGTATTCACTCTAGACTACAAACTAAACGAGCCAGCCATCGATACCTTGTTGAACTACAAAAACCAAGAAACTCAGTATTTGAGACTTTTTAATTTTCTTTGGGGACTTCGGCACTTCCAGCATTTATTGGAGAACTGCTTTCTGCACTTTCAAAGCCTTCACAGGAATGACTTACGGTCTGCCAAGGCAAGATTTGGAAAAACCACGGTATCAGGTGGATATGTGCTCGAAAGGCTACAATGGCTCTCTAGCACAACCAGAACAATTAACGTGATCCGTAACAGAATTTACTCCCTTATCCAAGCAATACTGCGCTACACATATTTTGATCTCATTGAAGAGAGTTTTGAAAACAAAATCAAGCGAAAATTATTCAAAACGGATCACATTCTCACCCCAGCTACTGCGACTTCATTTGAAGGGCAAACACAATTACCCATTTTGAATACTGAATTTACGCAGAAGTACAAGAAGATCCTGGAGTTGCGTGCTGAAAAGCTCTCCTCGCTACTCACGTCCAATATGCGTGAATGCACGGTTGACGATATCACCGACATCCAATCAGAGTATCTAAAAAGCATCTCCGACTGCAAGTTGTTGCGGGAAGATAGCCGCGGAAGGTTTTCTGGCAAGTCTTATGTCGACCAGATTTTCGAGTTTTTGGAGATTGCTTTCGCTTTTGTCAAGAGTAGTGACGAGTTTGGAGCATCGATGAGCAATTACATCAACCTACTAAACGTGAAGCCTGAAATGCCCGATGATGACTTTGACGACAGCTTGAACCACATCTTCGGCCGGATGAGCTCTGTCAAATCGGTGATTGTCAAGGACTTGTACGTGGGCAGGTTCAAGCCATCCTTAGAAACCTTCACACACGACTTGAGGTCAGATGTGGAACTCAAAGACTTGAGTCGGTTCATCTAAAGCTTCGGCTCTGTAACTCAGGCATCCCGCCACGAGGAGGATTTTAATAGCCATGAAGACATAGACAGCGTGCCGTTGAAGGTGCTATTGGCAGACAAGCCGCCAAGCTTTACGTAGATCTCATTATTGCTTTTTCGCTTGAGTCCTAATCTAGATTTTCAATTCTCTCGACCAAACTCGAGCTACAAACAAAGATTTTAGGAGTTGAATATCCCTTTTTTTTTTTGTTTACGTCTTGTTTTGCATTCCGTTTAATTCCTGAAGTCCGGCACCGAAGATCTGTGCCATGCAAATCTGCCCTGTCCGTAGCTTGCGCTGGACCGAGGATACGCGGGTGAACCCCAGATTTCGAGCGAAAAATCACACGAATTTACATATGACCTGGGCAGGCCCTAGGAATTCTCAAAGCGAATTTTCTTTTTTTCCTACCTTTATTTATACGTTAGTCCCCGAACATAGTTTGAGTGGCCAAGCTCTATCAGGGTATTAGTATCTCCAGGTCTCCTATACACAACATAAAATGGATGAAACTGACAGCGTTTTGGTTGACAACATCAAGTCTTTCGGAGCAGGTGGCTTTGGAGGTATCTGTGCTGTTTTGACAGGACACCCGTTTGACTTGGTGAAGGTCAGATTGCAGACCGGAGTGTACAACACAACGGCTCAGTGCATCAAGGGTACCCTCGCCAAGGACGGGTTATTGGGTTTCTACAGAGGCGTGTTACCCCCTTTGTTGGGTGTCACCCCAATGTTTGCCGTGTCGTTCTGGGGTTACGACTTGGGAAAGAAGTTGGTTTCGAGCTACACTGGCAGCAAGCCTGAGAACTTCTCCATAGCAGAGACCTCTGTTGCGGGTTTCATCTCGGCCGTGCCCACTACGGCGGTGGCCGCTCCATTTGAGAGAGTCAAGGTCATGATGCAGATCCAAAGCGGCAAATCGTCCATGGCGTCGGTGGTCGCTGAGATGTACAGGACCGGAGGACTCAGATCCATTTTCAAGGGATCTGCCGCCACCTTGGCCAGAGATGGCCCTGGATCCATGCTCTACTTTGCATCGTACGAGTACGTGAAGAAGGCCTTGTCCAAGCCAGGCGAAGACTTGTCTTTGCTTGCGATTTCGCTTGCGGGAGGCTGCGCCGGCTCGTCCATGTGGTTGGTTGTGTTCCCAGTGGACACCATCAAGTCCACACAGCAGTCCTCGAACGTGAGCATCTCCATGGGCACAGCCGCCAAAAATATTTATCAGAAAGCGGGCTTCAAGGGCTTCTTCCCCGGAGTTGGTCCTGCTTTGGCCAGATCGTTCCCAGCCAACGCTGCTACTTTCGTTGGAGTCGAATTGGCCAAGAACTTCCTTGCTAAGATCTAGGCACCTCGCCAGACTAGACAATGCGAATAGATTGTACAAGATAAGTAAAGTTATACAAAACTACACGAAAGGCACAAAAGTGGACACCAAGCAGGCGGCTACAAACGCTATACTCGTTGAGCAATGGCCCGGAAAATGTAGTTTGACAATACTCTGGGGCTCCGATAGCTTGGGCCACTCTTAAACCGAGCGGTATTGGATGCAGGTATTTGTGTGGTGCGCACGTTTCTGAGAGGCTCAATACTCACCCTCAAGTCGACATAGATAGACCCAAGTCACGGTACACATAGAAATCAACACAAAATGTCTTTGACCGACGACCAGGTACGTATCAATTGGGTTTCCCGTGTGCGTAAGGACACGGCGTGCGTTGTTTTTCCGCGAAGCGAACTTAATACTGACAATGACAGGTGAATGCTGAGCTTCGTAAAATGAAGGCCTTCATTGAGAAGGAGGCCCAGGAGAAGGCCAAGGAGATCAGATTGAAGGCCGACGAGGAGTACGAGATCGAGAAGGCCTCGATTGTGAGAGTGGAGACTGCCGCCATTGATAGCGCATACGAACAAAAGTTCAAGAAGGCTTCGTTGGTTCAGCAGATTGCCAGATCGACCATCGCCAACAAGACCAGATTGAGAGTGTTGGCCGAGAAGGAGAAGGTGTTGGAGCAAATATTCGAAGAGGCCGCCAAGGGCTTGGCTGCGTTGAGCTCTAACAAGGGCGAGTACAAGCCTGTTTTGGAGGGCTTGATTGAGGAGGGCTTGTACGCCATTTTGGAGGACGCCGTGACCCTTAGAGTGAGGAAGTCTGACGTGTCGTTGGCCAAGGAGGCTGCCGAGACCGCTGCCAAGTCATTTGCGGAAAAGGCCAAGTTTGAGGTCGCCGTGACTGTTGACGAGAACGACTTCTTGGACTCGTCGCTGGCTGGAGGTGTCATCATCATCAGCAAGACGGGCAAGATCGAGGTCAATAACACGTTGGAGGAGAGGTTGAAGTTGTTGTCAGAAGAGGCTTTGCCAGGTGTGCGTTTGGAGTTGCTCGGCCCCTCTGCAACCAGAAAGTTCTTTGACTAGGCGCAATGTGTACCCAACTTGCATCATTCTACCTTCACTTCTCGATATCACAATAAAAAAGACGTGTTGTCCCGGAGGTTTAGCCGAGCGGTTGAACACCGCTTCCGGCCTTTTCTTGTAGTCTACACTGTTTTACTTTTCCCTCACTTGTACTGTGCGTTCTTTAGTCCTCTTGCTATTTGGTGGTATTTCGGCGGTGGACCGCACCCGGATGCGCGTGAATCCTCACCGCACGCCTTCGCATGAGATGCCTTCCTGCTAGCTCAAATCACATCAGAAAAGCATTCCACTATGCTTAGAAGCTGCAATGCTCTACGGTGGACGGGGAGAGCGACGCTCGTGCCACGACCGGCTATGCGGAGCTCGCTATTACCTTATAGACTCTTTTCCCACGGGGAAAAGTGCCCAACAAAAGGTTGGCACCGCAAATTGCGCCTGGAGACAAACGCCACAAACGACCCCGTCTTGAAAAGCGCCGAAGACCCGGCCTCGCCCATCACACCAAACGATCTGTTTGTTTCATTCACCACGTTTGATGCAAATGGGAACTGCAAAGGTATTTCCGAGAAGTACCCCAAGTCGAAGTTTCTCGACGACAATAGCTTGTTCCCTCGAGACTTGCGAAAGGTCGACTCATCGTCAATCGACGTGGCGCCAACCATCATGGTGAGGTCCGAAAACGCAATCATCGTCAACTTGCTACATATCAAGGCCATCATCAAAAAGGACAACATCAAGATATTCGACTCCGCCGATCCCTTGGCAGCTCGAAGATTGGGGCTATTCATGTACGACCTCGAGCTCAAGATCAAAGCCCCAAGCACGCTACCGTTTGAGTTCAAGGCCCTAGAATGCGTTCTCATAAGTGTCTTGAGTTACCTCGAGGCCGAGCTCCACACACACGTGAGTCAGTGTGGCCAGATTCTAGCAGAGCTAGAGGAGAACATCAACCGAGACAGCTTGAAGGAGCTCTTGATCAAACTGAAGAAATTAGCCAGCTTCTTCCGGCGGTCGTCTTTGATCACGGACGTCTTAGAGGATCTACTAGACAACGACGAGGACTTGAACAACATGTATCTCACCAAAAACCGGGAGTACAACCCGACCGGCTCCTCCACCGACTACTCGGACATAGAAATGATCCTTGAATCGTATTACAAGCATTGCGACGAGGTGGTCCAGCAAGCAGGCTCCTTGATGAGCGACATCAAAGCAACGGAGGAAATTGTCGACATCATTCTCGATGCTAATCGAAACTCCTTGATGTTGTTCGAGCTAAAAGTCACTATTTATACACTCGGGTTGACTGTTGCTACCCTAATTCCGGCATTCTACGGTATGAATCTCAAAAACTACATTGAGGAATCAAATTTGGGATTTGGTGCTGTCGTTTTCATTTCTATACTCCAGGGAATCTTGATTACAACGTGGAACTTTAAAAAGTTGCACAAGGTCGAAACATTGTCAATGATGGGACACGTTGTGCCTTCTCTCAAGGACAAGATTGCAGGCCGGAGACTCAAGTTTTTCCACAGATTAGCCCGGTTTTTCCATGCCAGGAGAAAAAAGTACACTCCTCCAACCCAAAAGGAACGAGACGCTATTTGGAGCGTCATAAAAAGCGAGAAATCGAGGCGTTAGTGCTGCCTTACGGCATGAATACCTCGAGCCATATTACAACTTGCATACCAGATAATACACACATTATATATACTGTACTTTGGCTGTTTTAGTCCGACTCCTCCTCGTCAGAACCAGAGGATGTGTCTTCCTCAGACTCCTCTTCATCAGAACTGGATGATGTTTCCTCAGCAGACCCCTCACTTTCGGATGAAGCCTCCAGGTCGCCTTCCTTCGTCTTCGCACTCTCTTGCACTGGCGCGTCATCGAAGGTGATATGCTTGTTTTTTTGCACCGAAACAGAGCTGGATGCTGGCCCTTCATCCAAAGCTTCTTGCACATCTGAATTCTCCAGTGATAACAAGGTGCCCTCAATGGAAAGCATTCTGCCGGTTGTGTGGATGGCCCTCACCACGAAAGGAATTTTGCCGTTTATCTTGGAACCGTTTCCATCGACCCAATTGCCGTATGACCGGAATTTTCCAGACTGTTTTCCGGTCACAGACTCGGCATCTGCGTTCTCGTCAGCCTGGTTGGGCACGAACTCCCAGTCCTGCGGGATGTTTCTGTACTTGATCGAGGCATTAAAGGTATCGTGTACCAATAAACCAATGTGAGAACTTGTTTGCATGTAAACAAAGCCTTCGAGTTTATCACCAACGTGCGGCGTCCATATAAGTAGATCCACGGTGATCCACTGGAAGGAGAATGCAGAGGAGTCCGTGACTTTAGCTAGAAGAGGAGCATGTTCTTTATGGCTGTCTTTACCTTCAATCAGGATGTTGAAGTACGAAATAACGACTCCGCGGGCTTTTGGAAAGTAGGTCATGACTAAAGGGTCTAGATGCTGTGCTTTTATTCCGTTGACAGGATTGGCAATGTGGCATGGTGCTAACGAGACATACATGGATGTTCTGACAACGTTGAAGCACTCTGAAACGTCGCCCAGCGAGGCAGCCGCATGGGGGGACCCGGATTGCGCCCTCCGCTTTGAAGCAGGCTCCTCAAACAGAGACGGAACTGATCTGGTCTCCGAGGGCATGGATGGAGGATACTCTTTTCTGATGCGATGGAGTGATGCGCGGAGCCGATGAGCCTACTACGAAAAATTGTCCTACACTGCACACTGCGAAATATGAGCATCGCAGAGGATCAAGACTTCACGATGAAGTATGAGTTATGGTGTTATCATTAATATTCTATGCTTGGTTGTGCGGTAATAAACCTTGTGTATGCTTGCAAGTGTGACTAAAACTTGTTTTTGAATCTAGCGAATTTCAGAACGCTTGTCGCAGGAATGCCCCCTACCGCAGAGGGATTTCCCACGCCAGGTTCCGTCCGCAACGTAGCCTCTCCCAAATCCAAATGTTGCTTGAAATGTAAGCTCTCCTCCTTTTTGAAATTATGATCCTTTTCTTTAAATGTAGTGCGTTTGGCGGAAGGTATTTTTAGAGCCGCAAAGTTTTTAAGAATCCGGCTAGAGGCACTGGATGGAGAATCTTCCGCCGGCGTGTACTCCGGAACACCTGTAAACCTCACCTTTTTGATAATGACACTATCATTTGTAGCAGAAGATTGCGACAGTTCCGATGCAACAGAGCTTCTGCTGCGGTTGCTCTGTCTCTCAGAGTCATCCACCTGCAGAAGCACGCTGTTCCTCTTGGTGTTGTATTTAGTGATTTGTGCCCTGGATGGCCTTTGGTCAGTGCGTGCGACCGGAACCGCTAAAGTGGTCTCAGGCACAGGTGCCGGCTCCTCCTTGACTACGTCAGCCTCTGCCTTAGGTGGCTTCTCAGTATTTGCGGGTCTCCGAAGCTTGAATGCCGAGGGATTGTTAGGATCAAAGACAACATTGGTGAACACTTCCTTTTCTTTTGAGTAAAGAGCCCCCGATTTAGATGCCTCAAGCAAATGCTGTTGGAATTTTTGCTTGGCTGTAATGGGAGCAGTTGTTGGCTGTTGTTCCACCTCAGGTACAACAGGCACCGGAGGTTTTTTGTTGACTGATGGAGGACTAGCTGTGCTTCTTTGTATTGAGTTAGTTCTCTTGATGCTTCCGCTTGGCGAGCGAAGAGAGTTCACTGAGTTGGAAGAAATAGGGCTGCGGTTGTTCTTCAATGCTGCAGCCGCGGCTGCGGCATTGAATGATATTGGCTGAGAAGATGAACGACGCCGCCCACCCTGGACTGCTGAAACAGTATCATCCTTTTCGCTCTTTGAAATAGCTGCAGCATCTTCCACAAGGGAAGTGGATGATCGTTGCTTGTACAAGTACAATGAACTTTGGGGCGCGGTGAGTACCTTTGGGGATGACTGCCTCGAGGGACTAGCAGAAGCCGACCTGTCCGCCACGTCTGCGCTGGGCCTTGCGAGAAGTCCGTTGGACTTCTCTTTTCCAGTTGGTTTTGAAGGAGTTTGGCCCCCTAAATTTCGTTCCCTAGAAGCGGTTTGCTTAGAAACACTTGTAGCCTGTTTCAAAGCGGGCGCCGGTTTAGGCGCGGATCGTGGGACTTGTTTAGCATTCTCAGTTTCCACTACTTTTGCTAACTTGTTGAGGTTTTCGACGGGAAGTGAATGAGCTTTGCGAAAAGCCACTTCACCAAGGATCCAAATGTTTGTGAACTCTTTGACGGAAGCCAATAATGTTTCCAAATAATTAACGCTTTGTTGAATAAATCCATAGAAGTCGAAAATGGTCTTAGCATTGATTTCGTTTTTGGTGTTCATTCGGATAAAACGGGTAATCGTTGCTATTAGTACTCCGTTCTTCTTTGTACTCAAGAAATTGTCTTCCATATACTGCCGAAGCTCGGTGAAGCGAGCACCCATTGTCATGTAGGACACAAATCTGCGATCGTGTAGGTGGTCATGGTTTGAAACAAGTATTTGGCGACAGTATCTGCGAGTTATAAAGTACAACTCGTTAAATCGTAAAGCCCAAAAAAAGATTTTGTGCAAAGAGTATGCATGGTCGGGGATGCTCTTGAGCTGAGTGTTTCGAGAAGCAGACAGCTTGATGTTTTTGTACTTCAAAAGTGCTGGTGTTTGTGACTTCAAGCTCTTGGAAACCTCAGAGCGGATGGTGAACAAAGAGCACAAATCAATGTCGATCAAGGAAGCATCTTGATAATCGTTCAGGGCAAGAGAATCAGGCGAAAGAGAGAAAACAAGCGATGTCCGATCAGTAACGGAGCTTTTCAAAACCAAGTCAAAGTCGTTGCTGAAGAATGTCGTTTTGTAAAGGGCCTCGATGTCATTAAGAAAGTCATTATTGTTCAACTCTTGGCAAGCAGCATCATACCTCTTTTGATAGGCTTCCTGGCAATTTAAGCACAAGACCTTGAACGCCCGCAAGATTGCCGTGGAATTTCCCGCAGTCGGAAGTTCGGATAGCGGGGAGACGTCCTGGTCCTTTGAGTCGTACAGAACGTGTGTGAGAACCTTCGAGACGGGAACGTTGAGGCTCTTTGGCACCTTGAAGTTCTCGAGTTGTTCCAACTTCAGGCCGAACCCGCTCTCATTGATGGCAAACAAGCTCGAGCTAAGGTATATTATGTAGTGGATCAAGACGATGGAGTTTTTGCTCGTGGAGGCATCATCAGCAAGACTCTGAAGTATGTCATCCACGGCTGAAATGAGGGCGTCGATCTTGACCAAAGCATACTTGTACTGGATGATTTTCGCGTCCAAGGAGTCGATGTGCTGTGGCAGAAAGCTCAAGGCAAGGCCCGGGCTTTTTTCCTTGGATGGCGGTTCGTCGGGCATTGAGGCAGGTCTCTGGGTGTCTTGGATCGGGCAAGGCAGCGGCTAGGAAAACGATGGACGTCAAATTCAACTAAACGAAGCCAATTATGGGCGAGAAAACTATGCAAGCTGATAATGTGCGGGAGAGGCTTTCTGCTGAGGCCGAAGAAGTTTGCAGCCGGGAAAATTTTCCAAAGTCCTGAATGTGTCTAGAGGCGCGATAGGGTAGTCGCAGTGAAGTTAGATAACAGTGGGCGAGGGTAGGCGACTGAGGAGCATCGTTGAAATTACCTCACGCGTTGCATCCGGAAACTGGAACCGATACATGAGCAGAAAAAAGAGGAAAAAAGGGGAAAAAAAATACACGAAGAAAGGCCAACCACGTATCAGGGACACGACCAACGGAAGAACAAAAATCAGCTATCTGCGTCGTTGAAACTGCTGCCCAAGCTTTCCGCTTGCTTGCGCCGCAGACGCCAAAGCGCCGCTCACGTGACATACTCCGAGACAAGAGGGAAACAAACAAGTGGTACACGCCAAGCAGAGCGATGAACTCTGGCGACTACCGGGCGACCGCGCTTCTAACAGAGCACCTTGGGTTTGCGCCGTTGAGCTTGATTGATGAGGTCATCAACTCCGTCAACCAGATCATGTACAACTGTACTGACGCGTTGGAGACGTTTCTTCTCAAAAGACGCACGGCGCAGCTACAACAACTCCGAAACCAAGACCAGCAGGGCGACGACCAGATCGCTCTAGACCAAAACGTGGAAAAGGACTCACACGAAGAAGAAACCTTGGAGAAGGACGGGCGCCTATTTCCCTCCAGCGAAATACACAGTGGCACCGCAGAACTAGAGACGCTTTTGGTGTCGCATGTGGACAAGAACTTCGACAAGTTCGAGCTCTATACCCTTCGGAATATCTTCACGATTCCCAAGGACCTTGTGGAAGAAGGCTGGATCCGTCTTAAGCATCACGAAGACTTGGACTTCCAGAGGGTGGTCCCGGGCACGCAGGAACAAACAAACATCAAGACGTTGGTCAACAACATCAACATGGAGCTCCAACTACGAAAGATCTTGAAGTTGCAGTTGGCCAATGCAAGAAAACTCGTGGGACTACTTACGCAGTATCGCCAAAGCGTAGAGGCCGTTATTCTGGCAAATTCCAATTCCCAGCTCACTCCAGAAGTCAAGGCCATGATGAAAGACAGCTTAGTGCCGCTCAATGAGAATATCTACTATTTGTTTGGGCAGGTTGACACTCTTGTCCGACAAGTTTTCCGCTTGAGTGACAAGCTCAAAAGCGAACAGTCGCTCGAAGACATTAGAGCCGCCAAGCTAGGGCCCTCCAATCGCGATATATATCTCCGCGAGAAGTCTCTAAGAATCCTAGACGAAATAGGCCTAGCGCGCACCGATAGTGCGCAGCTGGGTGCCCGGGTACTACTTGCAGCGCAAGCCCGCACAGAGCCGAGCCATGGAACGTCAGAGTGAAGACTGCTTTCTCTTCGCCGGTGACTGCATCGGCCCGTTCTTTTTTCTCCACTATGTATTATTACCTGTTAAATGCCAATGTTCCCTCTGTCGAGCCCATCAGTAATTTGGTTCGCGCACGCGCGCAGAACCAATGAGAGTTCTTGCGTTCCTAACGTAAACTCCAACTCAATCAACTAACACACCAAGATGGCGGGCACATTAAGACCGGACCCAGCGTTCCAGAAGTTTAACACTGCGAAAGAGATGATGGGACACTACTTTCGTTTCACCACCAGGTCTGCATTGTTCAACGTCTTTGCAATGGGCATAATTCCCGTGGGCTTGTCCCTCATAGCATACAACCAAGAGGGCCAACTTTCGTTTTTCCGGGTCTTTAGAAAGGAGAAAGTATTGGAACAGGATTATGTTCCAAGGAAGAAGGACTTGTGAGCCCAAAGCAAGCTTTCAACGAGAGGACGCATGGCACTGGCCGGCCAACACTACGAATAACTATAGTACATAAATGAATATATTAAATTGCCGGAATAAAGCTGTAGAAGAACACATAATCTAGACGGTCGAGAACACACAGGACCGCAAGTGGCGAGGCATAATTTGAAGGGGATCACGAATAACGAGTGAGACGTCTCACTCAACATTATGTCGGGTAGCTTAGGCGGCATGCATGCGAAAGAGCGATGGAATGCTAAAGAAGGCGGACATGAGTGTGGCTAACGGCTAGCGCTTGGCGCCTGTCCAAGTGGTCTTACTCGTCATGTCCGTTATTTAGGTGGAGCTGAAACGAGACAAGGCCTGACTCCATGTCCCTCATGATATGCTGGTTTGCATTTGAAGGAATACGCAAACACATGTTAGTAGATGTTTTCGACTTCCTTAATGCTTGGAACGGTTGTGATAGTTTGGACGAGGATCGCTTCTTGGAAACAGCAGAGTTTCCAAGTTGCATGGGGAAACGGGTGGTCTCATCCTGGAACGAAAACTTCCCTTCGCTGACGTAGAACTCATTCGAGCAGTCTTGAAGAGAAAATGTGGCACCAGCATGGTTTTTCGAGGTACCTGACGTGAATGACTTTGCTTTGCGAACCTTCTTGGGTCCAAATCCAGGGGGTTTGTTCAACGAAGAAAGGGAATATTCGATCGGATGCGCCAGTAGGAAGGAGTTGAAAGTCTGCTCGCTGCTCACTGGAGGTTTTGTTGTGCTTGCTTCTTGCTGCAAGACAAACCCTTCCAACTCTTGGTCACAATTACCGAAGTCCAGCGACCACTGCTCAGGGGTTTTGATCTCGCTGAATGGGTCTTCTTTCAAAATTTCTTCCAAACTCATCTCCTCAGAACTTTTTGGTAAATTGACTGCCTTGGTTTGGGAGTTGTATGAAGAGCAGTATGTGGTGGTTGGCGATGTCTCGTTGACAGGTGCGTTGAAGTTGGGGTTGGCGTTCAAATCATTCGGTACGAAACTGTTGATCTCACTGATTCCAGGGGGAACGCTCGGCGGCGGAGGCCCGTGTGGCACAGCCTCAGGGAAAGTCGGAGGCCGGGAGTCACCAAACGAAAGATGCGAGGCAGCAATCGAAGCACGGCGGCTCACGGCGGCTGTTTCAGGGGTCACAAAGATATCATGAAGCCCAAGGACAGGAGGTGGGGTTTGGGAGAAGTGGGGGCCTTGCGGCATGCTGGGGCTTTCGAAGTAGAATGACGACATTGGCACGGTTGCCGGAGTGGCCGTTTGCGCTTGCAGATAGATCGGTACTGATTTTGCAGCCGAGTTGGTTTTAAAAGAGCTGTCGCTCGGGAAGCCGTGGCTCAGAAACACGATAACCTCCGAGTTGGGTGCAGAGCTGGTATCGCTGTGGTAAGTCGCCACTGTTTCTTGACTGGGGTTTCCAGGCAAGTTTGACTCACTATTCGATGTGGGAAAGAAGTGTGACATTTGGCGGGTGTGACGGGTGCTCCCGTATGCTAGTTAACGATAGTGTAGTCAGCGAGTGTGAGGGGGATAATTTCAAGGAGACAAACGGTGTCACTATGAGGGGCCACCTTGGTCTTTCAAACCCCTTTTTCTTTTTGGGTTAAAGGGACCAAATTGTGCGAAGCAGATGGATTATGCTCGTCGGCTGGGGGTGAACGGTGGGTGAACGAATGTATGACCTTTGTGCTTATTTGGACCTCTGGTCGGATGGTAAGGAGGAAAAAAAGTGATGAATAGAAAAAAAGAACAAAAACGTTTGTTATATCAGGAAATGTGTGGATTTGAGTAGTTGCGTTAGACGAAGTAAAATTCGGCACTGCATCCTTACACCTGGGGTGCTTGCAATGTCTCAACTGGGCAACCGCCCCAGCAATGCGGCCATAGATCGGAATCACTCCACAGCAAATTGCATGGCCCACATGAGATCGCCCGTAAATTCCAGGCCGACACAGATTCGTGATTTGCTCTCGAGAAAGCCACTTTCCTTTTCGGTCTGTAGCGAAAAGCTTGTTCTTTATTTGTAGGTTTGGGTTATCTCGCGCCAAAAAGCGTTAATGTTTTGTGATCTTGGCGTAATAACACAAGCACCGCAACTAAACAACACAGTAGAGGTCCGGCTCAGTCAGCACATCTTTTTCTGAGTTTCGAAGGTGTCCTCGTCTGAACGCGGTTGCAAACTGTACCTGCGTGTCCTGAACTGAGCAGTTTTCGGTGCCGCTTCGCTTCTTCTACAATACAAAAACGTCATGCAAAGAACAATTTACCTTGAACCGATATCAATTCCACAAATATATATCTCGCAGAAACCAACCTTTCTTGCGAGTAATCCACCATCCCGGGGAAACTAAAGACCAATAAATAAAAACGGGAATAAAAAAATAAAACAAATAATCCAACCAATTTGTCTCTTGCCTTGCCGAGTCTTCACCGATGAAGACGGGGGCTAAACATTGCAGTTAGAAATAAAAACCAGAGCCCGAAGCAACCGGAAAACCCAAGAAAAGTATTATGCTACCACCGTGTGATTCCTTGAGGATCACATATACTTCTTAAAATGCTTGTCGTTCAACCATCCCACCTTTTCAAATGCCGCAAAAAGCCTGCTTGCCTTGTTCACGTCAATTCTGCAAGCCTTCTGGGCGTCAGTTCTTCTGAATGGCATGTTGTCGCGAGCACGAACGACCTTCTCGTGGAACAACCGTCTCTTGGAGTCGAGGTAGACATTGCACCGCAATCTCAACGTCGATGCTAAGAGCACCTCCGCAGGATGCAACTTGCCGATGTCTGGGTCGTCCCTCAAGTCCATTGGCTGGCCCTTCCAATCGATCTTGAGTGCTCTGTTGTTGTCCTTTGGTAATGTCAGTGCAGGATCTGGCGAGTAATCTGGGATAGACTCATCGATCAAAGCTGCCTGTTGAGCAGCAAGGGGAGATGCAGCGTACGACACTTCCTTTCTGACCTTCCTCTTTTTGGCCAGAGGAGGGCTTGGGTAATCGGTCTCATTAGATGACTCGATTTCAGACAATGGAGCGCGGTTCTCTTTGACAAGTCTTCTAGTTCTGATTCTTTCGATGGAGTCGGACTCTGAATCGGAGCTGATGTGCTGTGGTTCTCTCTTTCTTTTCTCTGCTCTCTCAGTGTGACGCGGGTACCGGGTACTAGTTTGCTCTCTTGCGCTAAAAGAGTACTGACTCAAGAATCCCAATTGCTTTTGCTTGTAGTCCGAGTTCAATCCTTTCCATGGGTCGACGGTCAATGAGTAACTCTTGTAGTTTTCGATTTTGAAGGGACGGGCGTCGTCCAAGTAAATCTTTGTTTGTGATGCTGCAGGGAAGTCATCGCTCGCGTCATGCGAGCACGAACCGTGATAAGGCGATAACGGGGGAGATAAGATCTCGTGGTTTGAGCTCAAAGGCAACAGGCTCGAAGACAAGGGACTTAATTTGCTTTTACTAGCGGATGCTGAGGCGAGCTTTTTCTCTTCGTGGTTGATGTTGGGGGTGAGGCAGCCATCCCTCTGGCCAAATGTTCTAGAGATAGGCTGATATAACAACGTCATTGATGTAACTAGGGTATAGCCAGCAGTATTATTAGGATGTAATAAGGAAAATGTTTTAAGTATGTATGATGATCTGTATCACAAACAAAAAAGAAGAGAAGAGAAGAGAATCACGCTTGGCACAAGCATGACATATATAAAGAAAAAAAAAAAATAAAAAAAAAAACAGAAATGTTGCACTAGATTTTGCATGTAAGCTATCTGAATTTCTTTTTTCCTGCATCCTCCACTGTTTTTGACTTTCGAGTTTCCTCTTAAACGCCCAAAAAAAGGTCATTTGGGGGAATTGAGAGACAATTTTTACAGCGCTACAACCGGCGGCTCTTCGCTTTTTCAATTGTCTGGTTCTAACACTGAGATATCGACAGTTTCAGCTCATCTTGGCGTTACATGCGGGCATTGCAAAAGATGATCGATGCGCGCCTGTGGTCGATTGTGCAGGAATCTCCATTATTTTCTATTCCGGGCGATGACTGATGACTGATGCTCGGAGCAGCAGAATCGCCTCGTTCCGATTGTTCCATGAGAATCTATTTCTTCGCCCAATTGCGGTCACTGAAAAATAAGCCTTGGCATTACACATCTTTCACTAATCGATCACCATACTTCTGCATAGGTCTCTTTTCCCTTCTTGTGTCCAATGACTCTTGCCTGCAGTCAGGCAGCTCTCCGACGTACTTTTCTTTTTTACTCCGGAACTCAAAATCACCTGCGGCCTTTACAACGTAACCAGCCGTGGCACACACGGGACATCACAAGCTGTAGTACCTACGAGTGCTAAAATACATGTCTCTACGTCGCAATGGCCAAATCCAAGAAAAATTAAGGCTCCATCAGATGAGGTCACTCAAGTGCGGACAGCCTTATCGGGTTTGCATGACTGGCACATCACGTGCGTGGTCTACGATGACCATTTGGTGTCGCTCGGTTGGCTGCAATCGGTGCGCAAGCTTTCTTGCAGGCGTGCCTCCACGCCGCCGATCTGCGCATCGATTGCCGAACCATGCCCGAAGCGGGAGTGCACTTTCTTTCTTGTGTCACTTCAATGTGGACCAATTCACCGCTGGCGATTCATTGTCATATGAAAAGACCGGTTGCTGCGTCACGTGAGCCTGTTGCGGCTGAAACATCCCTCTATTATCTCAGTATGCAGTACAGAACCAAAGACTTGTTGGGTCTCTGTAACTGGGACTTTGATCTCATGTTTGGCCCGAAATTCAGATGGCAACGGTGCGTGCTATAGTGCGTGACACGGTGCTGTTACTAGTCTCGTATACAACTATGTAATCGTAGACGTAGGCTGTGAATCGTGTCTTTTGGGGTTGAGATGGTCCGCTCAGTGACTGTTCTTGCCAAATTTAGCGCCTACAAAGATGGCAACGGCCACAATTTCAGCGCACAGGAAACTATACTTTCGAAAAGCACGACTCGTGCCAACTTAGTCAAGAAAGCGGTTATTCCAGGTGTAAGCTTTGCCGGCTAGTGGAGTGTGGTCGCGACAAGTTTTTTTCCTCATCTCAGTGCGTACGTCTAAGCTTCATGCGCTACCTCTTTCGGGCCAATACATATAACTGCTTAGGTCCGACAAGACACATGGTTACGTACGCTAAGAAGCTATGTCTTGCGCCTATGGTGCGCAGCGGGGAGCTCCCTACGCGGCTCATGGCGCTTAAGTACGGCGCGGACTTGGTGTGGTCTCCGGAGATCATCGACCGGAAAATCATAACTTGCTCAAGAACGGAGAACAAAAGCCTAGGGACGATCGACTTTTACGTTGCAGGCAAAGAATTTGAGAGGAACGCGTTGGTATTTCGCACAAAGAGAGACGCAGAGCAGGGACGCCTAATATTTCAGTTGGGCTCGGCGAACCCAGAGTTAGCCGTGGCTGGCGCATCGAAGGTGATTGAGGATGTTGACGGAATCGATCTCAACTGCGGCTGCCCCAAGCCCTTTTCCACGCATGCTGGCATGGGAGCTGCATTGCTCTCCACGCCGGACTTATTGACGCTGATCCTCTCTAGACTCGTGAAGGAGGTTGGCACTCCGCACAACAAACCCATCAGTGCGAAGATCCGCCTCCTCGATCGAGAAGATCCTCAACCGACTCTCGACTTGGTAGAGAAAATCTGTCTCACCGGCGTCTCAAACTTAACCGTCCACTGTAGGACGCGAGAGATGCGCAACAGAGATGCACCAGTTCGAGATTTTGTTAACAAGATATACGAGGTGACGCAGAAACATGGCGTTTCGTTGGTGATTAACGGAGCGTTCAAGGGAAAACTGGATTTTGAAGCCTTCCAGAAGGAGGTTAATAATTATAATATCGGCGGTATGATTGCCGAGGCTGCAGAGTCGAATCCTACAGTTTTCAGTTCTTGTCCATTGCCCTGGGGTCAGGTGGTGCCGGAGTTTGTGAGAACTTGCATCGCGTGTGACAATCACCCTAGCAACACGAAGTATGTCTTGCTTAATCAACTTCCGGGCAAGTCAAGATTTTATCAACAGTTTTGCAAACTCAAAAACAACGAAGACTTTTTGAAGCTTGCCGAAAGCATAGGCGACGAGGGAAACAAGATTTTCATTCGCGTCGCTCAAAAGGACCACCAGTATGAAACATCAGCAACGGATCCAGCCCCCAAGAGGGAAAAACGCCCTGCACTGGAACTCGTAGCTGAGAGCGCTACACTGTTGGATAAGCGTCAACGGACGGTGTTTGCTTAGGGGAGTTAAGGTCACGAAGAATATCACGTTCTTCTACAGCAAAGGAGGATGTGAGTCCCGATATTTTGCAAATTATATATACAGTCAGGTAGAAAGAACACAGTGGAGGCCCGGACACAGCCGAGTCATGCATTTACGAAAGAACACGTTTCAATCCACACCAGGCACCGGTGCAAGCTGTCATGATGGCAGTGGAGTAGGCCATTGGCTTGATACCGGCAGAACTTCTGAACAAAGCACCCGCAAGAGCACCTGCTGCGAGCGAGTTTATATCGTCGTGCTTGCCCCTGAGGTGGTCTAGGGAAGAGTCGAAGATGTTGTAGATCAAAGCAAGCACACCGCACGAATTGCCCAAAAAGGGTCCTCTTCTGGTGACGTGATTCAACACGGTGTTCAACTTCAACTTAGCTGTGGAGTTTGGAGGCAAGTTACTCAAACCCTCTTGCACTCCGTAGGCACCTCCGACTCCCAAGCCAAGCAAGTACATCGTTCCGGTACCGTAACACAAGTTGTCTCTCCAGTTTCTTGCGGCAATGACACTGGATCCGTTCTCGACGTCGGTCAAGTGATCGTCTTCCAAGTCCAAATATTCGATTCCTTTATCTAATCCTGCTAAAGGGTGCAATTTACTGGAGTCCAACACTCCGGGTGATTGTATGATCGATGAGATATCGGACACCTGAGCCGGGTCGAAACCCAAGCCCAGGTCAGCCAGGGGATTTGACTTTTCTTGAGGCTTGCTGCCGAACAACCAAGACATGGTGTGCTTGAACTTGATACAGAAGCTGGTCTAGTGTATGGTAGGAAGCCTTGGGTCGTGCTTTTTTTCTTTGGTTTTTTTTTTCGACCTAGGTGACTTTCAGTTCGCAACCCGCGCCTACTGTGCAGCCTCTACGGTGGCGGTGGCAGGTTTCCACCAAAAGGCTGGAAACACGACGATGAGGCCATAAAAAAGTTTCGAAAGAAACGGACCTAGCACCAACGCTCTCTGTTGCGGTCCAATTTGTCAAAAATGTCTTCTTGAGTCAGAAGAGAATTTCGGTGGACCGACTTACCCGCACGCCGCCGTGTGCAGTCGTGCTGACTCGGCTTCGCTTCGGCTTTGGGCTTTGCACTAAGCACTGGGTGCGAAAGTTGCAACCCTACTACAGTAAGAAAACAAGTGATGAATTGAAATATTTAGGCTTTATCAGCCACATCGTACTCTAAAATGGACCCTTCATCAACGTTCTCCGTGAAGTGAGCAGTGGCCTTGTACTGCTCCAAGTCCATCGCGTCTCCTTGGTGTGCAAATGGCATTTCTTTTGCAATCTTGACGACTTTCCATGGTTGAGTCGAAGGAGTGTTGGCAAAAATTAAGTCCATTTCCTCTAGTGTTCTGCCCTTTGTCTCAGGGTATAAGAAATATGTCACTGGGATCATCAAGAAATTGATTCCGGCAAAGATCAAGTATGTATGGTGCGCAATGCTGTCGAAGCACACTGGAGTAATCATCACGACCATAAAGTTGAAACACCAGTTGCAGGCTGTGGAGACTGCCGTTGTGGGGGCTCTCACTTCTAAGGAGGCAATTTCTGGAGGATATAACCATGTGATAGACAAGTAAGTGAGCCCAAAGAACGTATTAAACACGAATAATAAGAATGCCGCTCCGTAAGACCCGGAGGGATGTCCCCTCAGGGCCATTTCCATTGAAACAAAGAGGAAGAGCATTGTAAGAAACTGGCCTACCGCTCCCCATATGAAGAGCGGGCGCCGCCCAACCTTCTCAATAATGAAAATGGGGATTATGGACGCCAAAAAGTATTCGGTGCCGTTGCAAGCTGCAACCACTCTGGCATTGAATGCACTCAACCCAATGTAGTTCTGGTAGATGGTACCAGCATAGTAGGTGATCAAGTTAATTCCGCAGATCTGTTGCATGATTTGAGACCATCCTGCCAAATTAACTCTTTGGAAGTGTTTAAGTCTTCCTTGTTTGAGCATCAACTTTGCATTGTTTCCGCTTTGATTCTCCATTGAAAGACTGATTTTAATCTCATCAATCTGCTGAGCAACAAGTGGATGGTCTGCGGGAACATCATAAAGTGCTCCAAAAACATGCTTTGCTTGTGCTTCTCTTCCTTTTGCTACCAACCACCTGGGGGATTCCGGTAACTTGAAAATAAAGAATACAATGATGATCGGGAAAACACATTGGAATGCAATTGGGAACCTGAATGAGACTTCACCCTTGCTCTCCGTGAAGTAAAAAGCAAAGTCAATCCAATAGGATATACAAATACCAAATGTGATCAAGCAACCTTGTACGCAAAGCGTCTTACCTCTGCTTTGGGCTTTTGAACATTCGGCACCGTATAACGGTACAGTCGAGGTAAGAAAGCCATTTCCGACTCCAGAGATGACACGAGAGACGGCCAAAAAAGGAACGTCAGTGGAACCCGCCTGTAACGCCCCACCGATAATCATTATGACACAACCGGCGAAAATGACCTTCAACCTTCCAAGCTTGTCGCCAAAGTAAATAGTGCTCAAAGCGCCCACCAAGCAACCGACTTCATATATCGCAATGACGGCACCACGCAAAGTTGCCGTACCATGACGATCACTGCTCATTGTGGAGTAGACGTCGTTGAAAGGCTTCAACGTGAGGAGCGATCCCATTACACCTTGATCATAGCCAAACAAGAGAAACCCCACGCCACAAATAAATGTAATGAGCCGAGCTAAATTTTGACCTTTGACTCCGAGATAAGTCGGAGTCTTCTGGTCGAACGATTTCTTTTCCCCTTCAGACGAGGAAAAGTTTGAAGAAGACAGAGTCATAGTTTTCGAGTACAGGAATAACAGCTTCTACGAAAAGATCCGTATTTAAATATACGCCTGATAGCGATGGGCATTTGACCCCGCCCTTACTCCACAACACGGATGTTTTACGAAGGCCGGGATACAGTACTGAGACAACAAAAATGCATTTGAGGGCGAATTGAGCAGTATTCTAGTTGTCGATTTCCGGCACAAATTTATGCCTATCGGTATGTACATAGGGAAGATGCACCCCACGCAGAAGCAACATGGGATGTAGCTTAAATACACTCCAAAGGCACATTTACTCGAACAATTAGGCCGTTTAAACTACTGGTTATCGGAGTTTATTTTTTGCACTTGACTGGGAGGATACCTACCAGATGAGCGCTTCGCAGAAGGAGGTTTTTCCGAGACTGGTATTTAGGCTAAAACCTTTTGGATCAACACAATATGTTCTCTCTGGAGATTCTACATAAGTTATCAGAGCGACCTTCTCCCTTACAATGCCCATGTACAGTCAAGTGTCTTTAATTAGATCTAGTCGGTGTTTTGCGGAGCTTTCCGGCGGTTGCAATATTCTGTATGATGCAATAATACAGATACTACGCGAGTTGGTTTGCGTGTACAGGAGTGGGGCCCTAAGTGCCGTGCCATACGGCGTGCTTGCCAACGAATGTTCTGGCAAAGGATATGGAACGGGCTCGATCCGGGTATACGGGATCTTAACCAGATACCAAAAAAGGGAATCGATATGTGGCCTGACACACGGTTTTGTTGTAAATCGGACTATTTTCTTGACACTTCTCCAGCGCGGCATAGCCAAAAGGTACGCGTTAGGCTGCAGTGGCAATAGATTTCGACATCGAAATTACAACCACTTGCCAAAGATTCTAAACAAGTACACGTTATATACAATGTATTTACCACTGTATTCATCACATGCTTCCAATTCATTATTGCTGGGCAATTCAATGCGCTCTTCATTCAATCCGAAGCGTACTTAGTACGGCAATTGTTCCCTATGAGAATGCGTGCGGCATCATCCAAATACAAAATAAAATACGCACACTCACTGATTTCACTCATCTCACGTACCCATGCCTAAACACGGAATTATAGAAAAGTCTTGATCAAAGAAAGTCAACATTTTTGAAAGAACGAAGTCTTGGCGTAAGTGCTGTTAAAGTCCACGCGCGCCTTCTTTCCCGGAAAAACAGAAATGGACCGATTAGATTTCGGTAATTTTAGCCTCTAAAAAACCTTAATTTCACGCTCAAAGGAGCTACGAATTAGGCGGGGATATTATAAGTGCAGTTATGCTTTCCAATAACTGTAATCCCTAAACACAGTGATTCTATTATAAGAGCTAGCCAGTCGCTGGGGTGGCATACATAACTATTTTTCCAGTAGACAGAAGACGCTTCCAAACATTTCCGGGGGCTTTGTCTGTGCCAATCACAGCCCAGAAGATATAATTTAAACTACAACTATGAGTGTTTCGTCAAGCGAAAACTTACCCCTACAAATGGGCCATCGAGAGTCTTTTCGGCGTTAAGGCCGAGTCACGTGACAACCATTTTTTGAGCTGTAACGGAGTTGTATTGGTGAGCCGCTCTAGTGTTTCGAACAATTCGGATAGCTATTGACGGCAACAGGGAGTGAATCGTAATTGTCGTGCCGCTTTGTCTGTGCGTGGTGTCCACAGAATTTAGGGCCGCACCGAATGACAGCCGAGACAGACCTCCGCACAGGTGACAGTGGGCGACGAACATAACAAGAAACGGATGCAAACACAACTGGAGAGCTTGCCCGGCACGAAGCCGCTCTTAGTTCGTTGTAGCGGAAAAAAGGGCGTGTTCAAAACGAGGCTCTAGTTTCCTGTTACGTCAAGAACCTTGCAGAGATTTGGCAGCCGCACAGCGCGCTTTTGGGCCAACTTTTCAATGTTGGGGCCCGGGCTGAGATCAGGCCGCGACATAGACCTTGAAATTGCGGGATGCGAACGCCTGTTATAAGACTACATCGTGGCCCTACAGTTTTTTTCTCGAGATAACCTGCTTTTGACGACGATCAGAAAACCACGTGTAGGAGCATTGAGCTGACAATTGAACGTTCTAGCCAATCAAGAACACCACAGACACCCTTAAATCATTGTTTTGGTGCCCGTGTCCAGCAACATTCGCTCCACTCCTAATCAAATAGCGTTTCGGTATGTACAACACACTATCAGCTTTCAGCAGTCGATTCGGAATTTCTGGCTCATGGAGACTATCATTCCCGAGCCGTTTTCCGGGCTACTGGTCTCGAGGTTTGCTCCTTGGACTTCGGTTGTTTTCCTCTCTTGCATACTTCGGCTCTCGGACTTTCTCGCGAAGCATGTCTCTTGACACGGTCCCGATTCACCCACGCAATAATTCGCCAGTCTCCAAGAATGGTTCCTTGAATCATGAAAACATATTATTTGGACTTCGAAGAACCCACCATTAAAAGGTGCAACTCAAGAGCACAGGAGGCAGCCGAAAAACCAGTACACTCGGGAAATGTAGTTTTCGGAGCTTGGGCGTGCTACTACCCATCCGCGATGAAGCTCGTCTCGCCTCCGCATTACTACACAAACCGTGCCGACTCTGCTGGGAATTGCTTATCCTGAGTCGCATGCGGCCTCTGGAATTTACATCACTTTCTTTTAATACTAACCCTCGCTGCAGAATTCCCCATCGCGCTTACTTCACAAGACCTTTTGTACATACCTACTCCCCGTATACCAGGCTCCATATTTATTTCTCGGGTCGTGTTCTTCGAAACCATCGGTACCTAACCACATCCAGCCCCAAGAGAAGACCGTTTGTTCCACTCAGCAATTTTATCAAACGCACACGCAAATACTTCAGAAGAATGTCCGAAGTCGATTACAGCGAACTTCATCAGAAGATAAACCCCCAGTTCAAGGGCTTGAACTCGGTCCATACTGCCGAACCTTCCGCCGTCGCAGACTTTGTGAAAAAGAGCCAAGGGCATACTGTCATATCAAAGATCTTAATCGCTAACAATGGTATCGCCGCCGTCAAGGAAATAAGATCGGTCAGAAAGTGGGCTTACGAGACTTTCGGCGATGAAAGAGCCATCCAGTTCACTGTCATGGCAACTCCCGAGGACATGGAGGCTAATGCAGAGTACATTCGTATGGCTGACCAGTGTGTCGAGGTGCCTGGAGGAACAAACAACAATAACTATGCCAATGTGGAATTGATTGTGGAAATAGCGGAGAGAACCAACGTCCATGCTGTGTGGGCCGGCTGGGGCCACGCTTCCGAAAACCCGCTTTTACCAGAGATGTTAGCCCAGTCGCCCAAAAAGATCGTTTTCATTGGCCCTCCAGGCTCGGCCATGAGGTCATTGGGTGACAAAATTTCTTCCACGATTGTTGCACAGCATGCCGATGTGCCATGTATTCCATGGTCCGGAACTGGTGTGGACCAAGTGGAAATTAACAAGGAGACGAATTTAGTTTCCGTGTCGGACGAAGTCTACGCAAAGGGATGTTGTACTAGTCCAGAAGACGGATTGGAAAAGGCCAAGCAAATTGGCTTTCCAGTTATGATCAAGGCTTCCGAGGGAGGCGGGGGTAAAGGAATCAGAAAGGTCGACGATGAAACAAACTTCATAACTCTCTACAATCAGGCTGCGAATGAAATTCCAGGATCTCCTATATTCATCATGAAATTGGCCGGAGATGCGAGACATTTGGAAGTTCAGTTGTTGGCTGACCAGTACGGTACCAACATTTCTTTGTTCGGCAGAGATTGCTCTGTCCAAAGAAGACACCAGAAGATTATTGAGGAAGCTCCTGTGACAATCGCCAATAAAGAGACATTCACTGCAATGGAAAACGCCGCCGTCAGGTTAGGTAAATTGGTGGGTTATGTGTCTGCTGGTACTGTTGAATACTTGTACTCTCACGCCGAAGACAAATTCTACTTTTTGGAATTGAACCCAAGATTGCAGGTGGAGCATCCCACGACTGAGATGGTCACTGGAGTCAACCTACCTGCTGCGCAATTGCAAATTGCCATGGGTATTCCAATGCACCGGATTAGGGATATAAGAACTCTTTACGGTGTTGACCCACATACGTCCACCCAAATTGATTTCGAATTCAAGGGCGAACGCTCTTTATCGTCTCAGCGTCGTCCATCTCCCAAGGGGCACTGTACTGCTTGCCGTATCACTTCTGAGGATCCAGGTGAAGGGTTCAAACCCTCTGGTGGTAATTTGCATGAATTGAACTTCAGATCTTCCTCAAATGTTTGGGGTTACTTTTCCGTTACAAACCAGTCTTCCATCCACTCCTTCTCTGATTCCCAGTTTGGCCACATTTTTGCGTTTGGTGAAAACCGCCAAGCTTCTCGAAAGCACATGGTTGTTGCCTTAAAGGAGTTGTCCATCAGAGGTGACTTCAGAACGACTGTCGAGTATTTGATCAAATTGTTGGAGACTCCCGATTTTGAAGATAATACAATCACTACTGGTTGGTTGGACGAATTGATCTCCAAGAAGTTGACCGCTGAGAGACCAGATCCTATTCTTGCTGTTTTGTGTGGTGCTGCTACGAAAGCACATTTACTCTCAACTGGAAACAAAGCTGAGTACACATCATCTTTAGAAAAGGGTCAGGTTCCAGGCAGAAACTTATTGAAAACGATCTACCCTATTGAGTTCATTTACGAAGGCAAGAAGTATAAGTTTACTGCTACCAAGTCCTCCGAGGATACCTACACCTTGTTTTTAAATGGTACCAGGGCCGTGGTTGGCGTCCGTTCCTTATCCGACGGTGGCCTTTTGTGTTCTATTGATAGTAAGTCTCACGCCATTTACTGGAAAGAAGAACCATCTGCCACCAGATTGTCTGTTGATGGAAAGACATGTTTGTTGGAAGTCGAGAACGATCCAACTCAATTGAGAACGCCATCTCCCGGTAAGTTGGTGAAATACCTTCTTGAAAGTGGTGAGCATGTTACTGCTGGTCAACCATATGCCGAAGTTGAGGTTATGAAGATGTGTATGCCTTTGGTTGCACAAGAAAACGGTATTGTCCAAACCATCAAACAACCTGGATCTACGGTCAATGCCGGCGATATTTTGGCAATTTTGTCCTTGGATGACCCTTCAAAAGTCAAACATGCTTTGCCATTTGAAGGCACCTTGCCTGAGATTGGCGAGCCTGCCGTACAGGGAACTAAGGCCATCCATAAATTCAGGACATATTCTTCGATCTTGACGAACATTTTGAACGGCTACGACAACCTGGTTATCATGAACTCTACACTCAAAAATCTTATTGAGGTATTGAGAGACAAGGATTTGCCATACTCTGAATGGAATCTATATGTTTCCGCTTTGCACTCGAGGTTGCCCCAAAAATTGGACGAAAACTTGTCCGCTTTAATTGAGAGATCGAGCAGCAGAGGCGCCGAATTCCCCGCCAAACAGATTTTGAAGTTACTCAACAAGGCCGAGAAAGAGTCATCTGACTCTCTATTCCATGACGTTGTGGCACCTTTGGTTGATGTTGCTTCTAAATACGTCTCGGGTTTGCTTGAGTATGAATTCAAATTTATTGCAGATTTACTTGACCAATATTATCAAGTTGAAGTCAACTTTTCTGGTGCTAACATCCGTGATGAGGATGTCATCTTGAAGCTCAGGGATGCGAATAGATCTGACTTGGATAAGGTTATGTCGCTAGCATTGTCTCACTCGAAGGTTTCGGCCAAAAATAATCTTATTTTGGCCATCGCAGATCATTATCAACCAATCTTGCAACAATCGGCCACAATTGCCTCACCCATCCGGGAGGCTTTGAAAAAGATTGTTGAGTTAGAATCCAGAGGGACTGCGAAAGTTGCTTTGAAAGCGCGTGAAATCTTGATTCAATGCTCTTTACCATCGATCAAGGAGCGGTCTGACCAATTGGAGCACATTTTGAGATCCTCGGTGATGCAAACTGCGTACGGAGAGGTCTATGCCAAGTACACATCTCCTAATTTGAACATTATCCGTGAAGTGGTGGACTCGAAACATACCGTGTTCGATGTTTTGACACAATTTCTTACCAACACAGACGAATGGGTTGCGATGGCTGCCGCTGAAGTCTATGTGCGGCGTTCATACAGAGCTTACATTTTGGAGAGCATCTCTTACGACTTTCATGATCAAGAGAAACTTCCAATTATCAGCTGGAAGTTCCAGTTGCCTTCTAACTCACAAGCCTCCGACACCACTTTCTTCTCCAAGAAGAATGACTCCAGAGTTGCTTCTGTTTCTGATTTGTCCTATGTCACTGACAGTTCAGGTAAGAATAGCAGGTCAGGTGTATTAGTTCCTGCGAGACACATTGACGACATTGATGAAATGCTTCTCGCTGGGTTGGAAAAATTGCAACCGGTTGACGCTATTACTTTCGAAACAAAGGGTAAAGAACCAGAATACTCAAATGTCGTTAATGTTATAATTTCTAGCATTGATGGCGTGGAATCAGAAGACGACATTTTGGCCAACATTAGAGAGGTCTTGGACGAACTTAAGGAAGAGTTGAAGTCGGCTGCTGTCCGTCGTATCACTTTTGTTGTTGCCAACAAAATTGGCATTTACCCCAAGTACTACACGTTCACAGCTCCAGAGTATCTCGAACACAAAGTGATTAGACACATTGAGCCCGCTCTCGCATTTCAATTGGAATTGGGAAGAATGGAGAACTTTGATATCAAGCCCATTTTCACCGACAATCGCAACATTCACGTCTATGAGGCAATCGGTAAGAATTCGCCGTCCGACAAAAGATTCTTTACCAGAGGTATTATCAGAACAGGTATTATCAGCGATGACATAAGTGTTCAAGAGTATTTGATTACAGAGTCGAACAGATTAATGTCAGATATTTTGGATGCAATGGAGATCATAGACACCTCGAATTCCGATTTGAACCACATCTTCATCAACTTTTCTACCGTCTTCAATGTCTTGCCCGAAGAAGTGGAGGCTGCATTTGAGTCATTTTTGGAAAGATTCGGAAGAAGATTGTGGAGATTGAGAGTCACTGGAGCAGAAATTCGTATTTCATGTATGGACAGAACAACCGGACAACCATTTCCGTTGCGTGCCATTATCAATAATGTGTCTGGATACGTCGTCAAATCTGAATTATACATGGAAATCAAGAATACCAAGGGTGAATGGGTCTTTAAATCCATTGGTACACCAGGCTCTATGCATTTAAGGCCTATTAGCACCCCTTACCCTGCTAAAGAGTCTTTGCAGCCCAAGCGTTATAAGGCTCACAACATGGGTACAACGTACGTGTATGATTTCCCAGAGTTGTTCAGACAAGCTACAACTTCACAATGGAAGAAGTATGCAAAAGACGCCAAAATCCCAAAGGATGTTTTCATCTCTCAAGAGTTGATCCAGGATGACAACGGTCAATTGACAGCAGTGGAGAGAGAACCCGGCTCTAACAAGATTGGTATGGTCGGATTTAAAGTCACGGCGAAGACTCCGGAGTATCCTCGCGGTCGCCACTTTATAGTCGTTGCGAACGACATCACTCACAAAATTGGTTCCTTTGGTCCAGACGAGGATGAGTACTTCAACAGATGTACTGAATTGGCTAGAAAGCTTGGAATCCCTAGAATATATCTTTCCGCCAACTCCGGCGCGAGAATTGGTATCGCCGAAGAATTGCTTCCTTACTTCAAGGTAGCATGGAACGAAGAAGGTAAACCTGAAAAGGGTTTTAAGTACTTGTACTTGACTTCAGAGGATCAAGCTGCTCTTGAGAAGAATGGCGAGTTGAAAACTGTGGTCACAGAGAGAATAGTGGAGAATGGTTCCGAACGCCACATGATTACGTCCATCATTGGAGCTGAGAACGGCTTAGGCGTGGAATGTCTCAAGGGCTCCGGTTTGATTGCTGGAGCCACATCGAGAGCTTACAAAGACATTTTTACTATCACGTTGGTGACATGCAGATCCGTTGGTATCGGTGCTTATTTGGTCAGATTGGGTCAAAGAGCTATCCAAATCGAAGGACAACCCATAATCTTGACTGGTGCTCCTGCCATTAACAAGTTGTTGGGAAGGGAAGTTTACTCTTCCAACTTACAGTTGGGTGGAACCCAAGTCATGTACAACAATGGTGTTTCTCACATGACCGCAAGTGATGATTTAGCTGGTGTCGAAAAAATCATGGACTGGATGTCTTATATTCCCGCTAAGCGCGATACTCCAATTCCAATTTTGAGCTCATTTGACTCATGGGATAGAGATATCGATTATTATCCTCCCAAGAATGAAACATACGACGTTAGATGGATGATTGCTGGCCGTGAATGTGACGATGGCTCGTTCGAGTCAGGTTTATTCGACAAAGATTCTTTCCAGGAGACTTTATCCGGTTGGGCCAGAGGTGTTGTTGTTGGTAGAGCAAGACTTGGAGGTATTCCGGTTGGTGTGATCGGCGTTGAGACCAGAATGGTCGAGAACTTGATTCCCGCTGATCCAGCTAATCCTGATTCCACTGAGGTAATTATTCAGGAAGCTGGTCAAGTCTGGTACCCCAACTCCGCTTTCAAGACTGCTCAGGCCATCAACGATTTCAACAACGGTGAGCAGTTGCCATTGATAATTCTTGCAAATTGGAGAGGATTTTCGGGTGGCCAACGTGACATGTACAACGAAGTTCTCAAGTACGGATCCTTCATTGTGGACGCTTTAGTCGACTTTAAACAACCAATTTTCACGTATATCCCACCTCATGGCGAATTAAGAGGTGGTTCTTGGGTTGTCGTTGATCCAACGATAAATTCTGACATGATGGAAATGTACGCAGATGTTGAGTCCAGAGCAGGAGTTTTGGAGCCCGAAGGTATGGTTGGCATCAAATTTAGGCGGGACAAGCTCGTTGCGGCCATGACTAGGCTAGATGAGAAGTACGCTGATTTGAAGAAGAAGTTGTCAACTGACTTGAGTCCTGAGGAGCATACCAAAATTTCTGCTCAGCTTGCTGCCAGAGAGTCTGCATTAATGCCGATCTACAGTCAGATATCTGTTCAATTTGCAGACTTGCATGACAGATCTGGTCGCATGTTGGCGAAGGGAGTCATTAGTAAAGAACTCAAGTGGAGAGATGCAAGAAGATTCTTCTTCTGGCGTTTACGTCGTCGTTTGAACGAAGAATATTTGTTAAAGAGAATTGCCGAGACAGTTCATTGCAAAACTAAGTTGGAGAAGGTTGCAAGATTGAAGAGTTGGATGCCTGCTGTTGATTATTCTGATGATGAAGCGGTCAGCAACTTTATCGAAAGTAATCACGAAAAGTTGCAAGAAAAAATTCTGCAGCTTTCGGCTGAAAAGAGCAGAAGGGAACTTGATACTCTATTGAGTAAAGATCCAACGTTGACTGCGGGTGCTATCAAGGAATACCTACTGGGTTTATCTGATTCGGAGAGACAGAAATTTCTTAGCTCTTTGTAAAAGCAGGTGATTCGATCAATTAATAGATAATACAATTTCGATTGAAACTTCGGTGGATCGCTGAACAAAATAAAAAAAAAAGGGCTCGCTCTGTTGTACGCAAAAAAAGAAGCGCTTCGCATGGTTACAGAAGCTGACTTTGATACGTGATCATGAAACGGAGGAAAGCTTTATCACTATTTTATGTGCTTCTTGCGTTTATTTCGCTTGTGAATTCGAACCATCTTGTACTTCTAAAAAAGAGCCAAACAATAGAGAAGTTCATGAGGTACGATTTCACATATCCGGTTGCGCAGAGGTTCAGGAAGCTCATACACAAGTACTACAAAATTGGAGACTTAGTTGCTTTTTCGGGAACCTTCTCAAAAGCAGCATTGGAAAGGCTTAAGAAGTGCCCGCTCATAGCAGAGATAGCTACCGATGTTGACGTTGAAGCATTTTTCTTTGCGGAACAAGACCACGCCCCAGCCCATTTAGTCAAACTCTCAGAGGAATTTAGGGACAGGATCACTAGAAGGGCATACTATTACGACCCAGAAGCACAGGGCCAGCAGGTCAACGTGTATATAATTGATACAGGTGTGCAAGTGGAGAACAAAGAGTTTGGAGGGAGAGCACTGTTCGGGGTGGATTTCACTAGCGAAGGGCCCGAGGATTTGAATGGGCATGGAACACACGTGGCAGGGATAGTTGCAGCAGAGACGTACGGAGTGGCCAAACAGGCGAACATCATAGCACTTAAGTCGTTGGATCGGTCTGGACAAGGCTCCTTAAGCCGTATTATCGGAGCTATAGAGTTTGCTGTGAACGACAGGATCAGCAGCGATCGCCTAGGAGTTGTGAATCTCAGTCTAGGAGCACCAGCCAACGAACTTCTCAACCGAGTGATAGACTCAGCTGCCGAAACCGGCCTCGTTGTGGTGGCAGCAGCGGGAAACCAAGGAGACAATGCTTGCTTAACTCTGCCTGCTAGTGCTGGCGGTGCCATCACAGTTGGTGCTGTCGATGATAACACCAACCGCATAGCCCGCTTCTCCAATTGGGGAAATTGTGTTGACATTTTCGCCACTGGTGTGGACATCGCCAGCATCGATGTGAACAAGACCAAGAAGCCGCAAAGGCTCTCGGGAACCTCCATGGCTGCTCCGATTGTCACCGGTCTCATAGCAAATTTGTTGAGTCTGGGAATAGCCGCATGTGACGTGAGAAGTGAGCTCTTGGAACTCGCCAGTCCTGGTCGCATCAGTCCAAAGTCGTTGGTCGGAAAAACTGGGTCTCCGAACCTTGTAGCCTACAACGGTTGTGACCCCTCATCTGTAAGCAGCGATTCCGATACTGAATAAAGTAAGGTGGCTGACACTTGAAGCAGTTTTCAGTTAGATTTGGTTCACTATTTTGCGTGGCCTCTCCTCTAATTGTTTCAACGTACAGTACGATAAACTTTTCGCAGCCAAATTGCAGCGCTCCGCACCGCGATTCTCACGCGCGGGTCGTAGATATCACTTTGTGACCACTAGCCGCTTGGCACATAATGTTTCTGTCGCCCAGAAACTCACAACTATGGTCCGAAGGGCAAGTCCACAGAAGGCAGTTTGAAGCAAGCCCAGAGGATCACTCTGGTATCTTATCTCTCGGCGAGATGAGTAATGGGGGCCTGACGCCCTATTTCAATTCGTCAAATCTGTCAGGACACAGAAGAGGGACAGCTAACTACTCCCCAACGGATGGTAGCGATAAGGGAGTAGACGCTCACAAAAAGGCAGAAAAGTATCCAGCTTGGAGTCCTGCCGATGCTGTGCCGATATCTGAAGAGGAAATTAGTGCTGTGTTTAACAGGTTACAGTTGATATTCTATTTTCAGCACGATAACGTGCAAAACATGTTATCGTACTTTATGACGTTGCTAGACTCAAGAGCATCTCGGTCCGGCCCCTACACAGCGCTCCGTAGCATTCATGGAGACTATATCGGTGGCACAAACGCAAACTTCAAAAAGTGGTATTTCGCCGCCGAAATGGACTTGGACGACTTGCCACCACGCTACGAAAAGAAGAAGCCATCAAAAGCTTCAGTTGTTGAGAGGTTCCAATTCTCAGAAAAACAGTGGAGAATGAGAATGTCTCGACTCACCCCGCAAGATCAAGTTTGTCAAGTTGCCCTTTATCTTTTGATATGGGGCGAGTCCAACAACGTGAGGTTCATGCCCGAATGCATATGCTTTATTTTCAAGTGTTGCATCGACTACTACGCATCTATCGCCGAATATGGGCAGTTCGAGCAGCCCAGATATGGGTTTTTAGACCATTGCATAACTCCGATATACATGACTTTGCGAGATCAGATCTACAGCGAACGGAATGGTGCTCTCAAGCCAGTCGATCGAGATCACGAGTCAATAATTGGATACGATGACTTCAATCAAACCTTCTGGCATAGGACGGGCTTACAGCGAATTGTCACATCTGACAAAACCCATATAATGAACATGCCGAAAGAGGAACGATACAAATATTTGCAAGGAGTGGAATGGGGTGATGCTCTTCTGAAAACATATCGGGAAACGAGAACTTGGTTGCATATCATCGTCAACTTCAACAGGGTGATAATTATCCATGTGTCTGGTTTCTGGTACTATACTGTGTTTCACTCGTACCCACTTTACACTTCAGAATACGAGATAATGTTCGATAACCGTCCCCCGATTCAGATAAGGCTATCCATAATGGCGTTAGCCGGCGCTTTGCTGAGCTTTATTGGGTTGATAGCTCTATGCTTGGAACTGAGGTTTCTGCCTCGAAGATGGGCAGGATCACACCCTGTTTTGAAACGTTTGATCGGGCTTTCTGTTTTATTTTTCTCTAATGTTATACCTTTAGTGGTCATCTATGTCTTTGAGCTCAACGAGCACGGTGACTCAGTTGGAGTAACAACAGCGGCACTTCATTTCATGTTATCGGTCTTCACTGTGGGGTATCTTTCAATTGCGCCGCCATTGACGACGTTCGGGTCAAAATTAAAAGGTAGAGCAAGGCTCGCCTCTAAAGCCTTTACCTCAGATTTTTATGAGCTCAAAGGTGAAGTTCGAGTTACATCAGTTGTTCTTTGGCTAACAATTTTCGGTTCCAAATTCATTGAGTCCTACCTATTTTTGACACTTCCGTTGAGACATCCAGTTCGAGAGTTGTCGTCGATGCAAACTACATGTTCTGGTGATATTTGGGTGGGTGCAATATCGTGCAAGTTCCAACCGCTTGTGGTACTTGCTTTAATTTACTGCTTGGAGTTTATTTTGTTCTTTCTCGATACATATCTTTGGTATGTTGTTTGGACAACGATCTTTTCCATGGCACGATGCTATTACTTGGGCCAGTCAATTTGGACTCCTTGGAACAACACCTTTTCCAAACTTCCCAAAAGAATGTATCTCAAGTTACTTAGCAACACTGGAACCCAAAACTTGGATGAGACATCAATGGTCTCAAAAATTTGGAATGCCATTGTGATTTCAATGTACAGAGAACATTACATTTCCATTGAGCAGGTGCAACGGCTCCTTTATCTCCAATCAGAAGACAGAGAACTATCTGCTGGTGTTGCGGAGCCTACTTTCTTTATTTCGCAGGAGGACGAGTGGTCAAGATCTAAGCTTTTGACAAAGCAGTCCGAAGCGTTAAGAAGAATCTCATTCTTTGCCCAGTCGTTGACTGCATCACTTCCAGAACCACGGGGAGTGGTGAGCATGCCAAGTTTCACAGTTTTTGTACCACATTATGGCGAGAAAATTATTCTTCCGCTCAAGGAGATCATAAAAGAAGAAGACCGGTACTCTCAAATAACTCTCTTAGAATACCTCAAGCATCTTTATCCGCAAGAATGGAAAAATTTTGTTCGAGATACAAAAATGATGGCAGAGGAGTATGAATGCAAAACAGCCAACTCGGAAATTTCAGGTTTAAATGGTGAAGACATTTCATACAATTTGATAGGTTTCAAAGAGGCAAGTCCACACTACATTATGAGAACTCGAATCTGGGCTTCCTTGAGGTCACAAACTCTCTACCGAACTGTCTTTGGCTTCATGAACTATTCGAAGGCCATAAAGCTACTTTTCGATTTAGAGACAGAAAGTATTTGTGACCCCAAACCAGTTGAGGAAGATAGGCTCAAAGATATTCATGACGCCACTTTCCGTAAATTTTTCATCACCGTGTCCATGCAAAGATATAAACACTTCACTGAAGAGGAACTCGAAGATACAGAAGTGCTTTTGAGGGCGTACCCAGAGCTTCAGATTGCGTACATTGACGAGGAGCCCGACGAAGAATACGGAACCATGACATACTACTCTTGTCTCATCGATGGATTTTGCCCCAAAACAGAATCGTCTGGGCGTATTCCGAAGTATAGAATCAGGCTCTCAGGATACCCAATTCTAGGCGACGGAAAATCAGATAATCAAAATCATTCTGTCATCTTCACCCGAGGCGAATACATTCAGTTAATTGATGCAAACCAAGACAACTATATCGAAGAATGCTTGAAAGTCCGCAACATCTTAGCAGAGTTTGAGGAACAGCTGCTAGCAGACCCGTATGCTTCCGAGCCCGAGAAGTCAGATGAAAATAAGCCAGTTGCTATTGTTGGAACAAGGGAATACATTTTTTCTGAAAATACTGGGATACTCGGAGACATCGCTGCTGGAAAAGAACAAACCTTTGGGACATTGTTTGCTAGAACACTTGCTCAGCTAGGCGGCAAATTGCATTACGGACACCCGGATTTCCTCAATGGAATTTTTATGAATACAAGGGGAGGTGTTTCGAAGGCTCAAAGGGGACTCCATTTAAATGAGGATATATATGCGGGCATGACAGCAGTTATTCGAGGCGGAAGGATTAAGCATTGTGAATATATGCAATGTGGAAAGGGTAGAGACCTCGGATTCACAACGATATCAAATTTCGTCACTAAAATAGGAGCTGGGATGGGCGAACAAACTTTATCCAGGGAATACTTCTATTTGGGTACACAATTGCCATTGGACAGAATGTTGTCGTTTTATTACGCCCATATTGGATTCCACCTCAATAATTTTTTCATTATTCTTTCTATCCAGCTTTTCTTGCTAATTGGCATCAATCTCGCTTCGTTAACGAACGGCTCTATCGTTTGCCGGTACCACAAGTTTCAGCCGATCACTGACCCACGTTTTCCAGAAGGTTGCGCCAATGTCATTCCTGTGATCGGCTGGCTCGAGCGTTCTATCCTCTCGATAATATTGGTGTTTTTCATGTCACTAATGCCCTTGGCTATTTATGAACTATCCGAGAGGGGGATAAGCAAATTGATTACAAGGTTGGGAAAGCAAATTTTATGCATGTCGCCCTTATTTGAAATCTTTGTCTGCAAAATTTATTCCCACTCTCTCGTGAGTGATATCTCACTAGGTGGTGCTCAATATATTGCAACTGGGCGAGGATTTGCGACAAAGAGAGAATCTTTTTCCGATCTTTATACCCGCTTTGGGAATGAGTCGTTAACATTCGGGGCCTATTTTCTTGTTTTGGTTATTTATTTTTCGACCAGTATGTGGAAGCCCGCATTCTTGTTCTTTTGGATTACAGTAATGGGTCTTATCATAAGTCCTTTCATATTCAATCCCAATCAGTTTGTTTGGAACGAGTTCTTTTTGGACTATGGAATGTTTTTGAGGTGGCTTCATTCCGGAAATTCCAAACCATCTGCGAGGTCCTGGTTCACTTACACCAAGATCGGTAGAAGCAGGTTCACCGGAGTAAAGCAAAGGATTCATTACGGAGAGCAAGAGGTGAAGTTCACGAACCCGGTTAGACCGTCCAGATTCAACGTGATAACAACTGTCATAGCTCCAGAGGTTTGGACGGCCCTTTTCGTGATGTCTGCATTTTTGTTTGCAAACTCTCAAAATGGCGAGGCGGCAGATATTCCGACTTCTGCCTTAGCAAGAATTATCCTAGTTTCAATATTTCCGATTGCATTTAATATGGCGTTGATGTTGTGCGTTTTCGTGATATCACCGATCATGGGACCTATTTTTGCGAGCTTCATTAAGGTATATCCATCTGCGCTTGCAGTAGTGATCCGTTCGCTATCAATCATGGCACATATTGCATCGGTACTAATGCTCGCTTTCTTTCAAAATTTCGATTTTGAACAAACTGTTCTTGGATTCTGCTTGATGACAATTTTGCAGAAGATTACACTCCAGCTGATAAATGCAGTTTTTCTTACCCGGGAAACCATGGATGGACGCTGCAATCGTGCGTGGTGGTCGGGAAAATGGCTAACAGCGGGTCTAGGATGGAGAATTTTTACACTGCCATGGAGGGAATACTTTTGCAAGGTGATGGAACTGACATATTTCGCAGCAGATTTCGCAATTGGGCATTTGATATTTTATGCACAGATTCCAGTTCTCGTGATCCCGCTTGCCAATACTTTGCACTCAATGATGTTGATGTGGCTCAAACCTGGATATCAGTTACGCTCCCATAATTTTAGCAAGAGCGAGAGGCATCAGCGAGCGCTGAAACTGACGATCTCAGTTGCCCTATTTTTGATTATTTTGGCAGCGATAATAGCGATAGTGGTCTTGCCGATTGTGGGATATATTGAAATGAGGACTCAGATAGAACCCTTTATACCACAAAGAGTCATGGATTTAGTTCAGCCGACTAGCGAGTTTCAGAATGAGTATGGGCTTCGTCAGGGCCTTATATTGCATGATTAAAAGGATGATATCAGAACAGATTTCCCAAGTATATTCTGGAGACGCACATAAACCTGGGCCGAATGTGACTGCGATGCTCTGAGAAATTGAGCAAGAAGATTTTCATCACAAATACTTATCGTCAAAGAAAATCTGCTGAACGTAGAGAACAACTCCATCTTATGTAAAATATTTTGTGCCCCACTTTCATCATTTGTAGTAAAAAGAGTGGTGGCAGCTTCGAGAAATACCTCAAAAAAGTCCTGGTCAACTCCCAGAGTTTTAAACAATGACGTAAGAGTATTGTCATCTAGACTGAGAATATACTGATAGGCCATCAGTTTCAGCTCCGAAGAAGCCAGCCGTAGTGACCTCAAACGTGCCATTGGGGCCATTTTATCGGCGATAGACGGTTGCGGTGACAGAGAAGGGAGATTCCTTTCATCGATCTGTGATGACTTCCCAAACATTTCCTCTGATACTTGTGCGACAAGATTAGGGTTCGTTTCTGCTTTAGTTTCAAGAACTGGGGAAGATAAGCCGTTCACAATGGCAGCGAATTTCAGAGGAAGCAGCTCAGCCGTAATCACAGGGACCTCTCTGATTTCTTGTGGAAGTTTCTTTTGACGGGCCAATTCAAGCAGTTGTTTTAGTTCTTCTTTAATCTTGTTATTCTCAGGATCTATGGCCTGTAATTGCCTGAAACATAATAGGGACTCCAGGACTTCGCCCAAGTGACGAGCTGCAACGCCTTTGCGAAATAAAAGCTTGACCTTAGTCTGACCAGTCGGATCATATTTAAGTCCATTTTCTGCGTCCTTGTATGCTCGCTGCCAGTCACTCAAGTTCAAGAAGCACTGTGACCTATTGGAATAAAGCACAGGGTCGTCCCCAAATAGAGTTATGGCATCGCGGTAAATCTTAGCAGCCTTCTTGAACTCCTTCTTTGCAAATGCTGCTCGACCTTGCTCTTTGAACTCGTCTATGCTTGTCATAACCTCAATCAGTTCTGCGTGGGGCCCGGATGGAATATGGAGTAGCGCGATGATCAGCGCACTCGCTTTAGGCAGTCTATTAAATCATCGCTAAACCATCCAATATCCCAGTAATTGAGCTTGAGGGAACGAAAGCAAAACAGCCACTGTCTCATAAGGCTTTCAGAAATTAATTCTTCTTGTGGAGGTGCTATAAGAGAGTAATGGTGGAATCGGAGTTGGATGATGAGATCGATGCCATCAATGCCATTTACCCAGAAAGCATCGAGAAAGTAGAACCAAATATCATAAATCTTCGAGTTAGCAACTTTTCGGAAGTCATCATACAGCTAGAGGTTCCAATAAACTATCCTTTGCAGAAGCCGTTTGTTGCACAGGTGATCACCACCAATCCTATCAAGTACCCTGACAATAAGTATATCGAGAACAGAATATCCGAGCTAATCGAGAAAATTTATGTGGAGGGTAACGTCATTATATTTGATCTATATGAGGAAATCGAAAAGTTTTTAAACGAACACGAAGAAGAGCATCTACAACAAGAAAAGGTGACCAGTCGGAAAGCAGATGCGAGAGAGGTTGAACGCGAGCATCATGTCAATACTTCTCAAACAACGGCGCGTCTGGCCACAAAGGACCAGAAGGAGAAGAGTAGCCTTGAAGAGTGGATCCAATCAGATCCAATTAGTGACCGTGGTTCGACTTTTATTGCGTTTGCTAGGGAAGTCCACACCGTTGAAGAGGCCAAGGAGGCTTTGAATGATTTAACTTGCGACCGCAAAATATCCAGAGCCGCACATAACATGAGTGCGTTGAGAATCAAAGGAGTCAACGGAACTTCATATCATGATTGTGATGATGACGGAGAAACGGCTGCTGGCCTGCGTATGCTCCATCTTTTGACGGTACGTATATCTATGTGAAGAGTTTGACCGATCATAGTACTAACTTCTAGATAATGGATGCTTGGAATGTGATTGTTGTTGTTAGCAGGTGGTTTGGTGGAACACACATAGGTCCCGATCGATTCAAACATATCAATGCAGCAACGAGAGATGTTCTCGTAAAGGGAAAGTTTTGTCAAGAGACAACGAAGAAGAAAAAGTGAGAAATATGCTATGTTTTCCGAGATTTAGCTCTCTTGGTAGACAGATTGCTGCTTTTCAGACTTCTTTTTTTGCTCTTTTTGGCTCCGTTGAGAATTCCGCTCAAAAACTTCTCGGCGTCATCCTGATCTGGTTTCTAGAAACAGTTAGTATACAATAGAATGACATGTTTCGGACTCAGCTGAATACATACCTTGCTTGATTCATCATTTAAACTAGTACTGGTATCTTTATCCTCCCCTTTGGCAATCATGGACGCTATGCTGCCGTACCCCACGGTCTTCACCTTCACTGCTGGAGATGTGTTCTTGCGTTTGCGTAGGCCGCCCGGCAACAGCCACTCAGAGGAATCTCTGATTTTGTCGTTTTTAGTTTCATTCTTATTGCCGGCACTTTGCAGGCCTTTTTGCATGAACTTCATGTTCATGACATTCTTGGAGAGACTGGCCATTTTTGCTGAGTTCAATCTGAATCTACTTCCGCCTGGAAATGCTTTAGTTATATGGTGTACGGGCTTTTCCTCACCAAGTCTATGGGCCATACGAACTCTCGTAAACGGTTCGTTTGAAGCGAGTTTCAAATTTAAATTACTGAGCTTCTGTGGTTTACGTAAGATGCATTTAAAATAAATAGTCAAGAAGTGCTTCTAGAGTAAGAGACGAAAGAAGACGTGGGTGCTTCCTGCACTGACACACTCTGTCTCATCGCTCATCGCACTTCAAAAAATGTAGTTCGTATTACTGCAAGATCATCAGGCGCCATGAAGTCAGACTTTCGGTTGTCCAACTTGATAGGCACCGTGTACCGACAAGGCAACTTGAAGTTCACGGAAGATGGCAAGCAGGTATTGAGCCCTGTAGGAAACAGGGTTAGCTGCTTCGATTTGATTAATAGCAAATCGTTCACTTTTGGCTATCAGCATCGCAAGAACATTTCCAGAATTGCATTGAATAAGCAGTCCACACTCATGCTTACTGTTGACGAAGATGGACGAGGGATATTGGTGAATTTCCGCTCCCGTGTCGTGTTGCACCATTTTAACTTCAAGGGTGTGGTTCATGATCTACAATTCTCGAACGACGGACACTACTTCGCAGTTGGTCTTGACAGATTTGTTCAGATATGGAAGACACCAGACTTTTCAGAGGATCGTCAATTTGCACCATTCGTGCGTTACAAAAACTATGCTGGCCATTTCAGTGATGTGGTTTCGATCACCTGGTCTCAAGACTCGCGGTTTTTGATCTCTACGTCAGAAGATATGACATCTCGAATTTTCTCCCTACATAGCGAAGACAATAGTGCCGCCATGACTTTGAGCGGACACAGAGATTTTGTTGTGCGTGCGTTTTTTAACGAGACCCAAGAAATCATCTATACCCTCAGCAAGGATGGAGCGTTGTTCCAGTGGGAATACATCGAAGAAGAGCCTTCTGAGGATGAAGACCTGAGCACCGAAGAGATGTCTGAAGATGAAGCCAAGGAAACAAAGAGTGTTAGATCACAATGGCGTATAGTGGCAAAGCACTTCTTTCATCTCGATGGTGTGAAAGTCACATGTGCAGATTTCCACGCTCGAAGCAACGTGCTTGTTGTGGGATTCACTTCTGGAGAGTTCAGGCTATACGAGCTTCCTGATTTTAACATGATCCAGCAGTTGAGTATGGGGCAAAACTCTATCAACACTATTACCATGAATAACACCGGCGAATGGTTTGCATTTGGCTCCTCGAAGCTTGGTCAACTATTGGTATACGAATGGCAATCAGAATCCTATATTCTCAAGCAACAAGGACACTACGATTCGATGAATGCAGTGTGCTACTCTCCCGATGGGTCACGAGCCGTAACAGCGTCTGATGATGGAAAAATTAAAGTGTGGGATCTCAATGCGGGATTTTGTCTCTTCACTTTTAGTGAACACACGGGTGCCGTGACTGCGATCGAGTTCGCAAAGAAGGGCAACGTTCTTTTCTCTGCATCTATGGACGGGACAGTGAGAGCATGGGACTTAGTTCGTTTCAGAAATTTCCGGACATTCACAGCCCCAAAAAGAGTTCAATTCAATAGCATGGCAGTGGACCCCTCTGGTGAAGTTGTTGTTGCTGGTCTGGAAGACGAATTTGATATTTATGTGTGGTCAGTGCAGACTGGGTCCTTATTGGATTCTTTGGCGGGCCATGAAGGTCCCATTTCTTGCTTAGCTTTTGGAGCTGAGAACTCTGTCTTAGCCTCCAGTTCTTGGGACAAGACGATAAGGGTGTGGAACATATTCAGCAGGTCTCAGCAGGTTGAGCCAATTGAGGTTGAGCACGATGTATTGGCTCTTGCCATTAGTCCTGATAGCAAGCAAGTTGCAGTTAGCACCTTAAATGGCCACATCACGTTTTTTGATGTTGATGAAGCTAAGCAGGTACACATGCTCGATATCAGAAAGGACGTTTTTGCGGGTAGACACACGGAAGACCGCTTTGCTCTGAAGAACAGTGCAAGAGCAAAGACGTTTACCACTATTTCATACTCTTTTGATGGTCTCAGTCTCATTGCTGGTGGTAACAACAATAGCATTTGCATATACGACATTGCAGACGAGGTGCTCCTCAAAAAATTCATTGTGTCGGAAAACATATCGTTAGATGGAACACTTACAATGCTAAACAGCTCAAAAATCACTGATGCTGGTATCTCCATCGACATGATAGACACTCAAGGTGAAGAAATTGACAGGGAAAACAGAATTGATAGGAGTTTGCCCGGATCACAGAGGGGTGATCCCAGTGTGCGGAGTGTTCGGCCTCAAGTACGAGTCACGTCAGTCAAGTTCTCACCTACATCATCAGCTTTTGCAGCCGCGTCTACGGAAGGGCTTTTGATTTACTCAACGGATTCATCGGTGGTTTTTGATCCATTCGATTTGGACATGGATGTTACCCCTCAGAGTATCGACATAAGCTTGGAGGAGAAGAGCTGGGTTGTTGCTTTGGTGATGGCGTTCAGATTGAACGAGACGAATTTGATTGATAAAGCATTAGAGCGAGTTCCCGTACTGGACATCAAGTTGGTATGCACAGATTTGCCTGTTGTCTACGTGAACAGGTTGTTGGTGCATTTAGCTGAGAAGATGGCTAATACAGAAGGAAGTCAGCATATCGAGTTCAATTTGTTGTGGGTCAAGGAGACTTTGAACCTGCACGGAAAGTACATCAACCGGAACAAGTTTGAATTCCAACCGAGCTTGAGAATGATCCAGAGGTTTTTGGCCCGCGTGGCTAAAGAAGTTGTCTTGGTGAGCAAACAATCTGGCTTCATGCACTCGTTTCTTGTTGCAGAGAGAGAGCAGGAAAGTTTGACTACAAGGGACGGAGAGTTGGATCCTGGTTCAAACGAAGCTCAAGACGATAGCATGTCCGAAGATTCAAATGATGAGGATATGGACGAAGAGGAAGAATGGGAAGGGTTCAACGGCAAGGCGAGCCCTGCCAATTTCCAGAGCACCTCGGACTCCGAATCGGAGTAGCATATAAATTTTATACGTAAAAGCCTCAACTTACTGCACAATCGCTCATACTCAATCTATAGGAACCCAAACATATTTAGGAATTTATTTTGCCCAGTAGATTTGTGCATTGAGTCCATGAAATGTTCATTGCCCAAGAAGCGTCAAACTGCTGGCCGTGGGTCGCGTGCAGGTTTTGGCCCAAAATTGCAGTTGACCGCTGGTTTACTCCACCACGTTGGGGTGCGGAATAATCCGACCCCTCAGAATACACTGTGAGCTCCTAGTATTGAGACAGGCGTGAGCATCGAATAGAAGAATAAATAGACTTTGAACAATTTGGATTGACTTATTCGATTTGTTTGCCCAGGGTACTTTCGATAGGCGAGCACTTGCGTTTTTTGGAGGCGCTAGCAACCAGCGCGAACCCAGTCTGACTAAGAAACTGATTCAAGTTGGGTTTTAATAACTTGGCCGACAAAGACAGCATATCGTAACAGAAATTTACTAAGGAAAGGTCGCATATCCATCTGGGGCCATAATACCGGGTTTGCTTTTTAGTTCTCACTGTTTTCGGTCTTCTCCTGTCCTGGCTCCTCCCCTTTCGGGTACGCCATGTAGGTGCATGCATTGCCCCACCATTAGTGCATGGCTACCGGAGTAATGTCTGCGCAGCCCCACAAGAGACAAGGTTTCTCCACCCATCGAATAAATGGACCCCTTGTCGCACCGCTTCGGAAAATCATCCAGAAAACTTTCTTTAATTTGCGTTCCTTGTTTCTTTTTATCTCAGCAAAAAGTTTCGATTCAGCTTCCTTCTTGGTTTCAAGGCAAACATTGAGCTGCTGATCTATATTGGCCCATTCGAGTCCGCCCCCAGATCTCTCCAACGTACAGGATCGCTGCCTGCTCAAATCCCGTTCTCCTAGGGTCGTCCGATAATTCCCCTCATTCTTCAAGCTTCACCTCCAGTGGGTCACGACTCTAGCACTTAACTCTCCGAGATAGTGCATCGCCGTCTCAATTGAAGGACACTGCTGAAGTTCACTTTTTTTGAGTGTGCACATTTTTGACCTGTTTTTTGAGCAATGACTCGAGACATTCAGAACCATCTCCTCTTTGAGGTAGCCACTGAGGTTGCTCACAAGGTTGGTGGAATTTATTCCGTTCTTAAATCGAAGGCCCCGATCACAGTGGCCGAGTACAGAGAACGGTATACGTTAATTGGACCGCTTCACTATGAGAGTGCTCAAATAGAGGTTGAAGAGATCCCAATCTCGGACCCACTTGTTCAGACGACTTTAAATTCCATGAGCGAGAGGGGTATCAAGTGGATGTACGGCCGCTGGTTGATTGAAGGCGCCCCCAGAGTGCTTCTTTTCGACATCCATTCTGCTGGGTATAAACTCAACGAATGGAAGGCCGACTTGTGGAACACCGCAGGCATTCCAACACCGGACCACGACTCGGAAACCAATGAAGCAATTCTTTTGGGATACCTTGTTGCGTGGTTTTTGGGTGAATTGGTATACCATGACCGTGAACGTGCTGTCATTTGTCACTGTCACGAGTGGTTGGCCGGTGTTGCATTGCCTCTTTGCAGAAAGAGACAAATTGATGTTACCACTATTTTTACCACACATGCTACTTTACTCGGTAGATATTTGTGTGCTGGCTCCACTGACTTCTATAACAACTTGCAGTATTTTGACGTTGATGCTGAAGCGGGGAAAAGAGGAATCTATCACCGTTATTGTATTGAACGTTCTGCGACACATACTGCGGATGTGTTTACCACTGTTTCTCACATCACTGCTTACGAGTCAGAGCATTTGTTGAAACGGAAGCCGGACGGCGTTTTGCCAAACGGCTTGAATGTGGTGAAGTTCTCTGCTGTGCATGAATTCCAAAATTTGCACGCTTTGAACAAAGAAAAAATCAATGAATTCATCAAAGGTCACTTCTATGGAAACTACGATTTTGAATTAGATAACACCTTGTATTTCTTTATTGCGGGCAGATATGAGTTTAGAAACAAGGGTGCAGACTTTTTTATTGAATCTTTGGCAAGATTGAATCACAGATTGAAGCAAGCCAACTCAAAAATGACTGTTGTTGCTTTTATCATCATGCCCGGAAAGATCAATTCGTACACAGTGGAAACATTGAAAGGACAGGCTGTATTCAAGCAATTGGAAAGCACAATAACTGAAGTGCAGAAGAAAATCGGGGAGCGTTTGTTTGAACACTGTGCCAGATTCCCAAACTCGCATTCTATCTCAAACACTCATGGGGAGGAAGTACCATCTATTGATGACTTGATTAAGCCTGCCGACCGTGTTTTGTTAAAGAGGAGAATTTTTGCCTTGAAAAGAGAGGGCTTGCCGCCAATTGTGACCCACAACATGGCAGACGATGCCACTGACCCCATTTTGAATCACATCCGGAGGGTTCAGTTGTTCAACAGGCCAGAAGACCGGGTAAAGATAATTTTCCACCCGGAGTTCCTTAACGCCAACAATCCGATCTTGTCATTGGACTATGAAGAGTTCGTCAGAGGTTGTCACTTGGGTGTTTTTCCATCTTATTATGAGCCTTGGGGATACACTCCAGCAGAATGTACCGTTATGGGAGTTCCTTCTATCACAACCAACTTATCTGGTTTCGGAGGATACATGGAGGACCTTATTGAAAACACAAGTGATTACGGTATTTACATTGTTGACCGGAGGCAAAAGTCTGTTGACGAGTCTATCAACCAGTTGGTGGACTACATGTTTGATTTCACTGAAAAAACCAGAAGACAAAGAATCAACCAAAGAAACAGAACAGAGAGATTGTCTGACTTGTTGGACTGGAAGAGAATGGGACTTGAATACGTGAAGGCCAGACAGTTGTCCTTAAAGAGAGCCTACCCTCATTTATTCAAGAATGGTGCCAATCCATTCCTGAACAGTCTGAACTTGAAATTGACTAGACCTCTTTCTGTGCCTGGGTCTCCCAGAGGTAAGATCGGCATAATGACCCCCGGCGATTTGGGCTCCTTACAAGAAGCTGCTCAGGGTTTGGAGACAGAAGACTATGTGGGCTTCAAATTGGGAGACGAAGACAACGAAAATGGTGAGGATACAACTTACCCATTGACGTTGAGAGGTGTCTCAGCCCCACCTGAAGACTAGGGATGAATTGAGTCTTCATCACCGCAATGGCTACATTCGTGTGCATTAAGTCGAGGTTCGCCTTTTTAAAACATATAATATAAAAGTTTTCTCTATTTGGTATCTATTTCAGGGTCTTCAAAACTTGCCGCCCTTGCAGTGGTGGTCGTGTGAAAACCAGTACATAATCGAGAACAGCATTTTGTCTTCCCAGAAGTTCTTAGTAAACGGACAAAATGGTATGTTTCTCGGTAGACAAGACACTCCAATGATTCTGTCACTAACATTCTAGTTGCCCTTGTATATGCTCACGAGCGTAAAGAAGCAAGAAATCCTCGTTGAATTGAAAAATGGAGAAACAATATTCGGAAAGTTGAACGACTGCGATTCTTGGATGAACCTTACCTTGACAGATGTCGTCTACAACTACAACCACGGAGAAAAGTTCAGCAAATTGAAAGAAGTTTACGTTCGTGGAGCCCACATCAAGTTCCTTCGGTTGCCGGACCTGGTTATGGACCAAGCTAAAGAACACAGCATGCTGAACAACGATCAGAGGAACAGAAACCAAAAGAGAAGAGGTCAAGGCGGATTCCAAAGGAGGCAAGGAAATGACTATAACCGCGATGGAAGAGGTCACAACGGCAATTTCAAAAACAGTGGTGCAAGGAAAAGTTATGCCAATTAATGATTCTGAAGAATGAATATGTATTACTACAAGGATCGCGATGCTTTAATTAGATTAACGATGCGGATACTGGTTTTTCTCTCTCTTTGCTTGCTTTTGCTTTGCTCTTTTGCAGAAAAATTATACATGTAGTGATGTAATCTTGTTCTCGTCCGGCGGTCTTTTGTTCAAGAAACTGCGAACCTTGAGGAAAAGTACGAAGTGCGGGCATACCAAAGAATCAGTGCTAGACAATCGCAGACAACACAAAACAAATTAAACCCACTATCGAAACCTTAAGCAATATAAAATATAACTACAATTGCATCGCCCCATATTGACCTCAAATCAGAGTAGCTACCCAAATTTTATTAATCACATTTGGCACCCAACACCCCTAACTTTGCTCATTGCATCTTACTATTATCGCAAAATGTACCAGGAGAATAAGGACCCCGATCACCAAAAATGCAAGCGTATCAGTGCATTTCAAGATGAAAATATAGGATTCGAGGAGGATCATAACGAGAGGCATCACTTCGTGGCACACGGAAAGTTCCGGGGTTACAGAGACACCAGGGGCACTCGTTGTATCCACAAAACGTGCCGGGACAGGGTTCACGCACATTGTGGTTATTGCATGGTTCTTCCTTACGTCTCCACTAATTTAAAGTGTCTGACAAAATCCAATAGCCTGCGGTTGATGCAACCTATTTCCGCAGACTACGACATGCCAGATCTTCCAAACTTAAATCGTGAGAAGTCAGATGTCAAGGAGCTTTATTTCAGCCGGGAGACATGTGCAATGAAAAATCAAAGTGCATCATATAAAAGCTGGCGGAGTGTTAGTGCTCAACCCCTCATGAGAGCAAGAGCTCAACTCTCCAGATTCAAAAACAAGATTCTAACGAGCGATGGCGTGCGATACTTTGAAATTTTCACACCGAAGCATAGTCTCGTATACTCTAGGCAGCCACATATCATGCCCAGGACACTGACCAGCTTTTTAAGTCGCTCCTGATCTTGGACTCTGATATAATGCCGGAGTCCTTACTTTCGTCTTCATCTTGGTCCGCACATAGTCCTTTGTAGAATTGAATGTCCTTATCAAGTTTCCCAGGGTTTTCGTGCGATTCGAAAATGTCATCAACCACCTGCTGCGGAGACAATTTCAACAATGCGTGTAGTTCGGGCTCCCATGAGGATTCCAACAATTTCCGGAATAGGCTACCAATAATCGGATCAACGATCACGTTGTCATACGACTTCGCACCTACCAGGGAAATATGGCGATTTTTGTGGTGTGCAGTTTCGTCGTCTTTGGTGTTGAGAACCTTTTTGCTATTATCTGCTGTGGCGTCCTCCGTAGAAGAGTTGTCGTCAGAATCCCCGGTTTCACTTGCTTTATCTGAGTCCTTCGTAGAGGAATTTGGGTTAATAACACCATCGAGGCCACCAAACACTCCCGTTTTCAGGAATTGGGGCACTTTAAAATTCTTGGAAGTCTTTTCGCTCGCTTTAATGTTCAAGTTGGAATTTTGATTGGAGTGTGAGTTAGCTTTCGACTCATCGATGCGGAGCTGCGTATGGAACTCAAAGTCGGAGGGGAGCTCCTCCAAGCTAGTAGTGAGATTAAGAATCGAGTTGATTTTTGACTCTTGGAGTAGGTATTTGGCCGTGACGGGCTCATCGAAGTTCAAGTACTCTGCCAAGTTCAATTTAAGCGTGCCCAATTCCACGGACCCGTCCGACTTGGAAGCCTTGTCGGCTTTGTAGAGAACACGTATGGAAAGGTATTTGTTGCCAATCATGTTCTCCCTTTTTCGGTAAGGAAACTTCAAATTGCATGTTAATTTCAAGTTCATATGACATTTAAAGTTGTTGATCTTGTACTTTGGTGTTCGCACATGGACAACCCGAGACGACGCATGATACGAAGCGGATGTGCTCGATTCATGTGACGATGACGACGTGTCTGTAGATGTGTCTGGTTTCGAGGACTCCTTCTGATGGGACAGAAAAGGCTTGAGGTATGAGAACGTTCCGGATAGAGCCGAAGACGAACCGTCGGAGATTGTTAGGTCAATGTAGCAATAACCCGAGGTGTGCGGGATGTTCGAGATTTCATTGATGGTGAATGTGAATTTGAACTTAGGCTTTTTGCTTCCCATTGTAGAAAGCATGTGGGAATGGGACCAGACCAAGTTTGAAACGCAGTTGTGATAGTGCGCTTGATGAGTGCGACCTCAGCGTGACAGTTTGGGGACTAGCAAGCAACGGTGCGGCTCAAGCACCGAACCTGGGAACAAGCCCGATTTTGAGGAAGAAACCTTTTTTCCGAAAAGAGCCAGTCACCAAGCCTTGCATCTCTCTATCGCCGGCATTTGCTTTTTGTTTTGTTTTTGGTGTGTTCTTGTTTCTGGGGTTTTTACTCTCCCTTCCTTCTCCGGACAAATATTCCCAATTGGGCATGTAGCGTTATCAGGCTGCCTAACAACAGAGAATTGATTGTGAATATTCTGGAGAACTAAAAAAGTTAGAGTCCACGGCTGTACTTAAACCCGAGCTCCATGTCAATACTTGTCATTTTTGTCTTGGAGTTAATTGATTTGCAATGATTTAATGGATTTGCGGCATCGAACGCCTCATCGATGGGACCGAAATCAAGGCTCTTCAGTAGTTGGAAAGCCGGCAGGCACTACAAAGAGAAGTAGGAAGAGTAATCAAGATCCAAAAAGAAGAAATATAAACGATACTCTACGAGATCTGAGAAATTATTAAAGGTAGCGAACAGACAGCCAAAACAACTGTAACATGGCAGCCTGAGCGCGGAATGTGGGACCGTCGCAGAAGTAGTTGCACAGTCCGAGGCTAGCAGTCGTAGAATGATCGAGGGGCTACCCGCAAGATTGCGACAGGGCCACTCCGATACTGTCTACTATCCAATACTGTTGATAGCGGTTGGTCAAATGCCTGCTATGTTGACCTTGTACCCCAGCTTTGGCTAAGCTCTCCTCATGCAGATACACGCCGCCCGTTGCGCGACTCTTGCGGAGGGAAATCACAGTCTTCCTCTACCGCGAACAACAATAGAAACTGGGTGAATGCCAAGCACCTACTTTCTCATCGCAAGTTCGTTCTCAGTGGTAATCGTCACCGCTCCATATTAGGCTCTGCCTTGGATTGTCATTGGTGTTTTAGCAGCGGTTCAAGACAAATTTCTACCCAAGAGTGTGTTCTAGCAACGCGTCCACAGCCTGGGCATAACATTGAAGTCGCCTTTGCCGTTAATTTTCAACAACCTTGCGGCATTCACTCCGGGGCCGAATCAACACGCTGGCCTGCTCAAATGGTTTCTATTGCGGTACCCAACCCAGGCATGCAAGTGAACAAAGAAGCGTCCGAGTTGGACGAACTCCAAAACTTACTGTTGTCTGCATCTTTTGAAAGCACCAAGTACTCGTTTATGAATATGTTTATTGCCAGGGTTTTGAACCTTAGTAACGAAAGCGAGATTTTGGACACATCTTCCTATCTCAAGCGGAGGTATAAGCCCCCGGTCGAGATTCTACCTCAGATCGCTGTGCCCTACGATTTGTGGCTTGCAGAAGACATTGGAGTCAAGGACGTAAAGCTCAAGAACGCATTGCTACGGGAATTCAATTCATTTCTTGTTCTGAACATTTCAGATCTTGAGCAACAAGACAGTTTGCAACTAGACGAAGGTGCTTTGGAAAGCTTTAGAATGAGGATCGTGGAACATGGCTTTCTCGAGTTTGACATTCCTTCTAAAGCTCTCTCAGAGCCTTCGAGGCTGGACGAACTACTTGACATCGACAACAACAGCGATCACTTCACCCCAAGCAAGAATTCCCACGATGAGTCTTCCGAGGCAAGTATACCGTCCGGTTCTCGCCGCACCAGTATTGTCAGCAACATATACTCATCTCGACTTACTTCTTTGTCGCGTGAGTCGCCAACTGGAAAGCTAAAGCTATCTTTCTTTGGGCTGCATCATCTGACTAAAGGTAATTCCTCAACACTGCCGCAAGAATCAGAACGAAAATCCTTCAGCCTAAATAATAACACGTCGCAACAGTCTTCTCCGATAGCGACGCAGCCATCCGTGGCGCAAAAATCCATCCAACACGGCAGCATATTCTCGAAATCCAAGCTTTACAATAGGATGAGGGGAAATCGAACAGAACTGGGAAGCGCGAGCTTGAGCAGCAAAAATGGCTTGAGCAGTCCTGACGCAATTCCATCACTCCGAAGACCACTGGGAGCTGACCCGCTCGACGGTTTTGGTAACTCGGGTAGGAAGAGCTCACAAACACTCGTCACTCAGCGAATCGAGAATCAGAAGAGCAAATATGAGTTTTATTTCCAAGTCAGAGTTCTCAGCGAGAACGTTCTGCAGCTCGTGAGTCATATTGGGAAGTCAGGACTGCAAGCGGACTTAATAAGTCTTTTGGAGTTCATCAAAAACAATGTGTTCAAGTTTATTGTTGTTGACGTATGCCACATGATAATCGCAAAGGGTTTAGACAAAATGGTACGGAACTAGACGAATGGCAACTTAAAAATGTCTAATAGAATGTTATTTTATTCATTAATTTCGATCGTTGTGCTGTGAAGTGTAGCTAAGTATTTTCCCGTATCCCATTGTAGTCAGCAACGACTACTTGCAAGTGCTTAACATTTGCAGTATGACGCTTAGAAGCTGGTCATTCTCGCAAGCTGCAGCAACACGTTCCTTGTCATTGAGTTGCTTGTTGACTTGGTTCTCAGACTGGTGTGTTCCTTCTTTGATCAAAATCCGGATCCGGAATCTGGGTGGAAGCAGTCTGTCGAGTCTGACTCGGATGCCAAGCCCGATCAACGTGGCTAAAGAGCAGTGAGTGATGGTTGGGGTAATTCTGATTAAAACCTGGGAAAGGTCTTTCTTTTTGTTTGTACCGTGCTTGACCTGGATATCGTTTAAATTAACCACAGCAAGTTGGGCCAATGTGAGAGGATGCTCCGGATCGGAGATGGAAGCGATTAGGTCAAAAATTTCTTGTGCGTCGATGACATCCTCTTCCTCCTCATTATCTATATCTTCTAGCTCCTCCTCACTAAGGTCGCTTGCCGAATCGCCCTCTGACACCAATTCTGGAACCTTAGATGGAGCTTGTGGGTGCAAGCGCAGAGGGTTGATCGAGAGTGCAAGAATGTTGTCAAATAACTCTTGCTTAGGGTCCTTTTTCTTGACCAGCGAGTCAAGTCGCGTTGGTAGACTTGACACGTCGATGACTGTGGGGTTTGCGTTGATAGGATCCGACATCACGGCTGTCTTCTAAAGATGGAGGTGCTTAATCATCATGCGAAGGGTTTTTCGTGCGCGATAGGACATGCCGGAGAAGATCTGGAGGTTACGGAGCGAATTAGTACGAAGAGGAGAGAGCCAGATAGAAGGAGAAAAACTCGCAAACTGGGTCTGCACATCTCTATCAAAAAGAGGGAAATTTTAGAGGTATATATAATAGTTTATATATTTTGAGTAGGATCATTGGCTGTGGTGGGGCAAGACCCAAGTCACGGTAACTCCTGTACTTGATTCCGCACCCACAACAGAGGTTGACCCAGGCATACTTCTCCGATCACCCAGTGCTATGGAATTCTATGATGAGGCATTGACGCAGCAGCAGGCTCCGCTCGTAGCGGTTGCGTTCACCGGAAAAGTGGCTGAGCAGCTTCGACCTCATTTCGACCGTGTGGCACTTAGTGATCTGCTCTGGGATAATGTTATCATCAAGAACAGGCTAATGACCGCAAAATTCCGATTCCGCTACGAGAATAGCGAGGACAGCATTGAGAAGTCAATAGTTGCACATTACCACGGAGAAAAAAACACGCACTCAGTCCTCTCTCCATTCAATGCCCAGTCGGACTTGTTTCCAAACGGAATAATCTCTGCGAAATGGTTTCGCAAGTATTCCCATGACGTGCCCTTTGCTGTGGTCAGCACTTTCGAAATGGATGAAAATCCTGAGGGCGACATTTATCTTGGGCAAAGTCTCAAAGCCAGGCGTGAAAAGTACGCTTCGTACAACATTAAGTTCGTCGCCGTGTTGTTGTCGTCTGATATTCAAAAAGGAGACATTAAAGACCGGCTTTCACATATAAGACAAGAGTCTGGGTTGGCAAACCTTTCTGGGTTGTTTCATTTGAAGGTCTCAGATTCATCTACCGAAAGCGATTACGACATGATAGTTTCCTCGATCAGCAGCTCGTTGAAGACTTTTGCGACGGACTTTTATTCGGGTATCGAGCTTCGAGTGAAGCAGAGGCTCCAAAAGTACTACACAATGCCTAAACTGGAAGTTCAATCCTCTATCGAATTGACTCCAAAATTTCTTGAAACGAGGAACTTAATAAAGCGTGCTATTCTCCTCAATCTCATGCATCCCTATAACGTCGAACCCAGCTTGCAGGTTCTCGAACACTCATACGAAAATATGGTCGATATTATTACGAAAAACAAAGCCCATTTTTTCGGCAAATCTCTGTATCCGCATGACAGACAAATGTTCAACCAATGGTGCAGAACTCTCGACGTTATTGCGATACATATCGTGCGAGGCTTTTTCTCCATCGAGGACCCTTTGACTGCGTTGAAGAAGCATCAGCTCCATGTCAAGACCATGCTCAACATCTTGAACACCAGTCCGCAAGAACTCAAGCATTTCAGCATTGCAGCACAATATCAGTGGTTGGCCGAATTACTCGTGCGCATACCTGAAAGCATTTTGAGGAGGATATCGGACGAGGACAGCAAAGCCAGAAGGTTACAGAGCCGTGTTGACTACTATGGAGGAATAGTTTTCTCTGACAAATCCCAATTCATAACTTCACCATCACTCCTTTTGAAAAAAGGTGTCCATGAGCTTGATAGCATCGAACACATCAACAGCCAAATTGATTTTGGTACCCAACACTTTTCTGATTTTGATAGCGTGAAAAGGCATAAGATAAAAGTTCTTGAGTTGGCAAGAGAGCACACTGAAATGCCTTCATTAAAGTCTCAATTAGCTTGCGAGGTAGGTGATATCTTTGCGAGCTTGAAAGATTACTCCAAGGCTTATAAATATTACCACCTTGCTCTTGATGATATTAAGGTTACTTCATGGAGCACTATCCATCATGTGATAGTGAATAATATTTTAAATGTCTCACAGGAACTCAAGGACTCCGATGAAATTCTCATGCAACTCGCTAATTTGTCAGTGAGCAAGATTCCTTCATCATCCATCTCGCTTCCAACACTAGATTCTTATCCACTTTCCTCAACTAGACTTGATGGGGGAGAAAGCTTTTTTCAGATCACACCAACGTTATATAACAAGTCTTTGTCAGGAGATGTGAGGGTATACGACTTTGTCGTGACTCAATTAAGTATTGAGCAAATCATCGACTTGTCTTTGTTCAAAAAAGTATTTCCGGAATCTGAAGTTGAGCTCATCGTCAAATCTATAGCGGTGACGTACGATGGAGAGAGAAGGATGGAGATTTCTCTGGATCCTTCCAAGAAATCGAGCTTTCAAAGTTCAGCTTCCAGCGACAGTTTATCATTTAATTTTGCTCCTTTAAGTGAATCTGGCTTCTTAGCGTTGCAATTTCCAATGAAAATGGCAGTCGCTGGATTATTTCAGATCACAGACGTGACCGTCAATAGCTCCCTTGTCGTCAAGTCCGAGAAGGGAGAAATCTGTCTCGATAAAACCGAATCACACACATATCGAAACGACAAGATTGCACATTCTGCAAAAATATATGGCCTTGACGAACGTTCCAACCTCAAAACTACAGAGATGAAACTATTAGGTCGGAGCCCGGGCCAGATAATAGTAAAGCCATACAGGCCGCATTTAGATCTCGACGTGCTTTTGCCATTTCAATCAACCATTGTGGGAGAGCATTTTGAAGTGGGGGTGTGCCTTAGGCGCCCTGATAGTTTAGAGTCTGAAGTGATACTCAGGAATGCATCTCTTGAACTATCTTCCAGTTTCTATAGCGATGGTGTTGAAAACAAAGCCATACACGCCCAAGTCAATTGGGAAGGAAAGAAAGATGAGGAGCCACTCGATGTACTCGAATTTCTCAACTCAAATGGCTTGGAGCTCAGCAAAAAATTCTTTTGCACTATAAGAAGATCACCGAGTGGAACACTTCCCAAACGTGGTGAAGCCAAAATTGAATTCTCTCTTAGACTTTTCATTACAGACTCTACCGGTGACCTGAGCGACTTTGAGCTTAGAACATTTGATTTGAAACTTTCGCTTGATCCGTTCCCCACAAAGTATACCATATCCCCCCACTCTTTCAAAGAGGGCCTTCCCAATCCCTTCATTTTCAATTCTGCCTCAGGCGATCTCTCTATGCCTCTGCCATCCCGCTCCTGGAGGACGAAGTTGATTGTTGGCGATTCCGATGAGCTGCTGATACCACAGGGAATAACCGTGACCGGTGTGGAGCTAAGCCTATCTTCCGATAATCCTGAAATAGGCACAAAATGGGTTGACGAAGCGCAGACTTCAAACCTAACAACTACTCGAACTTTTGTTACACAGAGCAAACATCGCCTCACTGCCAATAACGTCCGAGTGTTTGTTAGCGCTACGATCAGCTATTTGCGAGAGGGTAGCACTATAACGAACACCTTCGAGGCCGATGAATATAAAGTTACCCTTCCCTTGCAAGATCCCAGACTACTTTTCCAGGTGGATAAGTCTGAGAATGATTATATTTTGCATTATGTGATCGAAAATCCGACATCTAGAATCTTTACATTTTCAGTAAAGATGGTTGCCGATGAAGCTATGAAAGAAGGTGTAATTTGGGATTTTAGTAATCCAAAGAACGACCTCATCCTCGGACAAACCGTCATTCCTGTTCTACCGTTTTGCCAACAGAAGCTCGACTTCCACGCCTCTTGCCAACATGAAGCAGGGCGCGCATCAGTGGATCTACCTCAGTTGCAAGTCTACGATTTGCAGTACAAGGTTCACCTTAAAACTTTGCCTTTGCAAGATGACATACAAGAATCAATTGGTGGGTTGGCTTTATCACTATGAATATACTTTTTTTAGTTGACACGCAACAATTCAACATCGAAGATCAAAGTGGCGTTTGGAGGAATCAAGCCTGGGAAACCTCTAGGTCCGTAAGCCTCGTGGCCAGGGATAGTCAAGTTGGCTCTAGATCCAACAGACAACTTTGGGATACCGGTGTCCCAGCCCTTGATCACCTGTCCGACACCAATTGTGCATTGGAAAGGCTTGCCTCTGTCACGAGAAGAGTCGAACTTTTTGCCATTCTCCAAAGTACCAGTGTACTCGATAGTCACGGTGTCACCAACCTTAGGGAACGTCTTGCCGTCGCCTTCTTGGACGATTTCGATCTGAGTAGTTTGAGGAGCAGACATTTTGAGACAGGAGCTAAATGTTCTGTAGCTGTAAGTAGGCAATTGATTATGTAATTGAGCTCTACAGATGCGGAACATGGCGGGGGTGCGTCGGGAGACGGTGACACGAGTAACGGACCATAGGACACAACTACCTGCAGGCTCAGCCATATGAAGGCCAGCAACAAACAGTCACGTGCTGGACGGCGGCAAACACTGTGTGGCTATTACGTAGTTATACATCTAACAGCAGGAGCATGAAAGCACTCTCGGATCAGCACGTCTGTATTGGTAAGCTGACAGGGAAAGTTTTATGGGTGTGCGAAGAGATTTTGGTGTGTTACGTGAGGGCCCGGTGACTCTATGCCACTTGCTTCTCGATAATTTCACAGACCAGAGATTGAACAGCCTTTGTGGTTTTGGAGCTATGAGGATCCATTCATACTGTGCAAGTTAATAATAGTAGAAGATGCAAGTTCACGACAAGGCCAACGCGAACAACTTGTTGGTAGCGACAACTGCGCCATACAAATAAGATGGCACCACCAAATGTCTGATTTTAGGTCTGACCTAGCTTGATCGAGTACAGTGTTTAAAAGTTTCCTCCGTGGTTTTCACATAGCAGATCCGAAGGTTGACATGAATAGAGTGCGTCTAAAAGTTGCAGCCACAGTGCTGCTTGTCGCACGAACACAGCTTGGTTTCTTGAAATATTCCAAGCAATTAATAGTATCTACATGCCATAGAACGGCAACAGCCCGTAGCTGGTGACTTCAGTACGGACTAGCGCTACCATTACGGGAAATCTCTTCGGAACAGTTCCGAGGGTTTACAGGTTTTCGCCCTAGACTGGATGGCAACAGCGCACTGCACGACCGAAAAGTGAAAGCATCTAGAAGCGGCCTCGTTTCGTAGCGATGTTAGGGAAAGGTCATTTCTGACCACTTAGTACGTTTGCCGTTATTCTCGCCGCCCATGATCTGTTGTGCACATGCGTTGCCGCCTCCGGCTGCGAATGAGACCTGCCGGGTCATTCTCGAACTACGAGTAGAATTGACACGAACCATTGCACACTTGTAAAATAGGCCTGTAAACATAGATATAACAAGGATCCGAAAAATAGAAACCGCTTTCGAGGTTTTCCATCCCCTGGTCTTGACAAAGGCAAGACCGGAACTGAGTTCGTGCGCGAACTTACCCCCGGTTCTGTGTCATGTTTTGCCATTCCTTCATATCTCGCTGGAAAAAAATTGAAAATTCTGGACGAGCTTCGAATCAGAATCCTGCAATCCTAGCGATCGAAGCGAAGGACTGTTCACCCGACTACGCCACCCGTAACACGGAAAGCATCTCCACGAGACCTTGAGATCCAGGAAAGGCCGACTTTCAAAGAGGAAAAACACACCTTTGTTTTTTTTTTCGAATTGCACCTTTCCCCCACTGTCCACCAACAAACATCAACAAACTTTGCTACCTGTCTTGAGCAATGTCTGAATCTAACTTTTTCGTTAGAAACAGAACCGCCATCATTACGGCGGTGTTGGCCTCGGCCTCTGCAGCTGGTGTTTACTACTACTACGTCCAGCAGCAAAGCACCGCCGGACCCTCGGAACCTGCAACCAAGAAGAAGTCGAAGAAGAAAAAGAAGAGCGCCAAGGACAACAACCAATCCGCAGGCGATAGCAAAGCTGCTTCTGCTTCCGATGCCAAGCCTCCGTACCCGGTGAACCTGAAGGGTTTCCCAGACATCACTGACGAGATAATTGCGAAACTCTCGAGTCAGGAGAAGGAGGACTGGGCACTTGCGTTGAAGAAGGCCGGAAACGACAAGTACAAGGCCGAGAACTACGAGGATGCAATTGTGTACTACTCTGCAGCTTTGCAGATTAAGAAGGACCCAGTGTTCTACTCTAACAGATCTGCATGCTACGCCGCATTGGACAAGCACGAGCAGGTCATCGAAGATGCTACCGCTGCCATTAACATCAAGCGTGACTATGTCAAGTGTATCTTGCGTCGTGCTAACTCTTACGAGGCTTTGGAGAGATACCAGGAATCGATGCTTGACTTGACTGCGTTGACCATTTTCGGTGGCTTCAACTCCAAGTCGGTCGAGCAATCCTTGGAGAAGGTTTTGCAGAAGCACTCTTTGAAGATTGTCGAAGAGAACTTGAAGAACAGAGTCCCTGAGTTGCCTTCGGCTTCCACGATTGGCTCCTTTTTTGGCACCTATGTTCCTGAGACCGAGCCAGAGGGAATCTCCCAGGAGTCAACTGGAGCTGACAAGTTTTTGTTCGACGCCTTGGCTGCTATCAATGCTAACACTATCGAAGGCTACGAGTCTGCAGACTCTTTGTTGAACCAGGCCATTCAAGAATACAAGATCGACACCTTGACCAAGGACTCTCCCGAAGCTGCCAAGGCCACTATTGCGTTGGAATATTTTGCCGCCTTCAAATTTATGAAGAACGTTCCAACCGAGGCTTCTGAGCTCATTGACAAGGCTATGCAATTGAAGCCAAGACCAAGGACCTATATCATGAGAGCATTAATCAACGCCGACAGATCGTCCTTCTCGGAGGCACTCGCCGACTTTGAACGCGCTACAAAATTGGAGCCAGAGAACCCAGACGTCTACTACCATTTGGGTCAATTGTACTACCTCACATCGGACCTTAACAAGGCAGAGGAGAACTTTTTGAAGGCAAAGGAATACAACCCAGAAAACCTTTACGCCTACATTCAATTAGCTTGTATCACTTACAAGCAAGGCAACTTCGAGCAGTCAGAGAAAGCATTTACTGACGCTAGATTGAAGTTCCCCACGTCTCCTGAAATTTTGAACTACTACGGTGAGATTTTGGCTGATCATGGGGACATTCAGGGTGCCATCAAACAATATGAGATCGCAGCCAGATTGCAGGAGGCTTTGCCCAACTACAGTGTAGGTGCCATTCCATTGATTAACAAGGCATCTTTGATCTCCAGAGAGGGTGCCGAGCACTTGCCAGCATCGGAGGAACTACTCATAAAGGCTTGTGAGTTGGACCCCAAGTCTGAAATTGCAAGAATTTCACTTGCCCAAGTCAAGTTACAAACGGACAAGCCAGAGGAGGCTGTTTCCTTGTTTGAGGAAGGATCTGACTTGGCCAGAACTTTCGAAGAGAAGGTTCAAGCCACCTCTTTTGCTGAAGCTACTAAAATGCAATTGAAGATCAAGGCCGACCCAGTCTTGAGTGCCAAGGTGCGTGAATATATGGCTGCTAGTATGTAAATTCGCTAGGCAGATACAAAAGCCTTCGAATTTGCATACGTCTTCTATTCAAGAATTGTTAAGAAAGAAAGATGAAGAAAGAATAAGGATAAAAGAAAAGGAATAATAAAGTTCATTAAAATCAAGGGAGGGAAGACTCACTCGTCGCTGGCAAGTCAAACGACTCCTCAAATGGCGGGTCCTTGGTCGCCTTCATTGGGGCTTCGATTTTGATTATAAAAATAAGCCACTTTCTTCCCGTGAAAAGAAGCTGTTCATTTGTATATATTTCATTTTATTTCTAATTTCTTTCGATCTGATCTATCTCTAGTCTCTGTAGGTTTTGTGCGCGATTGTAATCACCTCTGTCTGTCCTCGCAGTTTTTGCACCCAACTATGTACCCCCATACTCTCATCCGTGCTTTGGTGTCAACACCCAAAAAGGCATACTACGATTCCGAAAGCTGGCTAGACCTATCGTATGTCACGCCGCGGCTCATCGTGGCAGCAGGTCCCACCGACAACTTGGTGTCACTTATCTTCCGTTCGCCTGTTAGCGAGCTTGTCTCTCATCTCAACAGGTACAAGTCTGGGTCTCAGCTTCATTGGCACATGTGGAATTTGAGAGGCGAAGGCTCAGGATATAACGTAGATCCCTCACTTGAAAGTAACTGGACTTATCATCCTTTTCCTGACCATCAGCCTCCAAGCATAACTTTGTTGCAAGTGATTGTAAAGGAGATCAATGCGTTCTTGCGGATATCCTCCAAAAATGTGGCTCTTGTTCACTGCAAGGAAGGGAAGGGCAGATCAGGAACTGTATGTTGTGCTTACTTGATGTACGAAGCAAAGCTTCGGGGAGTCTACATGTCAGTTGAAGAGGCAATCGCAATATTCACTAGGAGAAGAATGAGGAAGTTCTGCGGACAAGGCGTGTCGATAACTAGTCAGATCAAGTATTTGGAATATTGGAAGGCGTTCCTACAGTTTCAGGACCACTTCATACTGAAATTTTACCCATACCCTCTGCAGAATGTTTCGTTGAACAAGAAGAAGTCATCAATTACCGGAATCAGAGTGATTGAGCCCTCTCTGATGTTGATCTTAAGCAAGTTAAAGTTGTTTACGTACATCGAAAGGGATAACGGTGTCGCAGCCAAACAATGTTTTTTCAAGAGTTTGGGGTTCCCTAGCATAACAGCAAGCTCCTCTTGCTTAGATATTGCCGTTGACTTGCCGATTACCCCGGGCAGGAGCGACTTCAAGATTTCTTTCGAGAGACAGTTTTGCCTCGCGTATACTTGGTTCAATGTATTCTTCGAAAGTTTGGACACCGGTCATGGTATTACAGGGGCAGAGCCCTCTCAAAGCATGGTGTCAAAAGTGCTTGTCATCCCTTGGGACGACTTCGATGGAGTACGAGGTACAAAATTGACCTCAGCGGTGAGGTTGTTTAACAAGATAGAGGTTCTGTGGAAGTACAATTTCTTTTAGTTTTTCAATAACACGCTGAAGTTTTACGCTGAGCGTGATATATGCAAATTCTTCCATTCTATACGACACGTATTCACTACGCCATGGACATGCCGCCTTCTTATGGCTACCAGGATATTGCTTAACCCCCACGTCTAGAATTATCATTCTGCAACCACATTTCTCTCAAGGCCTTCTTGACCTTCTCCAAATGCTTAGAAGACTGGCTCTTTTTGGATCCACTTATCTTGTTTAGAGCATACGGCTTTGAGACGCTAATCTCTTTAAACAACAAAATAGACTCGTTACCGTGCCACTGAACATTCTCCTTACCCAATTTCTCGCGTAAGCTATCGAAGACCTTCGAAGCTAGGGGACTTGGGTCGCTTTTTTTGCTGTTGGAGGCTCCCAGACGGTTTGTATCGTGAGCTTTGTTTTGTTCGCCCTTGCAAGATTCGAGTAGCTTATTTAGCTTTAGTTCGAGTTTTGCTAAATCATTTTTGCTGTTTTCTTGCAGGTTTGAGGGCTTGTTGCTCTTCTTGCTGTTTGATGACAAAACCGTGACCGATTTGATAAAAGCGGTATTGATTATCCGAAAGTTCTCCTCAAGGGGTCTTTTAGAGCCGTGGGCCTCCACAGTTTTCAATGCGAGCACATTTTGCTTTGGCGAAAGGGCGTAGATGGTACCGATAACAGACAAGTCCAACAGATTAGTAACCTTCACTTTCAAATCGATGATCTGATCTATAGTATTCATAGTCGATAAGGCGAGTTCGTTACTCAAGTAATGCTAATGCTGTGCAGCAAATTGATGCCAGGCTATGCAGAATGACGGTATTAGACGTTGTCGGCCTTGGATCAAAGGAAAATGTGGCCTGCAACTCAAGTGGAAAATTAGATATTTCGCCCTAGAGATGTATCATATGTCGGAACAGTTTACGCCAGGCAGGTTAGGCTTCGCGCGCTACGCATCGAAGGACGCGAGATGGGATAACGAAGCAAGAAACTAAGGAATGATACGTAGGTTATAAACGAGATGGGATGGTGGAAAGATTACTAGTCAGAGTGTTCCAACAAGTATCCTGTGTTCCAATTGACAACTTTAGAAGCCCGAAAGCCGTATATTTGCACCTCTGTAATGCTGTAGGCCCAACGTTTCTGCTAATCAAACAGTTGGGAAGCCAAATTTGATTTATCGTAGCCACCTACGAAATTCCCAGTCTACTTGAATTTAGGTTCAAAAAAGAGCCTCAGAAGCTCTTAAATTACGTGAATTCTATCCATTCCCCCTGTGGGCCGAACCCAAAAATTACTCCCCCACATGGGACTTTTGACTTTAGTCGCACTCACGTGCGTGATCCACTACGGGAAATCGGCGTACACTAGCAACTGCAGCAAAGGAGCTTCTACCTCAAGCAACCATGGGCGCCTTCATTTCGAGCAAGGACCTCGAAAACCTTAGATACTACAAGTACTCCTCGGAGGACCACTCGCTCATCTCGCGTTATGTTTTGAAGAGATGGTGGAACTTTTTTGTGCAGATCTTTCCACAGACTATGGCCCCAAACGTGATAACCTTGCTCGGTTTGTTCTTCATCGTTGCCAACCTTCTCTGCTTGTTCTACTACGACCCGTACTTGGACACTGAGTCCCCGCGCTGGTGCTACTTCTTCTATGCTTTTGGCCTCTTCATGTACCAAACATTCGACGGCTGTGATGGTTGTCATGCTAGAAACACTGGTCAAAGCAGCCCGTTGGGTGAATTGTTTGACCACTCCATTGATGCCATCAATACCACTCTCGGTGTCTTTATCATAGCGTCTGCGCTCCAATTGGGATGTGGCTGGATGCTCCTTATTGCACAATTTGCTGCATTGTGCAACTTCTATGCTTCGACTTGGGAGGAATATCACACGCACACGTTGTACTTGTCCGCATTCAGTGGTCCAGTCGAAGGTATCTTGATTATGTGTGGAGTGTACATCCTCACGGGTATTTTTGGACCACATATCTGGACAGTGGAGCTTTTCAAGCTCGACTTGTCTTCCTTGGGCGACGGCTGGGGCGTCTATGCTGTGACTGCTCAGAACATTTCTGCGATTGGAGGTCTTTTCCAAATTTACCAGAACATTACCTCTGCAATGGCCAACGTTGCCAAGAAGTTTCAGTCGGACAGCAAGTTGCTGAGGTCCAGCGCAAGTAAGGCTACCGCAGAAGCGTACAAGGGATTGATTCCTTTCTTCGCATACTACGCTTCGCTTTTGGTGCTTTTCTACGTGTTCCCGGAGATCGTTTACGAGAACAGCTTTCCTTTGGTTATTTCTATTGGGTTCAGCATAGCCTTCTGCGTTGGACGCATCATTGTCAACCATTTGACCTTGCAACCGTTCCCATACAAGCAAGTGCCGCTTGTCATTCCTCTTTTGCAAGTGGTGATCGCAAAGATCTTGGTCTCGTTCTACCATTACGATAGGGCAAAAACAGTCAACGCAATAATCTGGCTCGGCGCTGGCCTCACTGCTGGTATTCATGGCGTTTTCATTGCAGACATTATCAATGAATTCACCTCATACTTGGACATCTACGCTTTGAAAATCAAGCACAAGAAGATCTAGATAGGTGATATACTTCAACATTTCAGGGGATATCCCCAAACATATTTCATACGACACAAACGTAATCACTAAAACCACTGGCCCAGTTCGTTCAAAAATACCTATATTTTTATGTACAAGTCATCAAGTATGTGCCGATTTTGTAGCAGAACACTGTCATTAGGTGAAGTTCAACCGATGCGCTATCTCATTCAATTCCTTGTTTAAGCAGTCTTCTGGCCGTTGAAGGCTCCCTCTGAGCCAGGTGCCAAGACTTCCTGTGCAGAAGTCTGCAACGACATCTCCTTTTCCATTTCCTGTAACTGGGTTTCGGACAAGATGGCCAATGACAATGGGACACCTAACAACAAGATGGAGGAAGTCACACCCCACAACAAAGAGCCACCCTTGCTGGCCAAAAGCGAGGCACAACTCCTGATGTTTTCCACGCCATTGACAATCTGCGTTCTTTGAGTTGGTGGGATCACATCCTTCAAAGCCACGATTCTGTCGTAGATAGTCTCATTCTCAGCGTCGAAGTCATCATCGTAGTCCGAGTCGGCGTCCGAGTCAGAATCGCTATAGGTGCTTGCAGCGTTGGCTGAAGCGTTTTTCTCGAACTTGGTGGCGGTTTCGTCGTCGACTTGTGTTAACTTCACCATATTGGACTGTTGACCTTGATGCGATACACGAACAACCAGGGTGAGTAGGTTCAAAAATTTTATTGATGCTATGCACGACTGCGCGCGCAGTATACTAACATGTTGATTGCGCTGTGAGTGTTCCGTCCCCGTTCCAATTACATCTCCCTCTATTTATTTTCCCTTTCAGTCGCCTGTATTTACTTATGTGTCGTCTTTCTTACATCTGCTTTCATTTGTTGGATGGCCTTGATTTGGGACCCCAGTCCTTCGTGGGATTTTCTTGATACCGCACCATCTTGAGTTTTCGCAACCGGTTTATCGTCTCACTCTGCTCGTTACTCGTGTCAAAATCAATCTTCTCGTGTGGCTTGACAGTCTCCAAAAGTCTGTATCCCACCATTCCACTCGTCAAGTTCGGGTTTGTTTTCGTGTTCTCTTTGAGTCTAGCCAAGCGCTCGTTAAGCTTTTGCTTTTTGTCGTCACTCTCCTCATTTTCGAGTTTCGCCTCACACTCTTTAATGAGTTTCTTATTACTGCGCTCCAACCATGCCACGGCAATCTGTAGAACCTGCTCCCATGGTGCGTCTGTCTTGATACAGTTCTTTTTCGCGTGGGTCAACGACACCCGATGACCTAAGTTTCCCACGGCCTTGCTGAATTCGTCAATGGCTATTGGTGGGGCTCGCAAGAAACTTGAAAGCTGGTTCAAGCTTATGTAAAAAGGCACTTCCAACTCATTCTTTGCCAACGTGAGCATCCCTTTAATTCTTTCACGGGTGCCGTAGATCTCCAGTGGCGAAGTACTGTTAATGTCAAGAATCTCGTCGATGAACTCCCTGTCATGTAGAGGCCCTCCCCACATAGGACCAGCAAGATGGTACGGCCGGTCACAATAACTGCATGTTTCTCCAGCTATTCGAGAGATGCGTGGTGTGTGGAAGCGCTTTTCGGAAACTCGCCCCAATCGTTGGTCAATCGTATCGCCACACCCAACACAGTGGTAAGCCAACATGGTCTGCGAGGCCAAATGCTTCACCTTCAAAGGGCTAGTCGAGACGCGAACAAAGACTCTAAAGTAGTAGTCGATGCTCAAGCTCAATACGGGCTCGATCCATCTTTTGTACCGAGCTGCTGCCGCGGCTATCGAGCCCAAAATGAGGCGGAGTCCAGCTTCATGGTTCGCTTCCAGACCCATTGATGTATTGCCAAAGTTATTGCCCCCGTATAAAGAAAAGCATTTTTCAGGATATCCGTTGCCGGCCAAAACCCCGGCGTCGGTGCAAGTCACCAAGAGAAGGCCACCATCTTTCACCAGCTGCACTGCGCTGTCGATGAAGGGAGTTGCAGTGCCGTACGGGTCCAAGTCCACCGCATGAAACTTTTCTCCCTCGTTCAACGATCCCATGTACTTAATGGCGTCGCCCTGATGGCCGACCACCTTCTCCTGGAGCCCGTTGTACTCTGCACTACGGTTGATGGAACGGACAGCCTCGGGCAACAAGTCGTTGGCAACAATGCGGGACACCTGGGGCACTTCGTGGCCATACCTCACCGCACGGAGTCCGGTAGCGGAGAGCGCTTCGAGTATACGCACAAAATTCACCTTGTCTTCGTCTGGGGTAGAGTCCTCGGAGGCATCTTGCTTGTCCTGCTTGTTCTGCTGAGTGCTGCCATCGCCCTCAGAGGGTTTCTTTTCCGAGGCATCCAGAGTCCTATGCTCGGTGTCCGGTGCTTGCTCTTGTTTCTCGATCTTTCTTCTTTTTGCTCTGAGTTCTTTGCTGCCATTCTTAGAGCTTTTGTAGAAGTTCAACCACGCCTTGATGGCCATCACAGACAAGTCTCGGTTGAACTGTTGGATATGGTTGTAGAACACCTTGTCCTCCTTCGGCGCCAAGATAGTGGCGGCACCTTCCTTCACCACATTGTATTCGTCAAGATTCACCGGCATTCTTGATAAATAGCGACAAGCTGTGGTTGCACGAATCGCCAGCCTAGCGAGCATGAAGCTGAAAATCGCATTCGATGAGGGACCGATGCGGGACCATCTCGCGCGGGCAACCGATACGCAGCAGGATAGTGGTATGATCACTAGCCAATTGGCTCTGTTCTCGATGTCCACACCCTGATGCAGGCTATTCTATTGCTCTTTTCCCAACCCTTTCCCGAAAGTGAAATACAGCTTGCCTCTCGACCGGGGTTGAAGGCATGGTCACGTGACCCCTTCCATGGCTTGGATCAAGGCGCTTGTTTGTCGCTGCATGCGTCTTCACGGGGCTCTATCGTCATAGGATCACACACAAATGCCGTCTGGGCTGATATATGAGCTCAGTCAATCCGACGAATCACTGGCAGACGATGCAGATGTCTACTATTACTCTGAGACAGACTCTGAGTATGAAGTGACAGCGCAGGAGCAGTGGGAAGAGAGCCTTCGGCAAATAACGGGGTTGATAAATTTTGTGCTATTCCCTCTCTTGGGCAAGTTCTTGGGGCGAAAGACAGCCCATATCTGCTGGCGTCGCATTGCAAACTGGTGGTTTAGATGATTACATACGTGTGTATTGATGATATGTCGGGTTTATCACTACGCACTAAATCGTGGCGACGAGGTCCTGGAAGCCCTCTAAGATGAACGGCTTCACTATCTCGTATTTTAGTAGGCTGACAAACGGCCCCACGATTCCATTGTTAATCCTCCTCACTATCTCCAGAATTGACTTGAAGTACTCCTCCATGTTGGTGATGGAGTCGAAGGAGGTAGAAGTCGCGGACACGGACGAGAATATCGACGAGATTTCGGACAGATTGCGGACACCCGATATGTCCTTACCGTCCTCTGTAACTGTATAGCCACTCAACAGTTCCCTGAGTATGTTGAGGATGTGTCTTATGAGCTTGAGGGTTATTTTCATGGTGAATAGTGAATCTAGGTGGATATTAATCTCTAACTTCTCGATAAGAAGTTGTTTCGAATTGAGCCGAATGGGCGAATTCACAACATTACCGGAGCTGGCCTGTGAACCGCTGGCAGACACAGCATCGTTGTCTGTTACGCTGCCGCGAGACATTTGAGAGGATCTCGACACGTGGGTCCCGGGAAGAAAGCCGTTGGCACTTCCAGAATGGTGGGACGCAGAGCCCACATCGAAGTTTTTGAGGATTAAATATAAGTTCTTGGCAAAACTGAGGTAGTAAGGAGCCACCGGTAGAGCTGCCGTCGCATTGAAGCTGTCGCTGAACGGGTCCGAATACTGTTGCCCGCTCCTGTTGGGCCGCTCTCGGGCCTGTTTCACCTCGTAATGTGCTCTTTCAAGCAGAAACGTCTTGACAAGATTCCCGAATGAGATGGCGAGCTTCAAGAGTTTGTTCACGGTGAGAAGTTGCGACTGCTCCCATAATTTCTCTGAGTTTGACAATTGCCTCACTTCCTGGAACGTGAGCTTGTAGACGTCTAAGAAGAAACCCTTGGGCTCCGTGCCCAGATCAAACGGAACGGTGTCTAGGATGTGCTTGATGTTTTCGAGCTCCTCGTCGATGACCTGTATCGCACTCATGTCCTAAATTTGTCTGTTCTTGTTGTTTTCGGGGGATATTTGCTTAGTGATAGCTTGGAGAGCGATGCTTGCACGCTCGCGCCAATTCTTTTTGTTTGCCACTCTAGGGGCCAGGAAAGGAATACGGATTCCTTATTGTTTGTTTTTTATTAACGCTCTTCTTTTGAGCTCCTGCTTTTCTTTGTTTGCACTCTGTTTCTGTTTCCTTCCTTGCCTTGCCGAGCGATTGTCAACGCGCTCGTTCGGGTGCAATGTCCCCAACGCGGAATCGACTGTGCTTCGGATCAATCAGGAGCTGAGCAAATGTACTCGGCTCAAGCAGAATTCAAAACACGCAAGCTTTTTACCTGTTTTGAAAAAGGATTCCATGGAAACACTCGTCAACTCCAACTCCCTGCTGATTAAGCTTTTTTACCTTGATCGTCTATTGTCTGCCTGCTCACCATTGTACCGTCTAATCTTCGTTAAACCACGCGCACCCAACGCTACCAAGGCTACGCGCAATTTGGCTGGCTGCCATGAGGGCACATCACTGTATTCTCTGATCGTGACATTCCGTAGGTTCTAAAGTTTCTTGCTTGGCTGTATCGCATCTCTTATGTTGTCATATTCGTCTTTCACTTCCAAGCATTCTGTCCTCCGGGTCTGACCGCCATCCTGCGCGCCTGCAAGCGAAAGAGACTCTCCATCACCTCAGCCAGTAATGGTGATCTTCCTATGTTTAATTCTCCTTCTTCTTCTCCTCGTGGTAATACTTGTCTTCGGAGATTCGCCAGCCTTCCGGGGTACCTTCGTCCAGAAATTGCATACGCGTCTTTCCCGCTTGAATTCAATCGTCATTCAGCTGGTCACATCGCATCACGGCATCTACACTATTCTCCGGTGGTCCGTTCCAATCTTCTACTGTGCCATTATTTTGGTCTGTTTCACTGAATTCTTCACCTACGTCTACCCAAATCTCATCTCCATACGCCTGTCAAGCCTCCACACAGCATGGATCTTTCTCACTGTTTCTGCAGTGGCGATCTTTACTGCCCTCATCACTTTCTCGGACCCGGGCTTTTCTACACGTGACGATGTGGCGGCCGCCAACGCCAAGTATCCAGAAAACGGACTCATATTCTTCAAGAAGTCATGCTATACCTGCAATTTGCCTCGGCCCGCTCGCTCCAAGCACTGCTCAGTGTGCGGTAGATGCGTGTACCTACATGACCATCATTGCATTTTCTTCAACAACTGTGTCGGCCAAAATAATTACCGCTGGTTCCTTGCATTTTTGCTATCCAATCTCAATCTAATGATATACGGAGGATACTTGTGCTGGAAGTCGTTGTCTGTGGACTTTGGGTTGGGTTGGTGGACTGCCATCACTAGAACAACGTACTCCAACAAAGCCGCAGGTATCATGTTGATTTTGTCCGCAGTGTTTACAGTGGTTGTTGGTGCCTTCACAGCCTTGCATTTTCGATACATCTATCTTGGCGTTACAACGAATGAGGCCGACAAATGGGGTGAGATTGAGCACTTGATATCTCTTGGTGCACTTTTCTACGCTAGAGACCTTGGTATTTACGTCGAGAAAGCCCATATGACCGATTCTAAAGGCCATTACACATATGCATACATTGCTCTTGAAAACGAAAGGATTATTTTCCATGCAGTTGACGAGGCCAAGCATGATCTCATTCAGATCGATCTGATGGAGAAAGACTTGACGAATATTTATGATCGTGGGTTTGTGGAGAACCTCAAAGAAAGAATACTTTGGAACTCATGATGAAGATGCATTCGGCGGGGGAAGCATCCGTCGGATGCTTTTTGGAACTTTGATTTTAGTTGAATATCTCGTGACAGGAAAACTTGTGCCATCCGAGATCTGGACATTCCGCTGCTTAGAGCTATATTGAGACTTCAAAAGAGAAACGCTAATCGGTTTACAACCACTTTTATGCTCTGTGTGCGCTTGCACGTCTTTCTCTGCGAGCAATTTGCGCAAGACGCCTGTCATCAACTCGTCTGCTGGCCAAAGATGGGCCTGGTTGAACAAAACAGCGTGAAGAAAAAGACGAAACCGACAATTTTCCGCCACTGACGTAAACAAGTGGTGAAGTTCAAGCTTCTCATAAGATGCAAGCAAAGGCTCTACCGCCTGCTTTACGTTGGGGATAGAGCTAACATCCAGACTGAACTCGGCACTTTCAACCACAACGGGAAAGTTTTCCTCAGATGTCTCTGGTTCGGAATCTGCCTGAGAAGCTTCTGGGTTCTGAGGAGGCTTGGCATGCTGGTTCGGATTCTTCACGTTGTCCTCCACTAGCCTGACTTTTTCCGATAGGAGCACAGGGCTTCGGTAGTCTTCATCTTCATCATCGAGGAAACTCAACCTCACTGCAGATCTTTTTCTTTTTGCGACGATAGCATTGAACCTGTGTGAGCGGTCTTCTTCATCCTGGACGTCCTCCAAGCCAATGCTGCGCTTTGGCGCCATCCATGAGCGTTTTATTTCTTGGCTTCCTATGGTTTGTCATGACAGCTGAGTGCACGTCCGCAGAAGGCGCTGCGCGGCCGCATGGAGGAACATACATACAAACGACATGGGACAAAATTGTTTATAGATGGGCATAACGCTATAGTATCTACAAACAAGAGCAAATGAGTTAACGGGCAGGAGAGGAGAAAGAGAAACAGTAGAAACACAAAAAGTGTTGTTGTCGTAACTCTACTACTTTTCCTTCTATAGCTGTGGCTCGGCTATTACTAAGTGCGGGGCTTTGAAAACACAGACCACACAATTGATGTTCCAACACAATACAGAACTAGAAAAGCGATGTCAAGGCAACAATTCGATTCTTTGTAGCTCCTCTCCAAACCCCTCCACCTTCTTTTTTTTTCGTCTCTGTGTTCCTCGTCTACGCTATCTGGTCCCGCACCCAGAGACGGACGCTCTGATACCATGCACACCCTTCAAGTCTAGTTATCTTTTCCAGGCTCGATAGTTACCATCACAACGAAAAACGATCAAATTACACTGGACATTCTGTCACAACTTTACCCAGCAACTTTTTCCGTCCTGCTAAGAAGACACCCTTCACACCCCAGTTGCCCTACATTTTAGGCTGCAAAGCTACCTGAAATTTTGCACGTCTCTCCCAAAACCTCAAGCATGAGCATGAACGGGGAGAGAAACGGGGTCACCGGCGGGAACTCCCCGGAAAAGACCCCGACAGCGCCACCGCATCCACAGCAAGATATTGGGGACTTCAACACTGCTCCAGGTCAGGAGAACCATACTTTAGACAACTCCGCCCTTCCGCAGCCTTCACAACAGGACCTATCCAGTCTAGAACCGCTTAAGAACGATGATTCTGAAAGAGGTCTACAGAACCAGTACTACGACTGGGCGTCGCAGTTCTTATTTGAGGGCCAGCAGGATATACTCAATAATTTTGATTTTGGCAACTCATCGGTGGCACAGAACAACGCCATCATGCACAAAATACAATTTCAAAACAGCGTCCATGACCGGGGTGACAAGCCAGAGCATCCCAGCAACCTACAGCCGCCAAACGAAGCAACCTTCCATAGCCAGAACCCTGCTCAGACGCTAAAGTCCCTTCAACCACAGCCGGGCCAAGTTGCACCACAGGCTCCGAACGGTCGGACATTGGCTCCACGCAGCCTGCTCCCGCAAAGCACAGAGGTACTCGACGAAGAGAACAGCGCCAAACCCATGAGCATAAACCCAAAGTCAAAGACAAGGCGACCCTGTGACAATTGTCGCCGCAGGAAGATGAAGTGTGTGATTATCCCAGGTACCAACAATTGTGCGCAGTGTGAAAGCAGGTCATTATCATGCACATTCACAACACAAATGCAGCCGTATACCGATAACCACCTCGTCAAACGCTCCAAGGCTGGCCCTGGTGTTGATAACATGGACTTCGGCTCCCTGTCGCTGGACCCACATGCCTCGTACGACATTGCCCCACCTAACGTGCCGATCCGCACCGTGGCACCTGTCCATGACTATTCGATGATGAACAATTCCCTTCTCAAAAAGACCCTCTCACTACAGTACCCACGGTCATCGTTTTACATTGGGCCGACCTCATACTTGTTCGACACAAACCTTTTGGAGGTGATCATAGCTTCACAATACAAATCTCGGCCCGCCAGGGGCCAAGGTTCCAGCAGACCAGCGACGCTCAACAAAATTGAACAGGTGAACTTGAGTGATACAATATCCCTCCGAAAAGTTGATGCCAAGACGCAATTCATCTTGAAGGACGACCAATCCAATCTTTCGGTACAAACCATGTCCAATGATGTTGACGCCATCGAGAAGTTTATCGCTCCTCACGGACAGATTCTCATTGATCTTTACTTTCGCATCATCCACCCTTCGTACCCGATTTTGCACAAGAAGGTGTTCTTGGAGAAATATTCACGCACGCACCGCGAGTTTAGCGCTCCGCTCCTAGCTGCTGTTTATGTCCTAGCTATACAGTGGTGGGATTACGATCCTCAGCTCAACCGGTTTCCAAAACCCAATGTGGACTCAATTTTGAAGATTGCATTCCGCAACTATATTCTTGAGATCTTAAAGCGGCCCAAATTGAGTGCCGTCCAAGCCGGTTTATTGCTTCTCCAGTGCAAACACATCTTCCAGGATGTGGCTTCTGGAACAGGTTCTTACTCTGCTCCGCAAGACCTGGCGTCTGCCTCACTTTCTTCCTCTTTCAATGACTCAGACTACAACGACTGGGTTCTCTGCTCGCAGGTTGTTGCATTGGCGGAGGAACTAGGGCTTGGTTTAGATTGTGACGGCTGGAAGTTGCCCAAGTGGGAGCGTGGATTGCGCAAACGGTTAGCATGGGCCGTCTACTTGGAGGATAAATGGTTGGCATTGAAAAATTCTAGGCCATCGCATATTAATGACCTTAATTGGGTGGTCCTGGAGCTAGCCGAAGAAGATTTTCCTGAAAAACATGGGGACGGTGATCTTAAAGAAGGGTCTTCGGACATCAACAATGGTAAGAAAAACTTCATCAACTTGATCAATCTCTCGCGGATTCTTGGTGATATTCTCAACTCGCTTTTTTCAATGAAGGCCATGAAAACGATTACGGACATCAATGAAGTGCTACGTATTGCAAAGCCCATTCAATTGCGGCTCCGCACGTGGTATCACTCATTGCCGATGGAACTTCAGATGAACTCCGTTCAACCGCGTAAACTCTGTTCGAATGGGTATTTGCAACTTGCATATTTCGCAGCTGAGCTTACCCTTCACAGAAAGATCATCACGACATTGTTTCAGCAAAGCACTCGTGTACCTGACGAGCTTCTCAATGTTTGCCGGTCAGCGGCTAAGACACGGCTCCAAGCATCAATTGGATTTGTACGAGACTTGAAGCCCGAGCACATCCATTCGTTCTGGCACTCGTCATCACCATCCAATTTCACTTTAATAGGTACGTTTGCGGCTCTTCTCTTTGTGTCATCCACGTCCAAAGAGGAGGCAGATTCGTATAAGGAACAAATTTTCAATTACCGGTGGATCCTCAAGATCTCGTCGAAAGGCTTTGTTCAGGTCGGCGACTCCTTGCAAAAACTTGACATGGTGTTGGGCCATATTCCGGGTCTTCTCAACGATAGCGTTGAGCAACCTATGATCGTACCGAATGTGCCTACGGTTGACTACAGCAAGATATATCCACAGCTGCAGATGCCTCGACTGCTGCAAGTTTCGAGACAGCTGCCACTTCTGTACCAACAGCTGCAACCGGCTGTGCCACAGCGCCAGGTCTCGAGACTGAACAACTCTGTGGAACACGGCAACGAAACCTTCAGATCGAATTCCTTCGCGCAAAACAACTCCGCACAGGAAGATGGGTCTAAAGAAGCAATAATTGAACATAAACGTGAGCCCAACGACGGGGTGCAAAGTCCCGTCCAGCGACTGCATTCTGCCACATCACTGAGTGTTCAAATTAATCATGACTCCCCGCTCACTGCCCAAAGCCATTCGCCGCGGGACGGCTTAAGGGTACTGAAGGGCCACAGTCGATTTGGGTCAAACGAAGGCACCCCGAAGCAAACAAATGACAGCCAGAGTCAAGTCCGCACCGGATCGTCTTCTGCTAGGGGTAGCCCTGTCGTCATGAAGTCGCCACTCGGGCAGCCTACCAGCCAACGTACGGAGGAGAATGCAGCGAAGTAGACGTTGGTAATGGAAGTGAGACATAGCTCTCTCAGTGAACTAAATTAATGATAAATTGTGGTTTTTAATCTAATGAACTTGCGGATCTATTTTCCGGTGTTATCATTGTCATTTACAAATCTAAACACCCATGGTGTTGAGTGACCCGTAATCTCTTACTCTTTCTTTCATTTCTGCTGTTTGTTTCCGCCGCCTAAAGCCAGCTCAATCGAACGGAGTCAAGTAAGCCTCTGCAATGACTCTAGCCCTGGCGTTCAAAAACAATTTCATCTCACTGATTTCCTTATCCACCTCCTCCATAAACTCGATGATGAAGTCCACCAATTTGTCCTTCAACATCTGCTCGGTGTGAAAGTTTGTGATCAAGAAGGAAATGTCATAGCCCTTAACAGGAACACGTCTCAAGATGAAGAAGCTTTCTGCTCTTTGCGTCAAGAACAGGGTGAACTGCTTCACCAAGATCTGTTCAATCTCATCCGCCTGCTTTATGCGAATGGAGATCCTGACAGAGTTAATAGAAGGCTCAATGAATATCTTCTCGTTTTCATTCCGTGAAATAACCGCCGAATTCAAAATAAGCTCCGGGTTATGCGAGTTGTCAACCTCAATTTCGGGTCTATTGTGTCTCTCCACCAATTGCGACGAGAAGTCCTCTAAGCAAATCGCTGCTGTCAATGAAGTCCTCACGGCAGTCAAATAAGGTTTCAAGGATTGCGACTGGATGTTAGTAACGTAATTCTTGCGTGGCGCTAGGGTCTTTCGGACGAGCCGCAAGCGCTTTCGGGCATTGTATTTCGGACCGGCTTTAAAATCCTGAAACGGCATGAGAAGATTTGAGAAACCCGTCTTTGCAGCATATGAGCTGCGGCAGAGTCCATGGCATCATCTTCGTCTCTGACTAAACTCACGTACCATTGTAGGCTGTTGGAAAGGACTATATGGAGATTGAGGTTTGGATAGTTTGGATGCTGAGTGCTGTGCAGGCACGGGTCTCGCGGTCAGGGAACATATAAAATCGTAATTTTAGATGACGAAAATGAGTAATCTATGCTTTGTATTTTTATGCTACACTCTTGTCGGTCTAATAGTTTAACAGAATCGGCTTCTTTCCGTCTGTACGGCTCCGCTTAACCTCACTAGGAATTGTCTCCGCGGACCGTTTCCTTGACAGATCACTAGTGAGGACTTCAGCCACCTTGACGATACAGTCTGTGAGTGCCCGAAGCAAGCACGCGTCTGCCTCCGTCGGATCTCTTCTGTAATGATGATCAATGAGCGATACAACTCTGTTGAAATGATCGCTGTCACCTAATTTGCTCTTCCAAGTCGGAGAGTCGACACGGGACTCAGTAACTACTGCCTGCCTTTCCGAAATGTGTATCACACTTCCAGAGCTTTCACCATCTTTGCTTGCCTCCTTCTCTGGTAGTTCTCTGGTAACGCGTAGAATTGAAAAGTCCACCTTTTCCTGGTTGCGAGCCATCCATTCAGCCAATGCCTTGACGTGACCAACTAATGCTCTTTCAAATGCAATTTGATCCTGCTTTTTATGCAAGTCTAAGTCACTCTTCAATGTGCGAAAGACCACTTCGAGCTCACTCTTGCCGTCATTCGAAGCGAAGTCAACTGTCGCCAACGCCTCTCCACGCAACTTGCGCACTGCCTCTTCAAACGCTGCGAAGTTGTCTAACATATCCTCGTAGTCCGGGCCCTTCTCTCCGGCAGTCAATTCTCTCAAGCCATGCTCAATAAGATCCTTTTTAACTTTGAGAAGCTGTTTCTTTTCTTCGACAATGTCCCAGAACAACTCCAAGGGCGTTGATCCCTGGCGACCACATAACTCTATGAACTCATCCTCATTCTCCAAATCCGGAAGAATCAGCAGAAAGGCAGTGTTAGCGTCTATGTTTTTGCTACTTAGCAATTTCTTGAACGCATCCCTTGCCTTTCGATCTGCTCGGTAGTTGACTTTTTCTACAACAGCAATCTCAGCCTGAATTCGGCCGAGTATTGCTGGGTAGATCTTTGTCTGGTAAAGCTCCAAGATGTCTAGCTTTGAAAGAACTTGAAAATGCTTGTTGGCTTTGAACCGGGCGTCAGTTTGTAGCCTAGTGTGTAGGCTGTCCCAGCCTTGCGTGTCACTCAGCTCGTTAGATGTTATTTGAAGGAGGTAGCCCTCGAGTTCCTTGAGTGCCTGTGTTTTCTGTTTTTGAATTTCCGAATTTGTTTCCTCGGTTATTTGTGCAATGTAGTCGGTGTATACTCTCTCAAGCTCAGCATCAGGAAGAATAGAATGCTCGAAAATTGGGTTCTCGTCCTTAATCATCATGTTTTTGATCGAGATCCACCGCGTGCGAGTATTGGCTTTTCCTTTCGAAAAATACTTCTTGAGCTCTTTAAGGAAGTCTTGCTTGAAGCGATCAATGATCTCTGTCTTGTTTGCAGAATCCAGCTGCACTTTGTGGACCAAGTAATCTTCGTACAATGCCCGGCGCTTCAATGCATCTGCGATGTTCCAGTAAATGGGGCTTTTTATGAACGTTTGTATGACTCTCTCGAACGACCAGGAGGAGTCAACACCGCCATCTTTTAGCATGGCCTTGAACTGTTCCTCTGCTTCCTCCACGGGCACTGAACTTTTCTTTTTCAGCAATTCACTTTCTAGTAGTGGTTCCTGGGCCAATTTCTGGTCCTCCTCGGACAAAGCGACTGGTTTCCCCTCGTCGGTGCTTCTGGCCTCTGGTCTACTCGTGTCCTCATTCTCTTCGAGACTTGGAGTTTCATTGCCGGCTTGATGGGTCTCGAGTTGCGCTGGCTTGTCCCATGTGGTTTCCCCGGTGGTCTCGTTATAGTAATACTCCTTACCATCTTCTGTAGTGTAGGTTTTCCATGACTGGAGTTGCTCTGCCTCCGGATTTTCCCAGCTCGTCTCTTGAGTGGTTGGGTTATAATAGTATACCCTTCCTTGCTCATCCTTGACTTCTTGCCAAGAAGACATCGTGGCTTGTCAAGTTAGCACTTTGCTCGCGCGATGGACTTGTCGCGTGAATCGCGACTTTCTCTGCTGGAGCCTTCCCCAGTTTTCGAAGCTTTGGGAAATGTGTGAAGCTCTCTTCAATCATTTACCTGCTTTTGATGATTAAATTTTCACAAGTTGCATTTTGTTTGACTAGATGTGGGACGTCTACTTTTCATTTCTTAATTTAGTGTCTATCATGCTTCTCTCATCTCTGTCAATCTTAGCTGATCGCCTAGCCTAAAATAGAACCCCAGCTAATTCAAGCAACGATCAAGCTCTACATAAGACTTTAAATGGCTCAAAAACAATGTTCAGGCTATGGAAACATGAAGTAAAGCATCCTGTACGAAAACTTTCTGGCTCGCAAGTTGAATCATAAGAAGCTAGAAGCCTGGGATACACTATAATGGAAACTACATAAATGTAACTGTGACTTCGGAATGTATCTACTTCTATAAGTTGACTTTTGTAAGGTGGTCTACATAAACTTGTTTCAGAGGAAAGCTGCTTTCTCGTTTGAGGCACAACGCGCGTATCAGCGTAAAGAAATGGTTGCAAATGTGAAAAACTGCGAACCCTTGTTTACAATTTGTGACAATCCTCCTGGGCTCGGATTTCATACTAAAGATATCACTGATGCTACTTCATTTAAGCATATTTGAATTTACGAATGATAGCATTTTGTTCTGCGCCACTCTGGCCCCTTGAGGAGAATTTTGGTGCATGTCTGAGGATAATAGGATCACCTATGGGTGACTGGCACTGTAGCACTTATTAGAAAAACATGAAAAGGAATAAACAGTGTTAGGTTCTAACAATGTATTATCTTTTAACTAAGTCGAGATGAGGCCCCGAGTCTATGAACTCGGGTCCTCTTTATACAACTACGAGGAGTCTCACAATTGTAACATGGTCATGCACTTATGTTTCATGTCCGTGTCATATCTCTTACTTGATGAATCTCCAGTAAGGAGGATGATACATGAGTGTATCATCCTTATTATATGAAACAGTGCGACATTAGTGCACGACTGCTATGAGTCCCTAACAAACAGGAGTCAATTCGAAAAAGAAATGAATTAGTTTACAACACTTTGTATATTTGGACCGCCATCTTGCAGGTGTATATGCTTCCATCGCACAACGCCTGCTGAGCAGTTGCAATAACATCTTAACACTGTCACGCAATCAAGTATACATACAAATAAATATGAGTAAATAGCTATGGTTGTGAATGTTCCACGACGAAAACCTTCATTTAGAGAAAGTGGTGTACCATTAAGTTTGAAGATCTCGCAGCCAAAAGTGCAAGCCATTAAATGTGCTTTGTTTTGGGTCGAACAAAACTTGATCCGGGAACTAGAAGTTCAATTCCATAATTAAAATTTGCAGACATTTTATCGGTGCTAAACTCAAATCTTTCAGCACAAAATCGCAAAAAAATGACCCTGGCAGGGTCATATTTATGTGGAACTCGAACCTTTAACTATGTTAGGAAAATACCTAACATAGAGAAGTTTCACTATAGCCTCCTGATTGGCATGTGAATCTTCTAGTACTCGCACATGCCCGTGTGTGAATGTGGAGTACTCATTAGATCTCTTGATACCTATGCGTATCTGGGATATAAGATATCATGAAACGTATCCCTGATGCGGAATGCATATATGAGGTTTCATGATCTGAATCTGAAAATATATAAGTTAAGGATTATATCCTTGGTTAGATTATCTCATTGGGGAGATTCTCTACTAGTTTAAGCAACTAACTCTACGAAATATATTATTGTTCATTGAACTAGACCTTCCCAGGAATTGATCCCTAACAAACTATCAGCTGTGGCAACTTGTCCGAGCGGTTAAGGAGAAAGATTAGAAATCTTTTGGGCTTTGCCCGCGCAGGTTCGAATCCTGCAGTTGTCGAATATATCTTGTCCCAGTCGGGATATACCTTTTTTCGTTTTTGAGGCGATGTTGGACAAAGGCCTACCCAGTTCCGGAACTGTTTTTATTGCTTGCAGAGAATAATGGGCGTCGATCTGAGCACAAATAATCGCTTGTCTGCTTCTTGGCCCGCGTAGGTTCGAGTCCTGCAGCTCTCGATTAGTTGTTTTCATTGTTCTTACTTGTAATGCTTGAATTTACTGAATTTCTTTTTTTTTTTTTCGTGTTTGTCGACTTAGATTTAGAGAGACCTAATGGAGTTGTCTGGGACTACCGGCTATAGCGACGATTCAAATGTTTTAATCAACTTATGACTTCCGAGTTTCGCATCTATCGCAGACTAACTAATAACATTACAATTTCAAGGTGTCCTTCAATTGCACGAATGCCGATCAATCTTTTGGGGGAATTGCTCTGTGATATAGCATGAAGTGAACAATATGTTTTATCACTTGCTTTTTCGAATATTCGTTAATTTAAATTGTGGAAAGTATCAGACCTGGAAGTTTGAAAGATGCGGTGCTTGGAATGGGTAGAACGCAAGGCAACAAAAGCCGGAATATAAAAAACCAAGAAAGGAATGTTACCGAGATCACCTGTAGAAGTCAGGTCTCGAAGTGTTCACACCGTATTCGCTCAAAGCATTGCTCAAGTCTTCCATGGTAAGAACAACCTTACCTTGCTGGTTTCCCGCATTGTTCACGTATTGCTGAGTTTGTGGTTCACCAGAGCCATCGGCATTTCCATTAACTCCGCTTGACTGCTGATTTGCGTACTGTTGGCCCTGTAAAAGCTGCTTCGCCCTGATCTGAGGGTTGGCCGAGTTGTACACAGCAGACGAACTCCGTATACGAGAGTACTCATACGCGTCTTGCGCTATGTCGGAGATAAATTTTTGTGTGGCCAAGGCCAAGAGTCTCTTCACCCTGATATCGGCAGTCTCGAAGCCGTTTTTGCTCAAGTAGTAGTCTGTCACGGCATCCGGGATGATCGGCGCAAAGTCTCCATCCATTAGTTCAAGCATCTCCTGTAGAGTCTTGTCTTTTTTTATGAGCTCCGGAATGTCGCCCCGTGCCAGGATATTGGCAGGTTCTTCTTGGCTTTGGGAGTTCTGTCCATGTAGAAGATTGTCGTCTTGTGCGAGTTCTGCATCATCATCAAACTCCTCATCAAGCTCATCATCTCTGATTGGGGTGTCTTCCGCGGGTGCCGATGCGGATTCGTCCTTGTTTGGCATTTTGCTCTATTCTAAGCGGGTCTAAAGTAGGATGCCTGGCTGGAAGATGCTAGTTCACTATGGAGTATGCTCCTATACAGAACAGTGCGAGTATCTACCTGCCCCAGATTCTAAGGTACTAGGCGGACTTGCGAAGAAAGAACGTCCACAAGCCTCCACAACTCTATGCTGCAGCCGCCCAGTAGCTCCACATTCGGCAACTCGCTCTCCTTGCGGGTGGACGGGGCCATTGGGGCGATGTCGCTCTCACCGAATGGCAGGGACGCCGTGTTGGCTGGGCGAAGAGGTCTTTTTATAATTGACTTGGACGACCCGTTCACGACGCCGAGATGGCTTCGTCACATCACGTCTTGGGAAGTTGCTGACGTCCAGTGGTCGCCACACCACCACGTGAAGCCCTCGTGGTGTGTATCCACATCCAATCAAAAGGCATTGCTATGGGACTTGGCCCGGCCCTCCAACAATGCAATCCAGAACATGCTTCATCGCCACACCAGAGCCATTACGGATATTAATTTCCATCCACAAGACCCGGAGCTTCTTGCAACGTGCTCCATCGACACATTTGTCCTCACCTGGGATATGAGGAGTCCGCGAAGGCCAGTCAACAAGTATGCGGAATGGAGGGCCGGTGCGACGCAGGTGAAGTGGAGTCACACCAACCCATGCCAGATAGCGTCCAGCCACCACCACAGCTTCTACTTATGGGATTCCAGAAACGGCGCGTTGCCTTTATTGAAGATCGATAATGCTCACAAAGGCAAGATCAACGGCTTAGATTTCAGCGGTGACAATGACAAGTTGATAACCTGTTCCAATGACAAGACAATCAAGTTTTGGGATACTAATGGGCTTTCTGCTCAAAAGTCTAAGCCGACTATAGTCATAAACACCGAGTACCCCGTTGCCCGAGCACGATCTTTGCCATTTGGGAAGGACCACTGTTGCGGCATTATGCCTGTGCGCGGAGGCGAAGACGCTGTACACATAGTCAACTATAATTCCGAGTACTCCGCTGCTCGATCCTTGGGGGAAACAGTGTTTTTGGACGCGATCCCCGAGTACTCATTCAAGGGCCACAATGGCCCGCTAAAGGACTTCCTTTGGCGGACACAGCATGAAAACTATGAGGGCGTGGATGCAAAACGCGATTGGAAAGAGTACCAGCTAGTAACTTGGTCTCCTCTGGATTTTGATTTGAAGCTATGGCCACACGACAAGAAGATCTATGACGTTGCCAATTACAATCCTCTGCATCAAGTACTCCTTGGATCGCTTCTTACCACGTCTGAAGACCCCAGCAACGATCCCCTGCTGGGACTTGAGTTGCCTTCCGGTACACCAGAAACAGAAGTAAGCGAAGAGTCCACTATGAAGAAGGCTACTCAGTACAGATATGACTCGTACGTTCACGAACCAGAGTTTTCCCTTGAGGGGATTTCCAGGGACGCGAATTCAGATTTGCTCTCCAAGCTTGCCATGTTCACAATCAAGAAAGCAGGCGAGAGCCTGGGCCGATCTTTGCAACTGAACCATTTGAGCTGGATATCAGGTGTTCGTCTAGGGAGCACATTGAGCAAGCTGGCAAACATGGCAGATCTCCAGGAGGAAGACGGGCCATCGAATCTCGGAGAAGAGATCAGTATCGTTGGCCACAAATTCTCAAAAGTCAAATTCGAGAAAATCTCAGTCTCTACAGGCGAAGTTGAGATGTCTCTCAAAGGACCGTTGCCTGTTTTGGAACAGAGCACTGACACCAGCCTGGGTAAGACCGAGAGTAAAGAAAGGAAAGACAGTGCACCAGATACAAGCTTAGTGTCACAGACCATGAAGAGCGACAATGGAACTGAAGGATTTGGAACCACGGCTGGCACTAAAACTGCCGCGCCGAATCCATCAAAATCTGCTTTAACAAACACCAGCCATACGTCAAAGCAGACCGAAGGACCTACAAGCAATACCAATGGAGCATCAAATGACTCTCCGATAGAACAAAAATTGATCTTTATTCGACTCAAAATTAAGTTCCCGAAGGGGTATCCATTTTTGGAATCTGCCGACAACTCAAATCACTCGAATCACACGAGCCGGCGTAGAAAATCTAGCCACATTAGATTTGACATTGAGGAAACACACGAGCTTACTCAGGCAGTAAAGAAGGACATGTTGCAACATTTGGGAGATATTGCCAAATTTTATACCAACAAACACAACAAGTACTGCTTGGAACAATGCCTCAGGTATCTCATGGGCGAGAAAGTGGATCTTGATGACTCGAACATGTTAATGGGTGATCCCGAAGACGTTGATGGCTCGCAGGATATTGGTAATATCGAGGTAGGAAGTGAAAATTGGGTTGATGACTTGATAGAACAACATGAAGCTGCAGGGAACCTCGCCAAAGAAATATCTGTTTCCGACAATGAGGACGACGAAGGAGATTTGATTTCGGGAATAAATGATAAGTTGGCATTAAGCTTGGAGGTTTCACAAAACGCTAGCAATGCTGAGAATGCTAAACTCGGAACTTTGCTCGGTGATGGGAACATCAAGCACGACTCCACACCACTACCAAAAGGCTGTGGAGCAGTTTGGGCTCATACAGGTGAGCTAGTGTGCTTTTTCATTCCAAAAGGCAACGAAATTTCTTCAACCGGAAAAACCTCCCTGACAACCAAGAACTTCAAGTTTACGGAAAACGAATTGGGGGTCAAGTCCTACAATGAGAAGCAGGCCAGCCACCGAAGTGACGGTGCAAACGAAATCACTGCAGGCAGTGATTCGTCGCTCTCGAGTGAAGAGAGCTCCGAGAGGTCTCTGGATTCTGAAGACGATATATATTCAGATGATTCAGCGTCGTCATCATCCTCTAATGACAGTTTTTCCCATGACTGGGACAAAATGCTCGAGGATGATATACTGACAAGATCAAGAATGGCAAGGATATTTAGAGGTTCCCTTGCCTTGGGCAGGCGTATCCGACTTGACGGTGGCAGCAGGTACTCTTATCCTAAAGCCATGGACCGCAAAGTTTCCAATAACAGGTCTTCGGGCATAGAAGACACAGGACTGAAGTCCACGAAACGCAACAAGAAAGCCAGAAATAGCAGGTCTACAGTGAGGATTTTTGACTTCAAGGATCTTATTCAAGAGAAGTACGAACTTGCTTGCGAATATCGTATATTAGGCGATCGACCAGAAGTGCTAGCAAGACACAATGGGGATGTGGCTTTTCATTACGGATATGGTGATATTGCACAGTCATGGAGAACTATTGAACTCATCTTGACAAAAGTATTACCACCAACTGGTATGGAACCTAAGAAAGACCCCTTCGGCTGCGGATCCAGCAGTTTTTATTGGGGGAACCATCCTTTCGGACACGCATGGCTAGTCAAGGAAATATTCGCTTATTACGAGAAGAAGCAAGATGTCCAGATGTTGGCGATGCTAGCATGTCTTCTATTTGAAAATCCTTCTAATCTCAAGGCCAAAAATAGAAATTCACTAGGTGTGCCAGTTCATACACCTTACCAGGCTTTACCGCCACTCCCCTCCTTGATGTCAATCAAAGAGAGCGAATTGGACTCAGGAACACCAACGGGCGAGAGTTCAATGGGCCACGAAGAATTTGAAGACGCAACGAATTTGTCCAGAGTCCCATCATTCGTGAGTATACGCGAAAATCATCTGTTCTCCAGACCACTTTCTCCAGATCATTATCCCCAAAGTGCTTCGCCAACAAAGTCTAATATGTTGATGAAGAATTATTCGAGTTCGAGCCAGCTTGGTTCCTCACCCTTCATGAAACCCTTTGCCCAATCAAGGCCTGTTGAGAGAAACTCGCTGTCATTTGAAAATTCGAAGCTTTTTTCTCGTTTATCGACAAATCCTCGGAAAGGGAGCAGAGGAGTGATGTACAAAGGAAAGGGTACGATGGCACACCGCGATCCATTTAAATATGTTCCTTCTTACACCGTTGAGTTCAAAAATGTTGAGCAGTTGGACATTTTTGACAGCGTCTTTTCGGAACCATTGCTCCATGCAGTTGATTCTAATAAAATTCGCCAATACAGAGAGCAATACGCCGATATGCTTTACACATGGGGATTGCCACTCCACAGAATCAAGGTATTGAAGTTCAATTACGCAGAGCAGCTGAAGGATTCAAAAGATTCCAAGAATTCTCTGTTTAACATACATAATTGCCTCTTTGGATCAAGGGGCAGAAAGGCGTTCAACATCAAACAGCTGTTATTGAGTCCAATAACACCCATCAAATCAAAAGAGCCAAATGCATGGAATACAAGAAAGAGAAACGCAATACAACATTGTGGCTATTGTGGATTAATTGTTTCAAAGAGGGTTGTTATATGTACTAAGTGTGAGCATATTGTCCATTCCCACTGTGCATCTGAATGGTGGTCTGTCCCAGGTGACGAAGAAGTCATCGATGAATGCCCAACTGGATGCGGGTGCTCTTGCTTGACTACTGAGCAAATTTCGTGAATGCTTAAGCAATTCGCGTAGGAGTAATTTGATGCTTGAAGTTCTCGTCCCACTCAGCAACAAGGGAATCAAGGTAAGCAACAGCGTCTTCTGCCCCAGTTGGGTCGATTTCGGAGGTGTCTATGAATTCTTTGCCATGACTATCGCAGCACGACGCGTATTTTGGGCTTTGAGGTTTGTCGTTCAATGCGATATGAACTGGCGCGTTTGCAGCGGTGTAACCTGAGATGTTGTGGATTTTGGAGCCCATAAACCTTGCCAAATAGAATAAAAGCATCATTCCATAATATGTGAAAACGTTTAGAAATTGGAAGAATGAAAAGCTCGTGAAAATACCCGGGTGTGCAACGTAAGACAAAATCGAGTGTTTAGCTTTCAATCTCTTATAGGTGCCAACGTGGACTAAGTCGACCAAACGTTTCGACCCTTCGTACGGTTCAAGAGACTTGACTAGCTGAAGGTCATTGAACGACAAAAACTTGGGACCAGACATTACAGACGAAATCCAGATGATTCGGCCTCCACCTTGAAGTAGACTGGTGATCTTGTGCAAGAAGTAGTAGGGCCCAAACACATTGCCCTGGAACACTAAGCCCATATCATCCGCAGACTTCACGCCGGCACGCTGGATTTTGTAGGTTGGGAAAGTTACTGCATCAATCAAGTTGGTCAAGACAGAGATAAAGGCCTGAGACCAATTGATGCCGGCGTAGGCGCCTTGTGCAGCGTTGATGAACACGTAATCGATGTGAGTGAACTTATTGTTCAATTCGACCGCAGCACCTAGGATTGACACCATGTTCGTGAAGTCAACAAGCAAGTAGTCGAACTCGAGGAACCCTGTTCTGGACGGAAGGTTCTTGATAGCATAATTCTTGATGTCTGTTATCACCTCTTTCACTCTGGGAAGTGTTCTTGATGTAACTACTATGGTGAGGTTCGTAGATTCCGGGAGCTCATTGAGGAGCCTGTACGCAATGTTTATGCCGAGATTGGAGTTTGTTCCCGTGATCACGGCGACTTTTCCTTCTCTCATGTTTGGTAGTCAGTGGATGAGAAGAGAAGTGTTGCAACGGTTCGTATAAGCTTCGTATGCGAAACGAGATTTTGCGACTTGTTACGTGGGGTGCAGGAGCTAAAATTGGTCTTACACTAGGGTCACTAGGCTCTTTGTTTGCAGGGTCGCCGAGTTCTTTCTCTCATTACGTAACTCAAGAGGTAGCTCTCAATAGCCACAGGTATTCAGAATGGTCTTGACTGGTGAGCTTTGCATCTCGCAAGTGGTGCGACCCCTCTTGTTTCAGTTTTAGCTCGCAGCGCAGGCAACCTGAAACACACCCTCATGCCTCTGTCTACACAATGACACACATTTTCAAACCGGTAGACATAAATACCGCATGACTCCACAAAGTTACGACCAAACCTCCACAAAGTTTTAACTCACTTTTCTCTGCGATGAACTCCAGAAAAGTAGTCTTCAACATTAGTCGTTCGTACGAGACACAGCAGGTGTTGGGTGAGGGCGCGTACGGCATTGTCGCTTCCGCGGTGCATAAGCCAACGGGTCTAACGGTTGCAATTAAAAAAATCGAGCCCTTCGTGAAGTCTATAGTGTGCCTACGCACCATAAGAGAGCTTCACCTCTTGAATTTTTTTCGAAATCACGAAAACATCATCGGGTTCTATGATGTCCAGCGACCGAAAGATTTTGCCTCTTTCAATGAGGTTTACTTAATCCAGGAATATATGCCGACAGACTTGAATAAGCTTATACCCTCTCTGGAGATCCTGGATCAACACATTCAGTACTTCATTTACCAAATACTCAGAGGCTTGAAAACAATCCACAGTGCAAATGTCATACACCGCGATCTCAAACCTTCCAACATATTGGTGAACTATAATTGTGACGTCAAGATTTGTGACTTCGGCTTAGCTCGCATTGTGGGGTCGAATGTTCTGCCGTTGGAATCCAAACTCACGGAATACGTCGCAACGCGATGGTACCGTGCACCAGAGATCATGCTTCTGCAGTCTATGTACTCTACGGCCGTTGACTTGTGGTCAGTGGGGTGCATCATGGCGGAGCTTTTCCTCGGCTCTCCTTTGTTCGCAGGAAGAGACTACAAGCACCAGTTGCTCCTCATATTCCAGTATTTAGGAACGCCAGAGGGGTCCGACTTGGATTGCGTGAAGCTGGCTCGCGCTAAAGAATACATCAAACTGCTACCAAGGTATAAAGCAGTCAAGGTCCGACCCTTTTTCGAAAATAACCCACACCGGCTTCAAAGGTACGGTATGGCTCCAATAAACCCCTTGGGATTAGATTTGATGACGAAATTACTCACTTTTGACCCGAGCAAGCGTCTCACCGCAGCTGAAGCGCTTGAGCACCCATATCTTGAGCAATACCATGATCCCTCAGACGAACCGATTACGTCAGTTCGCTTAGAGCCCGACTACTTGGATCAGAAGAACAAGAGTGATCTCAACATAGAGTCAATGAAGATTTACCTATACGATGAAATAATTGAGATGACAAGGTCGCGTCTCTCGTGAATGCATGCATTTAAATTCATCTAAACTAAGAACTTGAAGTCTTCCTTCACTCCAGAACCATCGTTGCCCTTACCTAATTCTTTTTCCCAGTTCATAGTTCCATTATCGATGGCCTTGTTCAAGATATGTAACCTCCATCTCAATGCAACTGCGCAAACTATGGCCAAACCTATGAACACAATGTTGCAAATGAATGCGGTAGTGTAACGAGGTCCCGAGGACTCAGGATACAAGTATGCATTCCAAATCGAAGCAGAGTTCGACAAACAGTTCATCAAAGAAAGGGAAATTGCTCTCTTCAAAGGTGGTCTTGGACAAGAGTTGGACATCCAAGACAAAATGGTAGTGAAAGAACAGTAGAGAGATGGAACCATAATGACCATTGAGAAGTATCTTGCTCCTGTGTTCAAGGTGGATACTGCTATGATGAAGGCTACCATGGCAACTAGCATAGGCGCCACAACATGCCAAAATCTCTCTCCAGTTTTATCTGCATGGCGGGCCCACAAAAAGGTGGAGACCACTGCGAGCAAATATGGGGGAGCTGTCAAACACAAAGTAACGATTCTGTTGAAGTTTAAGGTCTCAACAATGGAAGGAAAGAAGTTCGTGACACCACAAGCAGCGACCAACCAAGAGAGGATACCCACGCAAGCCCAGACCTTGATATCACTAACACTGAGCTTGAAGGCACCCCAGTAGCTCTCCTTATTAATGCTGTCAGAGTCGTCTTCACCAGTTTCACAACGAATTTTGTACAAAAGAACTTCTCTCTCTAACTCGTTAAGCATCTTAGAGTTGTGAGGCATATCTGGCAAAACCCAGTATGCGAGAGGTGCGATTCCGACAGTGATTGCACCCTCAATGATGAATAACCATCTCCATGACCTCAAACCTCTTGTATAGTCCATGTTTTCCACGATTCCTGCCGCAATTAAACCAGAGAATGCACCCGAAAGCAAAGAACCAGAGTACAACATGGAGTTTCGGAGTGAAAGTTGGTTTCTGGTGTACCAACATGACAAGATATAAAGAGCACTTCCGAAGAAACCAGCCTCCACGAAACCCAAAAGCAAACGAATTGCAAGCAAACCGCCAAAACCTTGAACAGCACCAGTGCAAGTAGAGATGGTTCCCCAACTGACCATAATGGCAGTAATGAAAACAGATGGCTTCTTGTATTTGTTCAAGAACATATTAGCAGGAATCTGCATCAAAATGTAGCCCACAAAAAGAATGGAGATACAGGTCTGATACTGATTTCCTTTTAATTTCAAGTCTTCTTCCAAGCCACCCAATCTTGCACTAGCAATGTTGTTTCTATCCAAATAGTTCAAAATGTAGAGAAGAACTAACATTGGAAGCAATCTAATGTCAACCTTTCTGGTGACTTTCTTGTGAATTTCATCAATGTCTTCGTCAGACAAATTTTCCAAAGCGGCTGGTTTGGCTACCTTTGGAACGCAAGAATCTGTCTCTATGTGGGAGACATTGCTCTTGTCGAGCTCAGTGGCAGACTTCTCCATGGTTCGTGGGCTATGTTAGGTTGAATAGCTTGAACTTACGCGAGTAAATCCAAGTTGAAGTCCAAAAAAAAACCTGAAAAGAAAACTTAGACGTAATAAAAGCCACCTAAGAAGGGTAAGAATATTCTTTGAAAAATATCGAGCCTTGCCTTGTATTTAAATCAAATCCTTGGTCCTCTTGGACGCCCCAAACGTTCCGGATATTCTTTTTCGCATCTCTAGTTATATAACGGACATGCATTATACATGCATGTCGGTTGGCGGGGGAGAATTTTACTAGAAGCACAAGAAATAGGGATGTTTTTGCTAGTTTGACCTTGAAATTTTGATGATTAATGTGCTTCCATACTAAGGTATAAATTTCCAGCTTTTTGGGCTAGAAACGTGAGTAAAGAGCTATCAGCAGAGTGCTTACCGAATTATATTGTGCATGGAAATGTGGGGGTCTCCCCCAAAAAAAAACCGGGAATGACGCGCCTCGAGTGGAGTATGGGGAGGATTAGTAGGTGTGCGTCCAAATAGTGAAGATTCTCCGGTCACCGCAATTGCTCCACGAATAGTGACAATGCAACGTGCAGAACTTGCCCCTACATTATGACAGCGCATTCCCGACAAACTGGGCGATGCTCCACGAGAATGCAACTAGTGTACCAGACCCTGTGGGGTCAAGATTTATGAAGGCGGGAATATCTTGGCACAAAAGTAAGATGGAGGACCAAACAAACCACGAGGGAGAGTGACATGCATAAAATTTGGGTGTGTCCATGCCTATTGTCTCTGGCTCTTTGTTTAGCCATCTTTTCTCAAACCCGTCGAGTGCTCTGTAGTACGAAGGAGAAGTTACGCCTGTGTGTTTACCAGCTGTTACGTGACTTTGGATATACCAGCACTGTTCGTTCGGTCATCTGCTACGGGACAAAGACAATTTCATGGGCTCTATCTACCAGTACAAACTGTGAAAACAGTGTTTCTTTTACTTCTTTCTTACCTTTCACTCTTTGGGCAGAGTGCATATGCCGGTTCTTGAGACCAGCTTTGTAACTATCGCGCCATCATATCACATAGGATCAGTCACGTGAAAGCATGGCGATAACTAGGGCAGATTGGCCACCACTGAATAGACATTTGCGTAACACCCAAAAATGGCCAACTCCAGCAACAGTCGGGAGCATAAAAGCAAAACACATCTAAGAAACAAAGGTCCTTCTTCAGCACAGATGTCATCGGACGATAAGCACACTGATAATGCAGAAGATACAGCAAAGTCCTCAAGGGTATCTTTCCAAGATGTTGAGTCTACTAATCAGTACACTGCAGAAAACGAATCCATAAGAGACTACGTGAATACCTATAATGTTCTACTTCCGGATGAAGAGGAGGATATCGATAGCGAAAATGACAACGGCATGGAGATAAGCATTTTGGAAGACACCGATGGTGGCTCCAGAGACAACGTTTCTGAAGATCAGCACTCAAGGCAAAGTATCGACGAGGACTCTGATCCATACGAGGATGTACACGAGACCTATGAGTATACGGATGACGATGCGGTCGACGAAGGCGAAGACGAGGAAGAAGACGACGATGATGGAGAAGACGAGGAGGCCGAGGATGAGGACGATCAGGGTGTCTTCGACTTTATGCGCAGATCATCAGAAAATGGATCGTCGTTGCTTCGAGGTTTGATGCAAGGCAACGCATCTGGCCCGGACAGGTCCAACATATTGGAAGTCATGCAAAGGTTGGTGAATGATATGGATGGGACCGGCGGACCGTTCAGAAGACAAATGTCAGAGATAGATTCCTTGACTGCAAATCTCACTCAGCACGATGATCCGTACTTGCTTCTAGAAACTGTCAACGAAATACTGGAGCATCTTCTCGTGATGGACGGTATGACAGCTGAACGAGTGGTCTCCCCTGACAAATTATCGAAGGCATTGGTAGGCATCCTAAAAGACCCCGCCCTAGCCGAAGATCTCGAGCTTCATCTTGTTACGTGCAGATGCCTCTATAACTTCATCGAGGTTAATCAAGATTTTGTTAACGACGCGTTGAACAACGGGGCTGTCGAAACCCTTGTTGCCTCCTTATTAAACATTGTCTATATCGATTTGACCGAACAGTGTTTGCAAACCTTGGAGATAATGTCTCATGACAAAAATTCACATAGCGCGATCATTGGAAGCGATGGTCTTCGTGCTTGTTTGCAGAATTTGGATTTCCTCACAGTTCATTCCCAAAGGAAATGCCTTCTGATTGTTGCCCACGCGTGCCTAGATATCTCGTCAAGCAACTTCCATTTCGTGGAGAGTCAATTCTCAAACCTAATTAGGGTTGCCGAAACACACGAAGATGCATCGGTTAAGGAGAGTGCTTGGGTAGCAGTCTCTCGAGTCATCGAGAGCTTTAAAACGCAGCCCGAATACCTTGAGCAGCTCTTTTTGGAACGTTCACTTCTTGCACTGATGTTGTCTGTCATACATGATTCATGCAATCCTACAAATAAAGATTCAGGATTGAAGCAGAGATATGTTGTTTCCTTGTTGAAATCTTTGACTACGTTGACGGCCACCTCTGTCAAAATTTCCACTATGCTAATAGACTTGAACATTGGGTACCAAATCAAGAGTTCGTTAAGTGGCTTCAAAAAGTCAGATGAATCGACTTCTTCCGATAATTCCTTGCCCCATGATGAGATTCCTATAGAATCTCTCATTTCATGCCCCAAGGAGGTACTATCCCTATATTTGCACCTCATTGCATACCTTTTACCTGTCATATACACATCTGAGGAATCGCCTTTTCTTCCGGACGACTATGAAGAAAGCGAGACAAGAAAAAATCTCAATGCAGAGAGGATCAAGTACTTCAGATCTGAAAATCCTGAAAGCTTTTCTACTCTCGTTGAGCAAGTATGGCCAATTTTGGTGGGGTCTTTTCTGGCAACAATGGATCAAGCAGTGTGGATGCAGTCGCTCATATGTCTTTCGAGAGCGGTTTCATTTTCTTCAGTCTCACTTTTAAGCAAATTGAACTTGGAGCCCTTTGCTGGAATTTTGTCTTCGACGATCCGAAATGGAAGGAATCTCATCGAAAAATATGCCCACGCCTCAAACACTCAGACTGAGAGCGAAAAGACTCTAAAGGCTACTGTCTTGTTGTCTTCGAGTACCTGCATGATCTTAGAAACTTTCATCAATAGATCTCAGAATGCTGTTGTTCATTTACTCGATAAGGAGGGCATTTTCAAAGATTTAGTTTCGGTTAAAGAAGGGTTGTCAAGCATTATTACTGAAAAACTAAATGCAGAATCGAAGCCTCTTAACCTTGTTTCTGGTTTACACAGACTTCATGGGTATCGCTCCGGCTTGTTGACCAACAGTTTCAGAGAGAATTTTGCGGATCAAGAATTACTTGACCATGGCCGTCGTGTGAGCTTTGAACGGAGTTTGGATCACTTGTTATCCTTGACATCTGATGTTCTTTCGGCTTATGTGGAGTTTTCAAAAACAGGATACGCCACTCAGGCCAACGAGAGAGTGACAACGTTAGTGGATCTTATCAGACGAAATGTCAAAACACGTACTGTTTCAGAACGCGATTGGACGATTGTCTGGGAAGCGCTTCTTGAGATTTTGTCATTGGAAGGTGGTATTTCAAGTTTTGAATTGTCGTCACTGGGGCTCATAGAGATTCTATCTGAATTATTCACCTCCAATAGCGAGGGATTCAGTGACTCTGCTGTGCCACGAGAAACTTTCATGAAGGCATTTTTCGTCAACACAGATCATCTTTCACGCCTTATCACTTTACTACATGAGGCACTTGCACGCTCGGAAAATTTTGAAGTGGTTTCCATCGGAAGTTCGGACAATAGCTCGTTGCTCCTTGCAAAACAAATAAAAGTCCGCTTAATAGCCGCGGACGAAGCTACTGAAAAGCATCTTCCAAACATTGAAAATATGATCTTGTCTGTTCATGCTATTGCCACGTTCAATGCCATTGAAAGCTTCTTGAAACAGAGATTCATACTTTCTGAGGTGTTTCAATCATCTGATATGAAACAGGATATGGATGATGGCTCAGAATCAGACCACAAGAGCCCCATAGTTTCTGAATTTTCTATTGATGGCGTACCTATCTCAAAAGATTCAACCGTCTTCGGTGGAATATTCAAATCATTGAAGTCTAACTCGGAAGATGTGGGCCCAGGTGCACCGGATATCTGGTTGAACGCTCATAATGTGACCTATCAAGTGAAATCTAGTACAATGGACCCGGAGCCCATACAGGAGGAGGATATACCTGACTACGGTGATCCACAAACAGAGCAAATTCTCGATCTTCTCAAATCCCTCTTCGACATGAAAGAGTATGTTTCAAGGACACGAAATACTGCCATTTTGTCGAATGATATTTTTATGAACTGGAAGCTCACTCTTAAACTTAACAGACAGTTGGAGGAACCACTAGTTGTTGCCAGTGGCATTATGCCACCCTGGAGCACCAGTATAACCAAAAAGTACCCATTCATATTTCCCTTCAAGACAAGGTTATTTTTCTTGGAGAGCACATCATTCGGCCATTCCCGGCTTATTCACAATTGGCAGACAAGGATGTATCGTGATCAAGCTGCGTCTAGTTTCGAGAATTCAGGTAGCAACAGTTTGCAGGAGAACCTTCTGCTTGGAACACCGTCCAGAAAGAAGGTCAGGATATCGCGTGAGAAGATACTCAAAAGTGCTTTCAAAGTTTTGCAGCAATATGGTGCCAACCCGTCTATTTTGGAGATCGAGTACTTTAATGAAGTCGGCTCCGGTCTTGGTCCTACTCTCGAGTTTTATGCAAGTGTTTCCAAAGAATTTTGCCGTACTGACTTGGCTATTTGGATCAACAATGGCGGCGATACGGAGTATGTTTTTAGCGAGCAAGGTATCTTCCCTGCTCCTATGGGCAGACAAGAAACTGAAGCATCGCGCAGACGGGTGCTCACTCTTTTCAATATTCTTGGGAAATTTGTTGCAAGAGCTCTTCTTGATTCGAGGATCATTGACTTTAACTTCAATGAAACATTCATTTACTTGATTCAGAATCCAAATGCTCTTGCGACCCACTTTACAAGTACAGCGAACCTTCATGATCAAGTCAAGTTGCTTTCTCTGGTGGATTCAAGATTAGCTCAATCTATGCTTCATCTCATGAAGTACCTACCAAGTAAAGAGAATTCCAGCAACCTCGAGGTGGACGGTATGTCATTAGACGACTTAGAGGTCTACTTTGATCTCCCTGGATATTCTGATATTGAGTTAATTCCACAAGGGTCACATACTCCCGTCACTTCTGAAAATCTTTCAGATTATATCAGTCGTGTGTGCAAAATGTTTCTTATTGATGGAGTGGAGAAACAAATTGTTGCTTTCAGAGAGGGGTTTTCGTCAGTGCTTCCTGTCGAGTCCATGACAATATTCATGACTCAAGAGCTTCAAGATATGTTTGGTCGTGGAGAAGAGGATTGGTCCGAGAAAACAATAAGCGAGTCTATGAGGGCTAACCACGGATACTCGCAAGATTCGAAGGCAATCAGGTTGCTTGTGAAGGTTTTGACCAATTTCAATAACATTGATCGCAGGGCGTTCTTGCAATTTTTGACGGGGTCTCCGAAGCTTCCCATCGGTGGCTTCAAGGCAATGCGCCCCGAGTTCACCGTTGTGAAGAAGCATCCAGAGGCGGGCCTCGCAGCCGACGCGTACCTTCCGTCAGTAATGACCTGTGCCAATTATCTCAAACTCCCAGATTATTCAACAGAGGAGGTGATGAGAACGAAGCTTTTACACGCCATAAGGGAGGGAGCAGGTGCATTCCATTTGTCCTAAGTGTCGGGGTTTCCTGTTGCTATGCATGGTCAACTCCTCACTCTCGTATGGTTTTGGCAGATTTTTAATTTATATCATACCTATACTTAAATGCGTCGTATAAGGTTCTTGGATACCTACCAAGTATGACCTACCAGATCTAATATTCCTTATCTTCTTACGTATTGCGTATTTAGAAAGATGTAGCTGCCACAAGTCGTGCACATTCATCTAAATATCCGCGCCCGCACTATTGACCTACCTGGTAGAACCTAGGTCCTTAGGAGTCAAAAGTCATGTCTGTTTCGCTTGAAGGCCTTGTCGGTAAATTGGTGGAGTCTTCTCCTCCGGGAGAGCTTAGTGAAATCAAGCAGGATTTGGTTGAGCTAGCCTCGAGTCAGAACAAGCACACAGTCAGCGATTCAGTGAGCCGCGTGGTCGACAAGCAGGGAATCATTGTCTCGGGCAATTTGGTAGCCAGCCAGTTTAACAAAGACCCAAACTCATCCAAATACTGGGACTACAGCGGGAAGCGGAAGTTCAACGTCGATGTCGATGGGAGAAGAGCCATTGACATCGAACTGGCCCTGCCTGACACCGAGTATCCCGGGTTTTATGATCTGCTTGTTACCGGACTCGAGCATTACGGTGAGGATCACTTTCCTTCGGAATTTGCATTTTCAGTGGTGCCTAAGGGTGCCTCAGCGGTGGATATTGTGATTATCGGCCAGAAATTGAACCCAAGCAACTTTTACTCTGGCATCTGGAGGTCCGTTTATTCTGTGACTTCCAATGGCGCAATAAGCGGAACTGTTCGCTTGGATATACATTACTACGAAGAGGGAAATGTCCGTCTTGATTTTGAAGAGAATACTGCCGCCAAAGATTTGGGTAGTGTGAGTGCTTCCAGTATATTGAACTACATAAACCAGGCTGAGAGCCAGGCAACGGTTCGAATCGTGGAGAGGTTCAGTTTATTGAACGAAAAGTACTTCAAGAACTTGCGCAGGTTATTACCTGTCACGAAGTCCAAGATCAACTGGGGCAACGCAATCGGTGCGTATAAATTAGGCTCTGACGTGGTGAACGAGAAGTGAAGATTAGATATGAAATCAAATGCAAAATTATACATCAGCAAGATGGGCCACCATGCCACTTTTTCTGTATCTCCTACCCTTCGTAGCTTAGGATGATAAATCCTTGTTGCGCAGCTGCGTGTATAGGTATCACCTGAGCTTGAATAGCATCGTGATAGCAAAGAAAGACGCCAATAGAATCAAAACTATACGTGTCAAGCTGGCATTCCTTGCCATGACAGACTGCAAGTCGCCACTGGTGCGTTTCACTCTGGACCATAACTGCCCAAACCTATCGTTCAAGACATCTAGCGTCAGCATATCTTGCTGAATTTGCCCATGTATATCTCTGTCGACCGTTGTGCGGAATTGATGCAACGTTTGGGAGAGCTGGTCGAACCGCTGGTTGTTCTGCTCCTCTCTGTGGCTATATAGATTGGACATGTTGTTACTAGCCAGTGCACTGCCGTAGAGGCGAGAGATTGATCGTGTCCTATTGAGCGCTGTCTGCAGGAATTGTGTTTTTATATGTGAGCTTATATTAACTATTTGACTGCTTTTGAGCAAAACATTAGCCATGCAAGTGGGATGATGTAGAGGTGATCCCTGATAGTGATTAGGAGTCATCAAGCGTAGTCAGGCCGCTGGGGGAAAGAGGTCGGAGGCGGGTATGCCGAATTTGTTGAGCTGTCTGATTGATACACTGGCTGGTATTGCGGGCGTTGCGGATATGCCCCGGGATTGTTGCCATTTCCGAAGCCGGAGCTCGTTGGTTGCTGCTCCAAGTAGTTACCGTACGAGGTGTACTGCGGCTGCTGCGGCGGCGGCTGCAGATGCTGTTGAGAGTTCCTCTCGTTCTGGGAAGGGTATGGGAGAGAGTAAGGCAGCTGCAAACTCTGTTGCCTCATAGCAATCATTCCGTCAATGGTGCTGTTGTAGCTTTTGATTTCGGTATTCACTTGGTCGTTGAGCGCTCTGAGCTCATTCTTGCGTGAGTCGTGTTTTGCTATCAGCTTGGCCAAGATGGGCTTCAAGGGAACAATGCTATTATAGAGCTCCGTGACCTCCTCCTCCAGAACCGAGTCCGGGTGCGAGGAGAGGAGCGCAAGGAGCTTGTCGACCTTTTTCAGCTCAGTTTCTATCAACGCCTGCTCCATCTTGAGCTCACGTGCGAGCTCTTGTGGGGTTTTCGACACCACTGGCGAAACGTAGTTGAGAGGAAAGATTCCTGTCTTTCCATTCGGCAAGGTGCCTCTCCACCAATCGCGGTACACAGACTCCACCACGGTGATGATATCGCCCTTCCTGAAGGATAACTCATCGGGTTCGTACGAGATCAAGTCGTACAATGCGCACACCTTCTTCACGTTGGCGATGGACATGGTGTCGGGGTCCTGCTCAGCTTGGTTCGATTGCTGGGCTTGGTTTTGCTGGGACGGTGGCTGGGCACCGGCTCGAGCGCCCTGTGCCGCTGCCGGTTGCTGTTGGCTGCTGCCGCGTCCCTGGCTCTGGGGGCTGGGAAGTGGCTTCGAGTTCAAGTACGACTTGCGGATGCTCTGCTCGCGCTCGTACTCTTGCACGGAAAGACTGAGGGCCCGTTCGAGCTCCAAGTCCTCCTTCTTGCGGTCCTGGGCCGTGAGTTCGGTCTTGGCAGGCTTGCTGGGGGGCGACTTTAAGTACTGAGCGTGCCTAGACTTGACAATGTTGTATGCGTCGGCGATGGCCTTCAAAGACGGGTCGTTTTTGAACGACGCATTGAGCTGCTCGATGACCTCCGCCACGCGGAACTTGAGCTGCTTGTGCACCTTGCGGTCCGCCAACTTGCTCAACAACACCTCCTTGAGGAAGGCCGTGGAGGCGATCTCCTGCTGCATGCGGGAGCCACAGTTCTCGCCCATCGCCACCAACAACGTCAAGCTCCGGAGCACAATGTTGGCGTCCTTCTGGTTGAGCCGCGCCTTGATCTGTTTGATGGCTGCCTTGGTGTTGACCTCTGGATCCGAGGAGATGGTGTCGCACACATCGAGGATGTACTGCCAGTTATCGCCAGTGAGGGCGGCGTCGGTGGCCTTGTTGATTTTCGACTCGAGACCGGACATGGCGATCTGATGCTGACTGAAGATGGGCGTTTCGGCAGTGGGCGCGCTGTTTTATTTCTGTCTGCCGTTATTCCTTGCGGACTTACCTCTCTTTCCCTTATGCTCGGTGATCGCCTAGTGCGTATCCTGCTCGCACTTGGTGGCGCACAGTGACGGATGCGATGGCTGTGCGCTGCTCCAGATTTTCCTGCGGCCAGCTGCGCGCGCTCCCCTATTTGTTTGTGCGAGCTGGAGCAGTGTTTTGTTCCCGGCAGTCGCGGCTACTTATATGTACCGGCCCCGCCATCTCGATGAAAAAAGACATTGACGACAAAACCAGCGCAGTCCAGAGCATGAGCCACTTGTCTCCCGAATCAGATTCCGTCCGTAGAAGAGGCTCCTCGGTTGGCAACATCAATGTCGGCGATACCGCAGTCCGGGGCCTTTCCACCATGAGCTTGAGCCCTTCGCAGAAACAGCGTCTGGATAACCGCGTCCAGGAACTCAGCAAAGAGTCCAAAACAGACGCCGCCATCTTGAAGAAGATCTGGATTGCCTACAAGGAGTTGGCGTTCCGCAACACCTGGGTCAACCCGGGCATCTTGCTTTTCCTGGCACTTGCGGTGTTTTTTTTGAGCGACGAAAAGTCGGAGGTGCACCAGTTTCTTGCCCGGCTGATTCTTGTGTCCTACCACATCCCGGGCACAGACCAGTACGGCAAGGGTGTCAACGACTTCTACTTTGTCGGGTTTTATGCATTGTTCTTCACCTTCCTTAGAGAGTTCTTGATGTGCGTTGTGTTGCGCCCGTTAGCCCACCTCTTAGGCGTCAAGCGGCCATCCAAGGTGAAGCGCTTCATGGAGCAAACCTACTCCATGTTCTACTACGGTCTCTCCGGCCCCTTTGGCTTGTGGGTCATGTACTACACGCCTATTTGGTTCTTCCAGACGTTGCCCTTCTACATCGACTATCCCCACAAGACTCATGACTTTTACTTTAAGGTGTACTACCTTGGTCAAGCGGCCTTCTGGGTGCAGCAATCCGTGGTGCTTGTGTTGCAGCTTGAGAAGCCCAGAAAGGACTTCTACGAGCTCATCTTGCACCATATCGTCACCATCGCGTTGATCTGGTGCTCCTACAGGTTCCATTTCACCTGGATGGGCTTGTCGGTGTATGTCACTATGGACGTGTCTGACTTTTTCTTGTCGACCTCCAAAGCATTGAACTACTTGGACTCGCCCTTGGCCGGCCCATTCTTTGTCTTCTTTGTCTTTATATGGATCTACTTAAGACACTACATAAACCTCAAGATTTTGTGGTCTGTGTTGACGGAGTTCAGAACTGTGGGCGAATGGGAGCTCAACTGGGACACTCAACAGTACAAGTGCTGGATCTCCCAACCTATCGTGTTTACCTTGATCTTTGCTTTGCAGATCTTGAATGCTTACTGGCTCTTCTTGATTTTCCGTATCCTCTACCGTTACGTTGTGGGAGGTATTGCTGAAGACGAGAGAAGCGATGACGAGGAAGAAGAGGATGAGCAAGCTGAGAAGGATTCTGAGAAGAAGACCCAGTAATTTTCCGTGTCCAAGAACCGAGGACCACCTAATTTCACTAATGTACTGACACGGGAGTCGTGCACCCGCATATTGCAATAAACTCACTTACAACGAGACTAACGTAGCTGTTTATGATTTGGTTCTCTATTTACGTTGGGAGGCAAAACCGGTTGGGGCTGCTTTAGAGCCACCACCTCCGCTCTTTTTGTATTGTGCCATGGCGGCGTGTCTTTGCTCAACACCTTCCCTGGCCGCGTTGGACAAAACGCCCAAGACCAACGACGAGGCCCTCATCGAGTCGTCGTTACATGGAATGGGGTAGGTCAACAAGGAGGGTTCCATGTTGGTGTCGCAAAGGCCAATTGTTGGAATTCTCAGCTTGAGGCACTCACCTATGCAATTTCTGTTCTCAACGGGGTTCATCAACACAATCAAATCGGGCTTGATGATCGTGCCTTCCTCCTCGTCCATCACACGTCCGGTCGAAACGTCGGCCAAGTCCACCTCCGTTCTCTGGGGTCCCTGGATCTGCTTTGTGACTTCCGTGAAGTTGGTGATGGTTCCGGGGATCCATCTCTGCGACACGTAGTAGGCGTTGCTTCTGCGTGCAGCCTCCTCCAATGCATTCTCCTGTTCTTTGAGACGCGTGGTTCCAACGTAAAGAATCACTCCACCCTTTGCTGCAACACCCTTGGCCACCTTGGCTGCGCTCCTCAAGGCTGCCAACGTCTCGTTCAAGTCTATGAGATGAATACCCTCGTACTCACCGTAAATGAACGGCTGCGTCGAGGGCCGCCAAAGGGTGCGTGAATGGCCGAGGTGGCATCCTGCTGCCATCAAGCTGGCTATAGTCACATTTTCAATAGAATCTGGGTTGTGCACATCGTCCTTAGGGTTGTAAATGTTTTTGAGGTCAGAGCCGAGAGATCCCGACTGCTTCATATGTGCCATGTGCCTCAAAAAGAGTTCCTGTTCGGAGTAGGGCTTGTAGTCGGGAGTTGGCTTGAGATTCGGATATTGGTCTACGAGACTGCTCTTCGTGGTGGATCTGATTCTGTGAGTAGACAGAGCGTCCTCGTCGGCGTCTTCGGCAGATACCGCCTCTTCCTTGTGGACGTACCACGGACTGTTGCGGACCTCCAGGAAAGGCAACTTAGCCGCGTGGAACAAGAAGTCCTCGATCTCTTCGTCCAACTGCTTGACCTTTTCTTTTGGAAGCAGATCCAACTGCTTCTGCAAGCTCTGCAATCTGCCTGAAATCGCATCTGCTGGCACGGAGTTCAAGGCGTGGATGGACAACTTGGCTTTGGACTTCATCTCTCTCAATGCCTTCTCTCTCACGATAGCTTCCTCCTCTCTGGCTAGTGCCTCTGCCAACACCTTCTCGCGCAACTTGGTCTGGAGGTCACCACTCAGTGACTCCGCCAAAGCAGGCTCTTTGGTGGCAGTTTGGTTAAGCCGCGTGAAATTCCGGAGGAGTCCCGACGGCCCTCGGGCCCTGCTATATTTGAACATGGGAGCCTGGGGTAGCGTAGTGAGTGCTGGTACGGTTGTGTAGTTAAAATTTTCTCGCTGCGAGCACCACACGACCGACCCCAGACAGAGGAAGTAGTGAGGCAACAGGCGGCTCTGAGGACGAGCAATGCACATTTTAAACGCAAAAAATATACTAGACTTCTTGGCACTGATCTCCGCTACAGCTGCAGAGCCTCCGCTGATCGAGGTTGTAGTCTTGCCGCAATCGCAAGTCTTCCAAAGTCTCGCCGACGTATCGCAGGTGCGCTTGTCAGTCGCCCAGATCAACGCGCTCCATAACATCAAGCTCGTAGTGGAGCACAGCTACATGACAGTGCTAGAACGTCTACAGCGTGCGTTCTTCCAGCACCAAGACGGGTCGAGAATAATTGCTTTTTACGACTTACTTACCGGCTCGGACGTTGCGCCCAACGCGCAGGAGACCCGCGTGCTCAATATGATCTTCTATATGTTGACAAGAATCACTGAGGCCAACGTTGCCGCCGTTTATCTTAACATCATGCCGAATGCAGCACGCGATCCAGCAACAGGTACAATGCACCTTTTGTCAAAGTGGACATAGCAGGCTTTTGACGATTCGCTCTCCGCATTACTTCTCGGCCTCCTTTTCCTCTTCGTCAGCCACCTCGGTGACATTTTCTTCGCTAGCGGCAGCATCGCCATCGCTCTTGCCCAATTGACTAGCCAACGAGCTGATGTCGAAGTCGCCACCTGGGCCGCCGGCTCCTCCAAGGCCACCGAGACCACCGGCGCCGCCTTGTGCGAGCAATTGTGAAATGTCGAAGTTTCCTGGGCCATCGCCACCCATACCAGGCATGCCACCCATACCAGGCATACCTCCCATGCCTCCAAAGTCAGGTGCATCATCTTCTGCCTGCTCGTCCTGCTCATCTTCATCCACCCACTTGTCGAAATCGGTCTTGACGTAGTGCAACTTCAACTTCTCTTTCAAGAGTCTGGGCCAGTACTCTGCCTTGGCGGTCTTCTTGCGCAAGACATACGTTATGTGGTTGCCAGTAACGTTTTTGTGGGAGTTTTCGGGATCAATCTCGTCAAAGAACTCCAAGTCCAACTCATAGTCTGTGGACTTGTCGGAGGACTTGGCGCTGAACTTCAAGGAAGTCTCAGTCAAATCGGCCTTGACATCAACGGGATCCTGAACTTGAATGGTCAAGAACACAATGTTTTTCGAAGGCTCAGTCTCGCTTGAGCGTTGTGCCCACAATACCACGGGGTGCACAGCCATTTTTTATTATAGAGTTGCAAGTACGGGTCTGTGTGGTTCTTATAACTGGGAGTGGTCGCGCCGAATCTTCATTCCAGAAGATTCGATCACGTGACACGTGGGTACGTACTTTGATGTCTCTGCTCTTCGCTTGGGAAGCGCACGAGATGTCCAACGCTGAAGCGGCAGAGCAGAAGCCTCCGTTGGAGTCGAGGATAGGCAAAGACTCGCCGTTCACGTTCGGCCAAAGATATTTGACGGAAGAGGATGATGTTTTCAACCACAACGCTTGGGACCACGTCGAGTGGGGCCAGGAGCAAATCGATGATGCGCAGAAGCTCATCGCAAAACAGTATGAGCTGCCTGTGAAAGATTTCGAGAAGAAGTTGTACAACTCCAATCCCGCCAAATACTGGGACATCTTCTACCGCAACAACCGAGAAAACTTCTTCAAAGACCGCAAATGGCTTCAGATCGAATTTCCTTCGCTATACGAGATGACCGCAGAAGACTACGGAAAGCCCGTTACCATTCTAGAGGTCGGATGTGGTGCCGGAAACACATTCTACCCGATTCTCAATCAGAATAAGAACCCAGAATTGAAGATTTTCGGCTGTGACTACCTGAAAGTGGCGGTCGATTTGGTGAAGAAAAACGAAAATTTCAGCAGTAACCATGAAAAGGGCATTGCATTCTCTTCCGTCTGGGACCTCTCCAATCCCGAGGGCAACATTCCTGAGGACATGGAGCCGAACTCCGTGGATGTGGTCATCATGGTGTTTGTGTTCTCTGCATTGAGCCCTGAGCAGTGGAAGAGCGCCATTTCAAACCTCGATAAAGTTCTAAAGCCCGGCGGAAAAATCCTCTTCAGAGACTATGGCAGGTACGACCTAGCGCAAGTTCGCTTCAAGAAGGGCCGGTTGCTTGAGGACAACTTTTACATTCGAGGCGATGGAACGAGAGTCTATTTCTTCACCGAGGAGGAATTGCGGGAAATCTTTTGCGAATCGGGCCCTTTCAAGGAATTGAACATAGCCACAGACAGACGCTTGCTTGTCAACAGGAAAAAGCAATTGAAGATGTACCGCATATGGCTCCAGGCTGTGTTCGAGAAACCAGCGGAAGCCGAGCAACCGCTATGATGCAATTAGTACAATGTTGAGGAAGTTGTCGGCCAGGCGAAAAGCCGACCACACATCAACAAGGGGTTCGTGGAGCAAGACTCCGGCGTCCACGCCTTGGATGTATATTTTTGGTAATGCATTATCTTTCTTGGGTAGATTTGCTGTAATCACGTCCGAGAGAGTAGCAGGCTGTTTTGTAGCTGCGTCGACGGCATGTATTGGCACCTGCAATACGTCCGCCGTCCCTGCCACATAGACCTTCACGGGGATTTTCAGATCTGCTGCTTTTTCTGGGGTCACCACCTTTTTCATGACGCCGTTGAATACTGTGTAATCGTGCAGCGCTAGAGCACGCCACAATGCATGGGTGTCGTTCTCGCTAAGCGTCATGACCGCACGGGAATTTCCGTTGAGCACATAGGTTGACTGCTTGAGGCTATTTATGTAGGTTTGCCGTAGTGAGTCTTCGTACTCCGTTTTTCCCGAACGTCCTACCTCAAAAGGCATGATAAGATCTTTGGGGTAAGGCGTCTCTGGAGATGCGAAGTGGACATTCAATGACCACTGCACAGCACGCAGCTCGGAGCTTTTGTGTGTACCTTGAGAGGGGGAGACTCTAGGCGGAAGTCTCAAGAGATCATAAAGGAGACCAACGGGAAGGTTCCATTTCAAGGGGACGTCCTCATACTCGAGCCACACCGGTTGGGAGCGAAGCTCGGGGTTGTTAGTTAGACGGGAAAAATAATTGGCTAGCTGCAGGAAATAGAGGGGGAAATACGAGTTTCGGTTTGCTTGGAGCAAGAACTCTGCATCTCTGAAGACGAACTTCACGGGAACAGAGCCATTCCAGACCTTGCTAACGATCTCATTCATATTGGAGCTGACCTGCGACTGCTCCAGTTTCGCGCGCACTTAGTGGAGATCAGAACACCCGCAATGAGCAGAGAGGAGGAAGCGTACGGGCGGCACGATGCTGTTACCGTGCGCAACAGCTCATGCTCCAAGAAAGAGGGGCTATGTTGAAGGGAAGGGGTCGTGCTTAGTGGGCAGGCGAGGTCGGAAGGTGCGGAGTTCCAGGTACGCACCTAGATTGATTTGACAGGACGATGCGCAGCAGATCGCGCACACTGGATGTTAGTTCGCCGGTAATCTCCCACACTGGAGCTTTGCTATACTCTGTTCTCTGTATTCAGAAATCCTAAACCCGAATTAGTCATCGCCTTTTTCCCCTGTTTTAGTTTCTTATCTATACGGAGCCCCTCGCGCAACTGGGCTGATCTTGCGATATCTATCGGATCCCGCTTTTCGCACCCAAACTGGCCAGTGCCAGCCACCCTGATGCAAGGACAGGGACAAAAGAGGAATGTCCCTGCAACCAACAAGAACAAAAACGGTCAAGAACCGGCTATCCTGCGGGATCTGCCAAGACTCGTAAAACCTAAACGGCGATTGTTTTATACATTTCGGTTTCTTGTTTTTTTCTTTCCTCGTTACCTTTTCGCTCTTCCTCCATGTTCATCCATATCCCCAAATCACGCACCAAGCGCAGACTGCGCTTTGAGCTCCAACCACCCATATCACCTGCTCAAAACAGCTTTGGCTACGAGCTGGCCGTCTCGTCATTTTCTGCTCGCCAGACCTCGGTTGATGAGATCCCGGAAATTCCGGTTTACAACCGCAACAAAAACTCTATAAGGCGTTTTTCCAGAACTGTCAGCCTCCCGGCGGCCTGTAACTTGTCTTCAACTCTTGTCGAGGACCGCCAGCCATCTACGCCCCGCGATGTTCGTGACGTGAGTTCAAGTTCAAGTCCACCCACCAAGGCAGAAAGGGATGAGATTGTGCAGAGAGACGCAAGAACTCAACCGCCTTCCGGACTCCGTGGTGTTGCAAAGAGTCCGGAGAGCAGACCCCTGGATAGCAGCAGCCTGGCTGGCAGCAGCTTGGACGATAACAAACTGAACGAAAAGAGCCCTGTCGCAGCTCACCGTCATGTCACACCCGTCAGTTTGCCTCGGTGGGCGAAAAGAAAGTCAGTCAATTCCGCAAAGGAACCCGCAAAGCCCGCCCCCGTGCCGAAGGACAATGTAACCACGGCTGACAAGTTTGTGACCGTCTTTCCACCCTGTCGCCCCCATTTTCAGCGAGAGATTCCTCAGCATGTGACATCAGTTCCGAGCGACGCTATAGAACCAATGCCTCCAATCGAAAAGCCGACTCACTTTTCCTCAGTGTCGCCTATAGCCCGCGACAAGAGCTTGCCATCCTCGCCAAAAACGAGCTCACCTCCATCGCAAGCAGCTTTGCTCAATCCGTGTACGTCCGCAGACTCTCGCGGGGAATCGAATCTCTCCTCGAGCTCGGATCGAAGCTCTACTTTCAATTCTACAGTGCATTCCTCAAACCACTCGATCACCACTTGCGATTCCACAGTGGTGCTGTCTGTTGACTTCCAAGCTCCTCATGAAGTTTCCTCTATTTATGATAAAATCATGAGTGCAGGGTTTTTGGACGACGACAGCCTCTTTGAGGACACGTCAGAGGATGAAGCCCCACCGGTCCCTCCCAAGCACCAGAGTACTCGGAGGGCTGTCAGCGAGGGCATGTTACTCAGTCGCGAAAGCCTCGCAAACTCCAAACTGACTCCAGAATACTGCCTCGATCTTGGCGCAGACTATTCCAACTCTCGCTTCATGATTCCCCGGGAAAATCGTGTTATGTCGCCTAAGCACAACGCAAACTACGTGTGCTATTCCAGTAAGGTCAGTACACTCCCTCATGCTAAAGTGCACTAGGCCCGGTCATAGACTCATTCACTGCATGTACGTGTCTCCTTCACCTCTACGGAGAGGTGTTGACTGTGGCTACGTGAATAGTGTTCAGAAAGCAATTGTGTTGTGTATAGATAATTTGTGTATTCGTATTCATTCGTGGCATTCCTTTTTGTTCTCACCGCATCATAACTTGACTACCAAGTCGTCGTCTTTGTACAACTTCATCAAGGGGGCTATGTCGTACTTTGTAGCAATCTTGTCGTTGATGAAGCGGCCGCCAAGGTAGTGTGCTTTGTTTTCTGCTTGAAACTTCTCTGCGCATGGCTTGGGAGCAGTGAGACTAACGAGCATTGAGGGCTTGATGTCTTTCTCCAACGGCCCCTTGTCCACATCCCATCCTGAGGGAATGTCCACAGAGACAATCGGCGCTATCTTGGAGGAGTTCTCGGACAAAAACGAGATCACTTCGTCAAAAGGCTCTCTGATTGGGGGCTTGAATGAAAAACCGAAAAGTGCATCGATGATGACCCTGGTGGACTTGTCAGTGAGGAGGCTCTTGAGCTTTTCCAAGTCGTCCACTTGGGCCACCCCCAAGTCATCGAGCTGCTTGGTGAGTCGCAAGTACAATTCCTTCTGCGGACGCTTCGGATAGTAGATCACCGGGTCGTAGTAGTTCCACGCCTTGAGGTGGCGTGCACACACCAAGCCATCGCCACCATTGTTCCCGGGTCCCACAAGAATCAAGACCTTGTTTGTATTGGAAGAGTTTGCTTGTGGAGGATACTGCTTGTAGACTGCCTTGGCCACAGCAAGACCCGCGAGTTCCATCAACTGGTCGATGGAGAACGCGCCCGTCGACATGAGCTCCTGGTCAAGAGCAGAAGCAGCCTTCGCAGAAAGAGATTTGAACATGACTATTTTCTCTTGTTTGTGTTTCTCTTGCTTTTGCCAATTTCCACTGCTGTTCCGCAGCCTTCTCAACTAGACCATGCATGTGTGGAGCCACTCCGCCAGCTCCTGGGGTATCTGCAGTCCCAGACTGAGACACGGATGTGCGATAAGCCAGACGTTAGAGATAAGGCGGCGCACAATATAAATATGCCAGGCTCCGTCGCAACGTAGGCGTGGCAGAGGTCGCGTACTCTTTATTCTATCCTGACTCTGCATTTTTTTTTTATTTTGGGCCGGCGCATTAGCTTTCAATTGTTGCCTGTCTCTTGTGCTTGCGCCATTGTCCGAATCTGCTGCGGCCCGTCGACCTTGAACGGACACTTTACGACGCTAATTCACTAGACTTTTGAGGAAGAAAACAGGGAGGACTCTGGCTGCCTTACTAGGCCAGAACACTCCTCGAATCAAAAACAAAACCTACTCAAAACAAAAACAGCTCCATAACCGGCCCGAAACACCCCTCGGGCAAGCCTCACAAGCACTGAACAGACATGGTTGCGGTGCCGCTCCTTTTGGCATTTATGTTTTTTGTCTTTGCACACTGGTGTGCATTGAAGGTGCTTTAGCCTGACCCAAGTAACGCCCTATAAAATAATTTCAACCGAAGCCCGACCTTGCTGTAGCTACCACATAGTACTTATTCTACTCTGGGAACGCGCGACTGCCATGCACAGTTTCGGCTAAGGCTGGTCCTGGCGAGGGGCCGAACGCGCGCCCGTGGCACCAACTTGGAATGTTTTGTTCCTGCACCCACACCTTATCCTCTCGTTGATTCATGAAGACAGGTGGAGAAAAAAAGAAAAAAATACACACAAGCTCCAACCAGTGACGGCTTCGACTAGAGAGACATCGCAGCTTCAGTTTCTTTGCTTTCAATTGCTCTGAACCTCCGCCGACCTGTCCCCTTGCAAAATGGATCAAAGCTATCGCCTGTCTCCGGGCAGCACCAACTCGCCCATGATCAATTACAGGAAAGATGCAAAGAAGGCCATCAAGTTCACGTTCATGGTTGCCGGCGAGCTGGGAACCGGTAAATCCACGTTCATCAACTGTTTGTTGAACCGCAAAATCATGCCTCACAACTACGAAGACTTCGACAACCCAAGCTCAAAAACGCTCTCCTTCACTCTGGCACACGCGGTAGCCCTCCCAAACACATCCATCTTGGCGCGCCAAAAGTTCGACCCATTGACGGCCAACGAAGAGCCGGGAATCGCTTTGACCGAAACGAGTGTTGAGGTGTTGGATGATGACAATGTCAGGTTGCATTTGAACATCATAGACACCCCGGGCTTTGGCGACAACTTGAACAACGAGTTGTGCTACATGGAAATCGAGAACTACTTGAGACAGCAATTTGATTCCGTGTTGGCCGAGGAGACCAGAATCAGAAGAAACCCCCGGTTCGTTGACACCCGAGTTCACGTGTTGCTCTACTTCATCACCCCTACAGGCCATGGCTTGAGAGAAATGGACATCTCCTGTATGAAGCGGTTGTCAAAGTACGTTAACATCATACCCGTCATTGGCAGGGCTGACACCTTCACGGAAAGCGAATTGAGACATTTCAAGAACCAGATCAAGGTGGATCTTGAGCGCTTCAATGTCCCCACCTTTCAGTTTGACAACTTGATGAACGACTACGACGAGGAGGAAGACTACGAGTTGATCGAGGAATGCAAGTACTTGACGAAGTTGCAGCCTTTTGCCATCGTTGCGTCCGAACAGGATTTCCAAATTAAGGACACTACCACGGGCGAGACAAAGACCATCAAGGCAAGACAGTACCCTTGGGGCTTGGTTGATGTGAACAATCCTAAGTACAGTGACCTTCCAATCTTGAAGTCTGTTCTTTTGGGGTCGCACATGCAAGACTTAAAGGACTTGACCCACGATTTCTTATATGAAACTTACAGAACCGAGCGGTTAAGCCGAGTCACAGGAAACGAAGACGCTGACTCCACGTATCAAAATGGGGACATGTCTCAAATTCTGAATGCCGTGCCCTCGTTGTCCAACTTGGCACAGTTGACGGAGGCCAATGACTCTATGAAGCTAGACTTTGGCAAGGACGACTTCAACGAGACCACGTCTGTCAATACAAATCTGACAAAGGTGCCTAAATCGATGCTCTTTGACGAGGATAGTGCCAGTTTGCCCCCGGTTAAGGACAATGACTCCACATTATCAGCAAAGACTTCTTACTCCAACATTTCCTCGCAAAGACAACTGGAGAAATTGGACAGCTCTTTCAAGAGAATGTCTATTGCGCCACAACGAAACCAATTGAGACAGATATCAGAGACTGTGCCATATGTTATCAGGCATGAGCGCATCTTGGAGAGGCAACAGAAGCTCGAGGAGATGGAGATGGTAAGCGCCAAGGAGTTGGCCAGTAGGGCAGCCTTGTTGGAACAGAAGGCAGCACAGTTGAAGGCTCGGGAAAAGTTGCTCTTAGAGAAGTTGGAATCTTACAAGAAAGCGGAAGCTAGCAAAAAGTCTTCCATAAAATCAGGAGTGGAAAGTGGCGATGCAGCCAGTGAGACTGGGGTCCCTAGCAGGAAAAGTGGCTCCATCAGTGACTCGATCAACAACGGACGTGGGGCTGACGAGTCGTCGGAAAACTACACAGCTATTGATAACGAGTAGATATATTAAGCGCCACGCGAAATTGAAGAGAGATCAAATAGTCGAAAGTAAGGACGAAAAAATTCCCGGCTGGGACGTAGTGTTAACCAACGTGTTCTCTACCTGTTTGTGGGCCTCGGTCTGCTGGTGCAGCACGTTGGATCGGAGCGCGCCACTGCCTGCGCAACCTAGCAAATTCATAGAAACCTTACCCTGGTTAGTTCTTCTATCGTTGAGTGCGACACTACCTCCAAAGTTTTCTAGTTGCGACTTTCGCTAGGCTTGTCACGTCAGTTTACCAGTGCACTAGCATTTTTGATTACCGGCTGGTTCGACGTGTAACGCCCGAAACTACTTGTTCCATTTCTAGGCAAGGCGTCGCCCGTCGCTCTCAGGAGACCCCCCGCTAACAATTCTTTATTTTGACCTGATCTCCCTACAAGTGGTCACGGGATCGACTTGCCAGAACAACCAAACGCCACGATGGATATTGCCAATCTTTTGGAGACGGCGTTGATGTCTCCGGACGCATCCACCAGAAACTCCGCAGAGGGCCAATTGTCGGAGCTTGCCAATTCTTCCTTCGATCAGTACTTAAAGTATATGTCTGATGTGTTGGTGAGTGACGCCAAGTCACAGGTCCGTATTTTGGCTGCCCTCGGTATAAAGAACAATTTGACCTCGAAGGATTCCAGAAAGAGGCAAGACCAGCTGTTGAAGTGGATCTCCTTGCCCTCGGAAGTAAAGGACTACGTCAAGGAGCGTGCGCTCAAGGTTTTATTAGGGAACGACAAGGATATGACCACGTCCATATCTCAATTGGTGTCTTCCATCGCTCTCATCGAGTTGCCTAGGAACGAGTGGCCCGAGTTGCTTCCCACCATCACTGAAAACACTAAGCCAGAAAAGCCCATCAATGTCAAGCGCTCTTGCTTGTTGGCGATCGGCTACATTTGCGAGAGTGCCGACGCCAATGATCCTCAGATCATAGCCCAGTCGAATGGAATCTTAATCGCTATTGTGCAAGGCGTCCAGGCCACTGAACCCTCTACGCAAGTCCGCTTGACCGCGCTTAACGCATTGATCTACTCGTTACAGTTTATCAAACTCAACTTCCAGCGAGAGGGAGAACGGAACTTCATTATGCAAGTGGTTTGTGAGGCCACTCAAGCAGATAGCTATGAGTTGCAAGCGGCAGCTTTTGGATGTCTCGCCAGGATCGTCCAGCTATACTATCGCCACATGTCTCTATACATGGAAAAGGCTTTGTTTATATTGTCGCTTGGCGGTATGCAAAGTGAAAACGACCAGGTCGCTTGTATGGCAATTGAATTTTGGTCGACTGTCTGCGAAGAAGAGTTTGAGATAGCTTTCCAATTGCATGAGATGAACGAACGCGGAGAGCAGCCCTCGCCTGATCTCATCTCGTACAACTTTGCACTCCTTGCCTCCAGCGAAGTATTGCCTGTTTTGTTGACGTTATTGACAAAGCAGAATGAGGATCCAGAGGATGACGACTGGTCTGTTGCCATGGCTGCAGGCTCTTGTTTGCAATTGTTTGCCAACTCCACGGGCATGTACGTTGTTGAGCCTACGTTGGCCTTCTTCGCCGCAAACATCCTGCTGACAGAATGGAGAAATCGTGAGGCTGCAGTCATGGCTTTTGGCTCGATTTTAGAGGGACCAGATGTTGACCAGCTAAAATCTGCCATTCAAGAAGCCATCAACCCAATATTAAATCTCATCACAGATCCCACAATCCAAGTAAAGGAAACGGTCACTTGGTGTTTGGGTAAGATTGCTGAAGTGGCCCTAGGCGCCTTGGATCTCGAGAATGACTTGGAGCGTTTGTTGCAGGCGTTGTTGCTAGGATTGAATGACCATCCCAAGGTTTCAGTTAACTGTTGTTGGACATTGATTAACTTGTTGGAACAGTTGTGTGCTGATGCTAGTCAACAGGACACAAGCATCATGTCAAAATACTATGAAACGTTTGTTCCAGCGTTGGTGAGACTTTCGGATAAACAAGACAATGAGTTCAACTCTAGAGCTTCTGCTTACGAGGCATTGTCTGCGTTTGTCACTTACAGCGCCAGTGATTCGATGCTCATAATACAAAACATCGCTAGTGAAGTCTTGAACAGATTGGACGCAACAATTGCCATGCAGCTGCAAACACACAATGCTGAAGGCAGGGCTGCTTTGGAGGAACTCCAGATCAACATCTTGTCCCTTTTGACAACGATCATCAGAAGGCTCAGTTCCGAGGTTCAAGGTGCTGCGGATAATTTAATGACCTTGTTCATCAAGTTGCTAGAGGCACAAGAGCCGAACGCATTGATTGAGGAGGATATATTCATTGCGATCTCTGCTGTTGCCAGCGCTGTTGGCCAGGACTTCTCGAAGTACATGGAGACATTCGCACCTTACTTGACCAAGGCCTTGACCAACATTCAGTCCCCTACCTGTGTTACTGCGGTTGGTCTCGTCGCAGACTTAGCACAGTCACTTGGACTAGGAATATCCCCATACTTGAATGGGCTAATGGACATTTTGGGCGTAAATTTGAGCAGCAACGAAGGAAGGCGAGAATTGAAGCCTGCGATTTTGTCTTGCTTTGGTGACATTGCTGGAGTTATCGGCGATGGTTTCATGCCATATATGGATGTTGTGATGAGAATTTGCTCCCAGCTTGGCAACATGGTACCAGAAGATAATTCCTACGATTCTTTGGACTACGTCACGTCGGTCAAGGAAGCAGTTTTGGACTGTTATGTTGGTCTTGTGAGCAGTCTCAGCTCCAACCCAGAGCAGTTATATCCTTTCCTCGGGCCAATATTCCTGTTGGTCGAACAAATTGCGGGCGATATCGAAATGGCCAGCAATGAGTCTACTGCCAGGTCAGCAGTTGGATTGTTGGGTGACATTGCAGCAATGTATCAGGACGGTCAATTGAAGGACTTTTACAACCAAGAGTGGGTAACCCTGTTCATCAAAAAGACCAGAAGCAACATTGTGTTTACGCAGCAAACCAAGGATGCCGCTAGATGGGCCAGAGATCGCCAGAAGCGCCAAATCGCTTAGCTCGGTCAGCCCAATCCCCATCGCTATTCCCGTGATTAACGGAACGATTTCATTCACATCTCTCATATCTCTCATGAACGGCCCTGCAATCTACTGAAAGTGGGTTGCGAGGTCCACTTCTCTATTAATCAACCTCTTACCTCTTGCATCTGGACTACGCGGCCTCTGGGTATTCTTGCTAATGTCGCTAGTTTTATTGATATATAACAATACACGCATCTCTCTGAAATAGTATAAGTGCAACATCAAAGAGCTCGTTGCGACCTCAAGTGTGGAAACGTAGGTGTGTGGTGTCAAGCTCTTCGCGCGTTCGTGAAGTTTTACCTCGTGCCAACCGAGAAGCATGGAGTCTGAGCTTGTTCCCTTCTACCAAACCTATGTGGTTTATAATCCTAATGATCTAATATCTATTGCATGTGTTCAGTTCACACTCCTTCCCATTTATGTGATGGTTGCGTACACGGCATGGTTCCTTGTGACTAGGGAAATCCAGCCTGTGATCACAGTAGGCGGACATTTGTTGGGAGAGATTCTCAACAGCATCATCAAGCATCTCGTGAAACAACCCCGGCCTGATTTTCACAAGAGCCTAGAATTTTCTCACGGTATGCCTTCGGCCCATTCACAGTTCATGGGGTTCTTTGCTGCGTATTTTCTGTGTTTGGTGCTCTTCCTGATTCCGAACAGTAGGGGCGTGAAGCTTGTCGTCGTGTGCGGTCTAGTGTTTTCTGGCTTGGGTGTTGCATTTTCACGAGTTTATTTGAAGTATCATACTACGCCGCAAGTGCTTGTTGGACTTATCATAGGTGTTGTTTGGGGCATGCTCTACGCGATTTTGTCAGGCTTAGCCCGAGACATCGGACTCGTGGATTGGGTTCTTCTGTGGCGTATCGTCAGGCTCTTTTGGATCAAGGATACATACTATCACTCCTACAGGCTGTTCAAAGAAGAGTTTCTCCTCTATGAGCAGCAGAAACTCGGTGCAAAAATCCGCGGCAGTCCTGGAATGCAAGATCACTTAACTAAATAGGGATATAGGTGTAAAAAACACTGACGTGTGGCGATGGCAGAATCTAAGTGTGCCCAACCGTTCAAAAATCGTCCCAGCCATCGTCGTCGTTGTGCTTGCTGAAATCATCGTTGTGCTTGTCATCGCGGCTCTTGTGGAAGTCGTCGCTGCCCAATGATGGCATCTTCGTTTCATTCTCGGGTTTCTGGAATCCAAACGCACGATCCACCTCGGGCTTGCCTTGCACTTTGCCGAAGAGGCTTCCCACTGTGTCGTTGAGACCCTTGTTCTGGACGTCCTTGGTGAAAGTGGTGAACGTCTCTTGTCCATACTTGCCTGTTTCTTGCATCTTCTGGCCAAATTGTGCCATTGCTCTGCGCGTTTCGTGACCGAACTCGCTTTCCTGGAACAGGCTGAAGCCTGGCTTGATCACTGATTCGTGCACATCGTTCACCGATTTGGCGACGGCGGACGAAAAAATGCCCCATCCTTTACTCAAAGCAGCGAAGGGATCCTGTTGCCCTGCTGACGCAGACCCGCCTTGCAAACCCGAATCAGGAGTGTTTCCAAACCCGGAGTACTTCCCTCCTTGCGATGGATGCACATTTTCAGGACGCCTCTCGTTCTGAGACCGAAGACGCTCAAAGTAGGCCTCGGTCTTTGCCTTGTCAACGGTGATTGGAACTTGACCATTACCAGAGGCAGAGGCAGAATCTGCACTACTGGGTAACGTCTTGCCAGAGTGGTCGCGTGGTGTGAACGTCCTGTTTTCAACTAGGCACGATAGGTATTCCTTGTAGTCCTCGGCGACATAGTTATCGTACTTGGCCTTGTGAGGTAACAGAAGATCCAATCCGTTTTGGACGAAATACGTCTCGCAGTTTGCATTCCCACCCTTTTCCATTCTGAGAGTTTCCTCGGGCTTGAACTGATCCATTGTTATTGATCTGACGAAGGATATGTGGACGCCTAGTCCACGATGGATTCCAGCGCACTCTAGACAGATAAAGATGCCAAACTTCGGCAGTGCCCATTGCGGGTTGAATGCGCCGCAGTCGAAGCACTTTTTGTTCTTGTCTGTTTTCTGCAAGAGCAAAAGCTTGCGCCTTGTTTCGGGATCAATCGACATTTCTGGCGGAAAAGGGTGTTATGATGGAGTATGTGTTGCGATATGATGTTTGGTCGTGTAGAAAATAAATTTTACGCGACAGACTGTGGTGCGATAAAGCCGTGCGTTTAGGTAAGCAAATGCTCCAGATTGGAGTAATACTAATGTAATACTTAAAGCTTTTCCCTGTGTTGCGAGTTCAATTTTGTGAGCTCAACAGGGTACAGGTCCAGCGTGATTGGTCCTCCGCTTTGCCAGCCGGCCCCGTCAACAACATGCACAGTACCAGTCACATAGCTGGCTGCTGGAGAAAACAAGTACACCGTAGCCTCTGCAATGTCTCTCGTCGTTCCCATTCTCTGAAGTGGAACCAGTTTCACGCGGCTATCAATGTCTTTGACGAGCCGAGCAACACCCTCTGTCTCGCCAATCAAGCCAGGCGCAATGCAGTTACTTCTAATGCCCAAAGGTCCAAACTCAACGGCTAAGGCATTCGACAAGGCATCCACACCTGCCTTTGCGGCACCCACATGTACTTGGAAAGGCACACCGTAGTAGTGCAAGGTGGCAGAAACGAATAAGATGGCACCCTTGGTCTTCTTAAGCTCATTGAAAGTAGCTTTCACGGCATTGAACGATCCGAGCAAGTCGATGTTGACGACCGATGCAAAGGCATTGCTGGACAAGTGGTTGAAGTCGGAAAGGAAGTTGCCGGCTGCACCCGCAATCAAAAAGTCGATCCGGCCCAACTCTGCCACTGTCTTCTGCACAGCTTTGGCAATTGATTGCACGTCACGCACATCTGTGTTGGGGCAGCTGATCACCTTGGCATCAGGACGCAATCCTTGCATCTCCTTGGCTGCCTGGTCAGTTTTCTCTTTGTTTCTGCCGACAATCGCAGCATTGGCACCAAGTAAGATCAAGGCCTCAGTTTGGACACGGCAAATGGTGCCTGCCCCGCCTGTGACAAACACAACTTTGCCTTTGAAAATGTCTGGCTTCCAGACGGAATCTTCTACAAAAGACTTTGACAATCCCATGACAATATTCCTTGGTATTCCCCTATAGTGTGGATTAACAGGCGTTTTTGACTATATATATGTGCAGGGTGTGTACTCCAATTTGGTGACCCCAACCGAGGTGCCGCAAAATAGCTCATGCTCATGCTCGCGCTCCTCACGGTGTCACAGTCATTCCTCGCACCACTTTTGGGTCTTCATCTATTGTACCATTCTCTTCGCACGCGCCTTTGCAATTTCGATTCTCTGATGCTTCTGCGCCACAATCTTCTCTCTTTCTCTTCCGTAGCGATTGCTCCTTCTCGAAGCTCTCGAATAGGTTTTTCGTGGCGCCGGAAACTTTGCCATTTTCTTCGCTGTGTCTTGACGTAGGCGAGGAGTAGATGGCATGGTCATCTATGTTGACGTCTTGCTCAATGTCCACACTGGTCGACGTTGCATCCTTGTAGTGTTCGTTACACGCGGAAGCCGCTTGCAAAAGGTCTCTTCCGGTGGAAGTGTAATTGATTTTCGTCTCGAGGAATGGTTTGTACGTCTTGCTGAGATGAATTGCTAAGAGACCGATGTTCTCGCTAGAACATCTTCTGACGATTATCTCAAGCAAATCAAGGCACAGTGAGTTTGGAAGTGAGTTTTCCGAAACAACAGTCTCGAAAAAGTCGAAAAAATGATCGAAGAGCTCTTTGTCGACAATGTAACGGCAGAAAGGATAATCGTCTAGAAGTATGAGACTCTTGAAACACCTCATGACTCCAAGTTTCAACGTGACACTGGCATCAAGGCTCAAAACTTTGGTTATACCTTTCAAGACATTATGCTCAATGAAGAATGGTCGACAAATTGAAGGTTCGTGTTCGTGGCAGCAAAAAGAAATGAGGTCGCAGAGGTGTTGAAAAAGTATGGGATCCTTAGCCAATTTTGCTTCTGCTCTTTCTCTCTCACTTCTATCCTCCTTGGTCAAGTCTATGAACGCCTGAAACAAATGAGGTGCAACCTGTTCATAGAACGCTTCGTAGTAGTTCCGGATGTGTTGTTGAACTTCTGTGAGTTTCTCTGCACCCTCATTGCTTTTGGCAAAAGGAGAGTCCTCTGGTGAATCGCCATAGTCAAAGATGGCTGAACACAAAAGTGTTTTGATTGCTTCATACGCCTGGAACTTGAGCCCAGGATCGCTATCTTCGAGTAAGAGCTGTCCCAACGCCAATGTCAACGACATGTCGTTCATCAAATTGAACTTTATTCGTTCTGGCCTTTGGCTGGGCTCCGCATCCTCCACTGATAATGGATGGCCGTTGCTTGAATTTATACCTTCAACTTCGTCGACCTCTTGATGCTCGTTTTGAGGCACATTTACTAAAGTCACGTCCTGGTCTATGACTGTAGTGAGGATTTCTGTTCCCATGACCCGTATTTTACTATCTGAGTCTCGCAAAGCAAACTTGATCATTTTCAAAAGACCAGCTTTCATCAAATATATGAAAAAGTCCGACGCTAGACTTGCCAGATGCCCTTTCGCCAAAAGGATGTACTGATGAAGCATTTTGACAGCATCATGCCGGGTTTTGAGCGGGGTATCCTCGTCGTAAATACTGAATAGTCGGTCTAAAAAGTTCTTGTTTGCCTGTGAATCTTTCAAGTAATTGATCACTTCCATTTGGTTATTGTAAATCATGTTTGAAACATAGCCAAGTACTTGGTCGTTCAAACTTCGAGCCAAAACGCCAACGTGAAGATAATGCAAAACAAAATCCTTTCTGAATATATCTAGATCGCTATCCGTCAGTGAAGGGGGTGCTGGAATGTCGATAACTAGCTTGTAATTCGAAGGATCTCGCAAGTATTCTCTGTGGCAAGCTCTGTGTTCTGGGAAATCTCGATCATATTCTAGAATGCCAACGACTCCAGTAACCCTTTCCTCCGAAGATATAATTCCTTCCAAGATTGAGGGTTCATTGTAGACGAGTAAAAGCTTTACGATATCACTAAGGAAGTGTAAGCTTTCAAGTGCATGATCTTTTTCAAGCTCCTCGAATAAAGCAATCAACTTGTCAAGATAGTTGGTCTCGATGATGAATGACAGGATCTTAAAGCGGGTGTATAAAGAATTGGAACCCTGATTGATTATCTCCAAAATGTCGCCTAAATTGTCTCGAGTTGGAGTTTTGCATGGGTAAGTCACTGGACCAGTGATAAGTTCTGTAATCTCGCGGGGCCCATCACCGTCTGAGCTTTGGAGTGAGGTTAGCACATAGTATAAAGATATCAGAGGGCTGAGGTTCTCCTGTTGCGCCCTCACGATGAAATCACATAAGTCCGCACAACCTTCATTTTCCTGAAATGAAAGCGCAAGGTCTTTCCCACTGAGGTCTGTCCACACTATTAGGGTTTCTTGCTGTCTTTGAAATTGAATGCTGCCCTCCAAATACGATCGAAGGATGATGTCGTCGGAGTCCAACTCATTTCGCACGATGAAATACGGTTTGAGTGAGTCACTCTCCACTTGGCCCATGCAGTAGCCTGTACCATTATCTAGCCAGTCGTCACCTTGGAGTAGATACACTTTGACACGTCTCGGTGTTTTGCTTTCAATGGAGGCAGCAGGACTCCTGTGCGTGATGTCATAGGGTGAGTCTTGCTGTTGGGAAAGCAATTCGTTGATGTTCGGTACCTTGCTCTCAACTTCCCCCATTTCAAATTCGCAAAAAAGATGCTGAGTGTCGCGTTGATTTGAGCCGATAAAATGGAGGGTGGTTTGCAAGGCTATCAAACACTATGTATTTCCCGAATGCGGCGCGACTGCTTGCGGGTTCAAGATGTCGAAGCAAAAAGGGAGGTGAAATGGGCGGGGAGCGTCAGCTCAAACTTTGGAGACTCTCTGTTGAAGAAGTCAATTCGATGTGTTCCCGCAGTAGAAGTATATGGCTTCGAGAATGGACGCTTCAGGACTATGTATTCTGTGCTCTCCTCTACGCGGAGCATCATTTCGAGTATCTATGGAAGCAAAACATGCAGGTACATGATAATCACAAGCTCGCGTAATAGAATACTGATCAATTTGGAAAGACTGGCTAACTACCTCTAACGAACGTATGCAAGTATAGAAAAGCTGTAAAATATGTCGAACGCCATTTAGAATGTTCGGTGTTCTTTCGGGTTTTCTTTCACTTGTATACTATTTGATCATACACCCTTTTTCTTCGTTTTCGCGTTCAATCAGAGATTCACGCATATTTTTGCAAATGTCAGATCCTGGTAAATCCGAGTATACAATCATAAAAATGCCAACGTAAGGACAAAAAGTCAAACAAGAACACGCTAAGAAAAACAAAGAAATAAGCAGACAAAAACCATCGAAAGCTAATAGGACCCGCTACTTGCACCAACAGGCTGGCTCAGTAGATGCGAGAGAGATTGGCAGCACTAAAATACGGTCACAGAGCATCCAAAAGCTAGAACTGTTCATTATTATATACAAGTTAGCGGCACACAAGAGCAGCAGCAGAGAGGTTCCGTAACCAGTCAGCTTTGTCTACATCGTGAGTGTCCTCGACCTCGCCCCATTCTGCTGTTTGGACGATAGTCTCCAAATTGCCCAACTCCACAATTTCCTCTATGCTCTTAGTGTAGAACTGCTCAGGGCTTTCTTTGTTGAGTTGGTAGAGTTTACCCCTAGTTTCCGGGTCAGAGGCGTTGGAACGCAAGACGGTCACTCCGCACAAGAAAGATTTGGAGGAAAGAATGGCCTTTTCCAAAGCAACTAGATCGAAAAGGGGTAACAGGTCGAGCCACAGCAAAATGACATTCTGCGTCGTGATAGACTGCGAGTTTCCTCTGAGGCCATCGGTCTCACAGTCAAGAATCTCCAACGAGACTATGTGGTCATCGGAAGGCAACAAGTTGTTCTGTCTTGCGTACTCCGTAAAGTATGACTCGTATTCCTGGATCAAAGGCTTATACAACGCATCCTGCCTCTTTCTCAAGCGTCCCTCGTTGTCGTCTAAGGTCGTGAAAATGAGGCATGTGTCGGTGTCAAGGTAGCGTAACATGTCGAGCTTGATATCTTGCAAGTCACCGATCTTTGTCACCAAGTTTGGGTCGACGATATCCGCCTCATGCACATGCTTGAGATCCACGGCACGCGAAACCATGGAAGTCAAGGGCAACGAATTTGGCTTGATGCGGAGATCTGTCATACTGTCCCACTCATGGCTAATCAAGTGCGCCAACTGTTTCTTCGTCTTTGGCACCGAAAGCTTATTTCC